>LR994597.1:15922784-16507784 GCA_905187575.2 Celastrina argiolus
CTACAATCGCTGGAAAATGTGGGAGTGCAAACTAAATCATGCGATGCCTTTATTGTATACTTAGTTGTTTCGAAGATTGATACGGAGTCTCACAAGCTATGGGAACAAATGTTAAGTTCAAAAACTGATTTACCGACATGGACACAGCTTACAGAATTTTTAGAAAATAGATTCCGCAGTATAGAAATGATTGAACCTTGCAAACCATTTGTAAGGCCATCAGTTCCTAATAAGTTTAATCAATTTACAAAACCTAATTCATTTCATTCTGCTGTAAAAGAAGAGAGACTATCGAAAACTTCATGTGTATTATGTAAAGAACCGCATTACATATATCACTGTCAGAAATTTGAACAAAAACCTGTAAAAGACAGAATAGAATTTGTAAGAAACAACAGACTATGTTTTAATTGCATGTGGCCGAATCACACAGTGAGAAATTGTCGACAAAACACAAGCTGCAGGAAGTGTGGCAAGAAACATCATACTATATTACATATTGAGAGTGATGAAACTATACAAACAGAGAACAACAACACTGAAACAAGAATAATAGCAAATTTTTCACAAGGGAAACAACAAAATATTAAACACAACATACTATTAGCGACAGCTTTATTAAATGCATATGGATACAACAAAGAAAAATACTGCATACGCGCGCTGCTGGATCAAGGTTCTCAAGCATCATTTATAAGTGAATCCGCCGTACAACTTCTTAATCTTAAGCGTACTCCTGTAAATGGTGTGGTGTCAGGTATAGGTGACGGTGAAACTAGAATTAAATATTCTGTGTCAATCTTAGTAGAATCACGATACAAACCAAATGCCAAATACCGTGTGACAGCTTACGTTTTAAGTGTGTTAACTTCAGTAGTGCCAAAAAACAATATACAAGCACCAGAGTGGTTACAGCTAGAAACACTGCAACTAGCTGACCCTGGATATGCAACACCTGGAAAAATAGATATATTATTAGGTGCCGAGGTGTACAGTGAAATTCTACTTCCTGAGTTGGTGAAGCACCCGGACAGAAGATTGATCGCCCAGCATACCGAGTTTGGATGGATCCTGTCAGGAAGAGTGAACGTAGATAATGATAATAATAAGAGAATAATGAGCATGCACATACAAATGAGAAGTGATGATATACTGAAACAGTTTTGGGAAATTGAAGCGGAACCAGATTTAATAAACAAGAAACTAACTGCAGAGGAAGAAGAGTGTTTAAAATTTTACGAGAAAACTACAACAAGGAATGAAAAGGGAAGATACATAGTACGATTACCATTCAAAGTGGAAGAGCCACAATGTCAGTATGGAGATACAAGAAAGATAGCTGAAAGAAGACTAATATACTTAGAGAATAGATTACAGAAGGATACACATTTGAGAGAAGAATATACAAAAGTAATTGAAGAATACCTTACCTTAAAACACATGGAACTTGTCCCAGACGATGATTTGGAGAATCCTAGAGCTACTTACCTTCCTCACCACGCGGTTATTAGAGATGACAAGGAAACCACTAAAGTACGAGTTGTTATGAATGCTTCTTCTAAAGGTAATAACGGTGTTTCTCTTAACGACGAATTAATGGTTGGACCGAGAATTCAACAAGATCTACGACATATTTTAATGCGCTGGCGTACACATCCGATATGCATAATAGCAGACCTTGTCAAAATGTACAGGCAAGTGATAGTAAACAAAGAAGATGCAAATTTTCAACGCATTTTGTGGAGACCTAAACCAAACATGCCGATTCAACACTACAGACTTACCACACTTACCTTTGGAACTGCTTGCGCACCATTTTTGGCTGTCAAGTCGTTGCAGACACTCGCTGATGCAGAGAAGGCGAAATATCCTATTGCAGCTGAAATTACAAAAACAGATTATTACGTTGATGATTTAATGACTGGATGTGAAACGAAAGAGGAAGCTATACAAATATACAATGAGATGAATTTACTTATGAAAAGTGGAGGATTTCAGTTACAAAAGTGGAGTAGTAATGATAAAGGACTATTACAATACATAGGACTAGATAAAAACAATGTGGAGGTATCAGTACCTATAAAAAGCGACAACATGCTTAAAGTGTTAGGAATACGTTGGAATAGACTTAATGATAACTTTGAATATTCTATTCACTTACCTGAGATAAGTGGAGTCGTCACAAAGAGACACATGCTATCCGATATCGCTAGGATTTATGATCCACTAGGCTGGATTGCACCGGTAGTAATTAAAGCTAAAATTATTATACAAAAAGTATGGAAAGCGCAAATTGGTTGGGACGATAACTTACCTGAAGATTTGTTAGAAGAATGGTTGAGATATAGACACGAATTAGTAAATACAGAAGCAATCAGAGTTCCAAGATGGTTGAAATGTAGAAAAGGATACAAACTAGAATTACACGCATTTTCAGATGCATCTACTTCTGGTTATGCGGCAGTAGTGTATCTACGAGTTATTGACAAAAACAATGTAGTGCATGTATCAATCGTGTCAGCTAAAACAAAAGTAGCTCCAATAGAAAGGGAACTTTCAGTACCCAGACTGGAATTATGCGGCGCAGCGTTAGCGGCTAAACTTATTTCTGAAATTTCTCAAGTGCTGAATATTCCTAAACAAAATCTTTACGCTTGGACAGACTCTACAGTTGTACTGGCATGGTTGAAAGGAGGTGCCTCACGATGGACAACGTTTGTGAGTAATCGAGTTTCGGAGATTTTAACTATAATAAATTACGATCAATGGAGTCACGTCACAACGGATACGAATCCTGCTGATTGTGCTTCTCGTGGAATAGGACCAACGGAGTTAAAACATAATTCATTGTGGTGGCACGGACCGGACTGGATATACGATGTGAACCTGAAAGAAAAACACGAAGAGATACCTGAAACAGAAGAAGAAAGTAGGATTAAATCAATGATAATACAAGAGAAAAATGAAGAATATGTATGGAATAAATTTTCGAATTTAAATAGAATGCTTAGAGTAATGGCGTACTGCAAAAGAGTTTTACATTGGACCAAATCTAAACACGAAATTAACAAAATACCTAAATACATTACCATACATGAAATGGATAATATTTTACAATTGTGCATAAAACAAGTACAAGAATTTCATTTTGAAGAAGAGATTGAATTTTTACGCAAAGAGAAATGTATTCCAAAAAGAAGTGCTCTTTATACACTTACCCCATTTGTTGATCAAATCGGTATATTAAGAGTAGGTGGCCGAATTGATCAGGCACATATTTTGAGGTTTGACGCACGACACCCAATTGTATTACCTGCTAAGAGTCACCTTAGCTGGTTACTTATAAAGGATGCTCACGACAAAACTTTACATGGAGGGCCACAAGTTATGCTAAATTACTTACGCTCAAAATTTTGGATTTTACGTGGGCGAGATAGAGTCAAGAAATATTATAGAACATGTGCAACTTGTATAAGATACTCAAACGTTACTAATAATCAATTAATGGGTCAATTACCTGAAGTGAGACTGACGCCAAGTAAACCATTTCGATCATCCGGTGTTGATTATGCTGGACCGATTAACATACGATTTTCACCTGGAAGAGGCTCAAAAGCATTTAAAGGTTACATATGTTTATTTGTGTGCATGGTGACCAGAGCAATGCACATTGAGGCAGTAACAGATTTGACATCTAAAGGATTTATTGCTGCATTTAGACGTTTTACTTCGAGACGAGGCCATTGCCAAAACCTTTATAGTGACAATGGTACAAACTTTGTCGGTGCAAATAAACTACTGAAAGAAATGTTTAAAAATACAAATTCACAGTATACACAAGAAATTAAAGAAGCCCTTGCGCTGAAACATACAGAATGGCACTTTATACCCCCACAAGCACCCAACTTTGGAGGTCTATGGGAGGCTGGAGTGAGAACCGTCAAAGGACATTTAAAGAAAGTCATTGGAGAGAGCACACTTACCTATGAGGAGCTGTCCACAGTGTTGGCTGAGGTTGAAGCGTGCGTGAACTCGCGACCGTTAACTATTTTGAGTAGTGATCCTAATGATCCCGTCCCGCTGACACCAGGTCATTTCTTGATTGGCGAGGCTTTGTTAAATGTTTCATCAAATGATAATGACGTTGTTAATCTTGCTAATAGGTGGCAAATGTGTAGTAGAATAGTAAAACATTTTTGGAATAGATGGAGTTCCGAATATTTAGTCACACTTAGTAATAGATACAAATGGACCACCAACAAGGTTGAGCCCAAAATTGGAGACATTGTAATTTTGAAAGAGGACAATTTACCTCCAGCCAAATGGCTTTTAGGGAAAATTGTAAATACTCACCCAGGATTAGATAATATTGTAAGAGTAGTAACTATTGGTACAAGCAAAGGTATATTTAAGAGACCATGCAATAAATTGTGTTTTTTACCTACAGATGAATGTAGTAACTAAATTATAAAATGTTAAGTTGTTATAAACCATTTTTAAGTTTGTACTAGTTGATACGAGTATTATGTAACTGGCTTAGTGTAGCTTAATATACTTACATAGCACGGTGGGCGGTGTTTATATTTAATTAATTTTTGTTTATATTATAAAGAACGGAGTTCTTGGTGGGCGGAATGTCTAATTTGTTTGGCATTTCAGCAATAGATGGCGCTGTTAGGTAGTTAAATCACGCTAGCGATAACACGAGGAGAAACTATATAAGGTCGACCAGTATAAAATAGTTACGCCACTCACCGCTAGATGGTGATGGCCACCTAGATAGATCGCGCTATCGAAAACAATTGCTTAAAGCTTATAAGGAAGTCATTTTAATTTACTTTTTGAAGTTTTAATACAAGTGAAACAAGTGTGGACTATACTATGTGTTGTGATACAAGGACAATAAAGTAAGTGAAAAAGTGATACAGTGTTTTAGTGAAGGATCCCATACCTTTTTATTCACTGTGGAAACACTCTTCTCAGAAAAAAAAATCTGTTAGGTACTTATTTCAAGTTCTAATCTACTTTAGTGCCACATTCTATTGCTTCGCGTCACTGTGTAAAGCTGTGTAAGCGATCCCCCCGCGCCCCCCGCATGAACCGTTCGTCCGCAGCCCGCGCGCGCGAAATTCCTCCGACTTGCTTCCAATTTATCGTCACTGCTCGGCTCCTATGTATCGTAGCGTTATGTTATATAGCCTATAACCTGCCCAGGAATATGGGCTACAATCGTACCAAGTTTGGTTAAAATCCCTTCAGTAGTTTTTGTTCCTATCGCGCACATACAGACAGACAGACAGACAGACAGACAGACAAAAATTTTACTAATTGCATTTTTGGCAGCAGTATCGATCGCCAATCATCCTCCAATATGTATTTTGAAAAAATATTCAATGTACAGAATTGACCTCTCTACAGTTTTATTATAAGTATAGATATAGATATAGATTGATGACCCAGAAACACAGAAAACTTTTTGTTTCTTCGGCGGGATTCGAACCCACGACCTCCCCAGCTCGAGCACCAACGCGCTCAACCAATGCACTAGAGGTGTAAAATGGAACATACTGTTTGCACTTATGAAAAGCGCATGTCATACAAAAAGTCGCTCACAAAATCATGTTTCTATGAACAATCTGCAGTATAATCGGTGAAATGATTGGCCTAAAAAGTATTACTCAGGGTTCCCCCATACATAGTTTTCACTTGATTAGTATCAAGCTAATTTTTCGTGAGTAGCTTCATTTTGATGAGTCACCCAAGAATTTCTTGGACGGTACTCTTGTTTGTGGTAGCTAACAGAGTTAGCAAGGATAAAAAAAAATTAACTTTCGAGCGTAGGACCGGGATAACGTACCACACAATTTGTAGGACAATTCTGTTGAATAACATTAATATTAACTAAGTAATAAAAACAAAATCAGCTAGTTAATAATGTAAGATGACCTCGTATGATCAAGTACGAGGTCATCTTACATTATTAACTAGCTGATTTTGTTTTTATTACTTAGTTCATATCTAATGTTATTCAACAGAATTGTCCTACAATATTGTGTGGTACGTTATCCCGGTCCTACGCTCGAAAGCTTAATTTTTTTTATCTTGCTATCTCTGTTAGCTACCACAAAAAGAGTTCCGTCCAAGAAATTCTTGGGCGACTCATCAAAATGAAGGCACTCACGAAAAATTAGCTTGATACTAATCAAGTGAAAACAATGTATGGGGGAACCCTGACCATGTTCCGTATAAAATTATACAAAAGCTATTGTTTAATTTGGTACCACCTACTTGCCAAATTAAACAATAACTTTTGTATCTACTTACATAACATTATGCTACATTTCAATATTATAATATTATGATATCCCCGTCCGGTGTCCGGTGCCAAAACATAGCGGCCAGTAATAACATTTTATATGTAAACATAATGTGTTTGTTCGTACAAAAGAGGAATAAGGACGTTTTACAAAGGCCGACCACTATAGAGAAGTGCGTTGGTGCTCGCGAGAGGTCGCAAGTTCGCATTCCGCCGAAGGAACAAAAAGTTCTCTGTGTTCCTGGGTCATGGATGTGTATTAAATATTATGCCTATGAATATAGTAAAAATATTAATTATGTTTATAGTATAAAAGTGTTAAATACATATCCGTTGTCCTGTAACGATACTTAGCACGGAGCTAAATTGACGTGGTGTGAAGCGTCCATAGATATTATTATTATTATTGTTTTTGTATAAATTTCCTTGCTCACGGGCAAATCAGTCCCGGACCTTTGGAAGGCAAGCGTAGGGCTGAAGTTAACACGCAGAGGCCCCGTTACACAAGGCGGAGGAAGCTTGCATGAGCGTATGAAATAATGTTTTTGTAGACTGCTTTTGACCCTGGTTTATTACATATTAATATTTAAATGTAACATAAAATAAAAATGGCGCTTGTTGTAAAAGATGTTGAAAGAAACTCTGTGTATGACATAAGGAGTGAAGTTCGCTGCAGATCGATGACCACGAAGTTAGCGCGAGCGTCAACAGTAAATGTCATGTCCAGCCGGCGACTCATCCTGTACTTACCATAGGAGAGTGCCCACGAAGACCCACTATTAATTACTCTCCGTGGTCTAGTGGTTCAGAGCTTGGCTCTTGACCCGGAGGTCGCGGGTTCGAATCCCGCTGAGGGAACAAAATGTTTTAAATGCTCCTGAGTCATGGATGTGTATTAAATTTGTGTATTAATATAATAAAAATCTTAAATATGTTTATAGTGTAAAAGTATTAAATATATTTCCGTTGTCTGGTACCTGTAACACAAGTTCTTCGGATACTTAGCACAAATAGGTCAGCTCACTAAATCTAGATAAAAATGTTACTTCCTGTTTTAGAGCTAACATACATTTAAAGCCTGACAGACGACATCGATCTAAGTACACAGTATAAATAATGCCTCCCATACCAATTTAGGTGACGGTTGCCGGTTTCATTGAAACCAGGCCGGTTTCATTGAAACCAAACCAGACCAGACGCAGGAGATATTTTTTAAAAATATTATAAAAACTCCTGCGTAGCTGGTCAAAGTACCAGTAGCCTGTAAAAGTACCAGCACTGAAAAAGGTACATTTTGAAATGATTGTATGGGAATATTTATGATGTTGGGGCATTTTTCATACAAACGTGAAAGTCAAAAATAAGTCTTTCAGCACTGGGACTTATATACAGTATACTCTACATAGGAGGCACACGCTAATTTATTTTACACCTTGTATAGAATCAACAACGTGACGTCACAATCGGTTGTTTCCTTCTCGTTCGCACATCAATAGTTTAAAATCTTCATTATTTTGATACTTAAATAATTTAACTTTTACATTACTTCTTTACTAGAATCTATAATAACATCGATTAAAAAAATATTCAAAAGACTAATTGGTATAAGCATATAAGGGAGTATGTGGTGTTCCATCTATGCGGTCCAGGGCTGATGTACCAATCTTCCGAGCCCCCAAGGTCCGGTGCAGCCGCGGCCGGTTGAGACAAGTATGCTGTACACTGTACATTGCTGCTCTGTTATATCCAATGAATTATTTAATATCAAAATTAATAATATCAAAGCAAATATTTGGTTATTTTCGCAAATATTTTGTTTGGTATGACACTCGCTTTTAAGGTTATATGAGAGATTCACAATGGGATCTCATGCATGTATCCAACCTCGCTTCGCTCGGTTGTATAACTCATACATTCGATCCCATTGTGAATCCCCCATAACCTTAAGCTCGTGTCGCAAATTCAAGTGTACCGAAATCCCTCACTTCACGCATATGTATCGAAAATAACTATTATTGTAAATACATTATAAAAGTGTTATTTTATGCTTTTTAGTTGTTGAAGTCGGTTTTTTCAAACGTAGTTTCTTTTCATTTTTTTACTTTTTAGTGTCTCTAAGTCAAAGTATAAGATAAATCCGTTTTTAGCTACGAAGCTTCAGACAGACATATTTTATAATTTCCACCTACTTTTTGTGTCGAGAATCATTTATAAATGTAAAAGTGAAAAACTCCCGAATTATCGGCACTGATACTACATACACAATTATATCATCGAAATAAGAAATGTACCGAAAAGTGTTGATTAGTTAAAAATGTTGGTAAACTAAGTAAAAATGTTGGTAAACTAAGTAAAAATGTTGGTAAACTAAGTAAAAATGTTGGTAAACTAAGTAAAAATGTTGGTAAACTAAGTAAAAATGTTGGTAAACTAAGTAAAAATGTTGGTAAACTAAGTAAATTTTTTATGGGACCAAATGACAACTATTCTGCATCAAATAAAAAAAGAATCACGCAAATCGGATCATTAACCTCAGAGTAATCGGTGTACTCGTACATACATAAAAAAAACAGACGGAATTGAGAACCTCCTTCTTTTTTGGAAGTCGGTTAACAAAATGAACTATAGCTCTCTCTCGGTCCTGCCCCCATTCAAACAAAAATTAATCAAGGTTGTATACTCAAAAGTTACTTAAAAAAGCTTGTTGGTCAAACAGCGGCAGTAACAGAAATAATACTTCATATTTATGTAGTCAAAAATCTGTCTGTCCGTGAGCTCTACATGCTGTCTTCCCCAATAAATATAATGGTCTCGAGGAAGGTTTTAGTCTGTCAATTGCGCTAATATGCGACAATTTTTTTATTATTTAAAATTGGTACTAAGTTTGCCGGGACAGCTAGAAGGAATTAAATATAATACATAAGTAATAATTTGTAATCCTGTATTTTTAGTTACTAAGTAGGTATTGTATAAAAACGGTATATCGTTAATTTCATTCCATTTGAAACAGAAGTTTTTGATTTAAAACTTGTTAAAATTTCTTAATTGTGTCGCTGACTCACTCACATACTCACTCACTCATTGATCGATCATCAAAACATAGAAGCTCAATTTATAATACAAGTCATGTTTAGTGTATAAATTAAGGAAAAACTAAACACATCTAAATGTTTTTAAGCTTATCCGAATTCTTATTTTACATTTTGCTCATCTTTTTGATTTTCTGCGTAATGAGTCCAAAAGTAAATAAATTTAATATTGATTCAATAATCCAGTTGAGATATTCTCAAAACTGTCTTTGACTTTTATTTTCAGCATAAAATCAAAGCATTCTTATTCTATAAAATAGAAATCAATTTGTAAAAGAATAATGATAATATCCGAATCACAATTTTCGTATTTCACTTCGACTTTCAATTTACTTTTCAATGAATTGTAAATGAATCTTAACTGACTTTGGAGTTTCGGCCGATCAAAACGCGGTAAACCAACGAAAATTTTGATTTGAAGTCCAAAATCAGTATCAGAATAGAATGGTTATTTTTAAATAAAAAAAAATATAGACTTAATTTTTTTTTCATTTAAAAATAACCAGCGTAAGAAACTCGCATGGTAAACGGTGGCCACTTTTTACAAAAATATTTCTGTTTTCAAAATACATACTAAAACTAAATAATAAGTACATTCTTTAGTACAAGTAGCCTTGGAGTGAGGCACATTATTTCCAAGGTGTGCTACTATTCTAATTACATTTCAGTAACTTTACCCAACTACATAAATTATATAGCCTATGCTACTCTATTATTACAAATCTATTGACACCTCTTTCAATTACTAGGAGTACTTTAGGAGTTACGTCGCAACAGAAGAGAGAACACTAATTATTCCTTCTTTATTGTTCTGAATAATTTCATTGCGGATCCCAAGACAGATCCCTCGGGCACTCCTGTCGATCTTCCACAGGAGATGCACTGACAAAACACACGGACAAAAGACTTAACACATGTTTCCACCAGGAAACATGTGTTAAGTCTTTTGTCCGTTATACATTTACTGCTATAATCTTAATCCTTCTTTTTAACTTCGCTGTAGTTAAGGCTGAGCTGTAGGCTACTAACGGGGACCACAGGTGGCGGATAGTGGAACGGCCATCAGATATGGTGGTTAGCTGCGAATATATTGAATAAGCAGTCCCCGACCAAACAGCGGCAAGGTAACAGGATGTAGTGGAAGGCCTGGTGGGGTGGGCTCTTCAACAATAACTACAATATCCCAAGACGACCTTGCGACGTGGCGAGTAAATGCCGTCACTAAATAGGCATTCCCCTGGTGCTAGGCAGCAGTAGTACCAGTAAGGCTGGAAGCCGAAGAAATGATTTCTGGAAGGGTTCCTGACGTTGGTCAGGATAGTTGTATCGGCAGGCGAGTAACATCGGCTGCGGAGCTACGGTGTGGAAGGCAAATGGGGATACCACCACACTATTATTCCCCATTTTGGAGTTATAGAAAATGTTAAGATGTTAGGACACTTGATACGGCACGACAACTTTATTAGAGGAATAATTGAAGGAAAGATAGAAGGTAGAAGAAAGCGTGGAAGGCCGAAAGAACTTTTATGGACCAGGTGAAGGAGAAAGTGATGGTCGTGTCGTATCAGGAGGTCAAGAGAAGGGCGGAGTGCAGAGAGGAATGGAGAAAACACCACCGACAAGAGCGAAGCTCTTAAGAAGAAGAAGAAGTAGTAAACAAACCGCGCAATGTACAGCACACCGCGCTCCGCAACCGGCCTCCATCGTGAGCGCGACCCGGGGCCAGTAGCAAGCCCGTGTAATCCCCACGTAATAGTTTCGTGCCGAGAACAACGGGATTTGTTCTTAATTGATAAACAATTGATAATTGAGTGACAAGAAATTGATTAAAGTTTGTTTAAGTTTTCACAGGCGTTTTTTTATTGGGAGTTATGCGCCGGTTCTCGGCTGGATATAGTTAGGGCTGCTATCTCTGAAACCTGCCTCCTAGGGTCGGAAGCGTAATTTCCCCGGATTATGCATACTTTTTTCATTAACTTACATCTTGATTAAAATCGGGGGGCACGGGCCAAGCGTGTGAAACCCGGATTACAAGTTAAACCCTGCCCGGACGCTCCCCGAACGGCTTCTAAACTAGAACAAATCCGGGGACACCCGGACGGATGGCAGCCTTAGATATAGTTGATCCGGTGATAGCCTATTTTTGTAAAATTTTTGTGAAGTCGCATTTGGAAATAAGATATTATTTTTGCTTTAAAAATGCAAGGTTTGTTCGCGCTATGTAGTTTGTCCTACCGTCCTTAAACGAGTACTAAGCTGAATATAGTGTGAAGATAATGACGCGTAGAGCAGTTTTTGTTATGGCACCTCATATTAAATTACTTACCATAACGCGATAAAAGATGCAAAGGTCTTAAATGACCACAAGGAGTGAATCTTAATATGCTGGGGCTCGTGAGCTCCTAGTCTATACACACGAACAGACTGGTCGTTAACCTAACACCTGACCAGGGTTGAAACTCGTCTGTTTTGTGACTTTTAAGGAGATTTTCAATCGCGATTTGTCGCGTTATGGTAAGTAATTTAAATGAGGTTCTAAAACAAAAAATGCTCTTCACGTCCTTCTTTTTTCACTATATTCGGCTAGATATTCGGCTAGATATTCGGCTAGATATTATGTACGGTTTTGTTGAAAAACGCTACTATTGGAACCTATTAACATTAAACACAGGTGCAATTGTTGTTGCGATAGTGTTGCCTTAGATAATATTTACGGTGAAAAAACGAGTGTGTACAATACGCCTTATCCTTTGTGTGTGGATACACTTTTCGCCATTTTACGCAGATCAAGGGCTTGAGCGGAAAAACGTTTAAAAATGAAAACCCTTTGTGTTTCAGGCCATTATATTTGATATCTGTCAGTCTGCCACTGGCAAGGGTTGCGGGTTTTTGTAACTTTTTAAAATGCTGATGTTAATTTGTGTCAAGCGAGCGGCTGAATTGTATTTTATGCGTTGCTCTATTGCTGTACGTTGGTCTGTGTTGCTGACGAAAATGTTATTAGTGTGCATTTTTTCAATGAAATATTGTTGGTCAATTCAGGCTGGCACCTGAGTTTAAAAAAACATAATTTGTCATAGGTAGATAGATCGCAACAACTAGGTGAAGGCACGAAACCAATTGTACGTAATATAATATCTAGGGACGTTTTACACCACGTCAAACTAGTCCTATGCTAAGTATCCGAAGAACTTGTGTTACAGGTAGACCGACAAGGGAAATATATTTAAGATTTTCATTATATTAATACTTAAATTTAATACACATCCATGACCTAGGAACACAGAAAACTTTTTGTTTCTTCGGCGGAATTTGAACCCATGACCTCTCCTCTCGCTGGAGCACTAACGCGCTCAATCACTGAGCTATCAGAGTTCGTCAATAAAAAAATCAGAATGACTGAGAAACAAAATTTATAAAAAAAAACTATAAAAAAGTATGTTGATTGATGACATATAAATAAATACAGCGTGTCTCATGGATTATATATCAAGCCGAATATAGTAAGAAAATGACGCATAGCGCATTTTTTTGGCACTTTATATAAATTACTTTCCATAGCGTGACAAATCACGATTAAAGATCTGTATCTGTCATCATCATAGATGAAAACACCTGATTATGATTAAATCAAAACCGGTCGTGTTATTTTGTAAAACTTATTAAAATCGTAATAAAGTGGAAAAGTGTAAATAAAAGTTGTGTGTATTGTAAACATGAATTGGCATCAAGAAACAACATTACATTCAATTGGTTATAGCTTCTAACACTCGCGTCAGCTTTCAAACAAACCAAAAACTAGATCAAAATTAGTTTACCCGTTTGGTAGGCACGATATACACACAAACACAGAGATACATATTATTATTGTAAAACTTATAAATTACTGTTCTGTTTTCGTTGGGTGTTAAAACCTCGATTCTCGAAACACGTAAGGTCTATATTGCTAATTTAAAAGTTTTTAAGTCTTTGTTGAAATGTCAAGTTGAATAGTCATGGCTAATGGAATCAGGCGTTACTATGCGGAAATCCATAGCATAAAATTTAGATATATTATTATATCTAGAGATATCCCGCGAAACAATAATAACCACAACCTGCAATGACCTGCCTGCAAGCAGGTCGTTAAGTCTAACGAACATTGTTCGCCACACCACACATGGGCGTGGTGTTTTCACGTTTTTGCTTGCGAGTGTACGCATAAGCAGTGTGGGAGGAGGGAGGTGCATCAAACGCATGCCTATGCGTACACTCACTCATCTGCTTGCAGGTTGTGGTTATAATTGTTTCGCGGGATATTGCTAGATATAATATATTTAAATTTTATGAATAGTCATGGACAAGAGCGATCTGTACAGTCGGCCTACTATTGAATAAAATTGACATTAAAACTGCATTGGAATTTGACAGTCGCGACACTAGCGCAATTTAGTTTGCAATTGAGTGTCGATTTATGGAACTATTCCAATCCAAAGTCATCGGTATTGTATTCGAGTAGCGCATGACTTGACAGCGCTGGATTGGTGTTGAATCGGGGAATGGATTAAATTGGTTTCGAGTGCAAGAAAGTACCTGTAGGCCAAGCAGGAATATTTGACAGCTGAAATTATCAAGTGCAAGAATGTGCGAAGATCACCTTACTTTTACGGAGCTGTCCAATGTTCCTGCTTGGCCCAGGGCGTTTCAAATATGCCATCAATATTTATCGCTTACGAAGTTTCAGTGAATTACAGTGGATATAGTTACAGTGACAGTGCAAGTGAATTCGTTTTCTTAACGTTTTAAATCGTGTTTAAAAAAATTCTAACGTCATAATGACAATTGATTTTGAGAAAAGAATAGTAACAGGCGAAGTTTCAAAGTGACAGCGATGGCATCTTGAATCAGCGCCCAGATAACCTAAATTTTCGAACTTTCCCAGCTACTGTTCCTTTCTCGAAATCAATTGTCATTTTGACGTTAAAACCTTTTAA
The DNA here is from genome assembly GCA_905187575.2 of Celastrina argiolus. Lineage (NCBI taxonomy): Eukaryota > Metazoa > Arthropoda > Insecta > Lepidoptera > Lycaenidae > Celastrina > Celastrina argiolus. Next base: position 15,937,163 of record LR994597.1, read on the forward strand.
AAACACGATTTAAAACGTTAAAATGTAAAAATGACAGAACGGCTTTCAGAAACTGGAAACCCACCGAAGTTACGTAATCAGGAGGCTGGTGTGTAACTTGTATTGTATTACATGGTAATTATATTATGTATTGCGTGTTAACAGAATATAATCCTCCGTAATCCGGTATTAAATAATCGATACACATTTGTATAATTATATCTCAATAGAAACAATTAGATAGTCAAGTACCTATGTAATTGTAATTTTAACACGCTTTTATATGCTTGGGTTGTATGTATGTATGTGTAAGCGTAGGGGGTAGACCATTGATTATTACTTTGAAAAGGTTGGTTCGATTTCTAGGTTGTGGTTGTGTGGTTGATATACCAAAAAAGACTTTTTTAGATCTAAAATACATTATATAGACAATAATAATATATAATAATATTATAATATCTGTAGCCGCGTATGATTAGCTACTTATTAGATAATTGCAAACTAGTATAAACGAATTAGATTATTATAAGATGGTGGGTTTTGTGGAGATGAAATAATACGTCTAGCCTCAGTGAAAAGAATTTAGCGTCTATTCAAATAAATTGTTACAAAAATCAGGGACAAAGGATTTGGGAACAATTAGCCAATCAGTGACATTGGCGCATGCGTGTTCGCTGTGACGTATCAACACTATCAGCTGATTGGTTTAGGTATTTACACGGTTGTTACTTTGTACGTTCAGGAATTGAAGGACACAGATAATACCAAACATGCCCGCAGCCTTGAAAGCAGTAGCTTCCAACATTTTGTCTTGCCTATCATCATGGTTCTTTGTCCAATAGTGGGCATATCTTGGTATATGCTCTCCTCAAGATACCCGACGATGTTCTAATATCGGCCACCCGAGCAATTCCGTCGCTGCCACGAATTGTCCTCACGACACGACCGAGTTTCCATTTTAGCGGTGGAAGAGAGACGTCCTTGATTAATACAAGCTGGTCAGGTGTAAGGTCTGTCGTATTTTGCCTCCATTTTACCCTGGTTTGCAGCTCCGAAACGTATTTTATTATATAGATAACGCCCAGCGCGTTCAGAAATGCTGCCGTATTTGTTCAACCATTTGGTAGCGGCCCAAGCAATGTGATGGTTCCGTGGTGAGATTCTCCTCACACACTGGAGCGGTAAGGGGTCGACCAATGAGGAAGTGTCCAGGACTGAGTGGAGTGTAGTCTGATGGATCGGAAGACAGAGGTACCAGCGGCCGTGAGTTCAATACGGCTTCTATCTGTGACAGTACTGTGGTGAGCTCCTCGAAGGTCAGGCGGGCACCACCAACCACTCGCCGCAAGTGGTATTTACACGATTTCACCCCCGCTTCCCACAAGCCACCGAAATGCGGAGAATATGGAGGTATAAATTTAAAGTCTATATTTTGACTCCTAGCGTAATCGATAATGTCGTCGCTGCATGACGTTAGAAACTGAGCAAAATCATTACATAGACCTACAAAATTGCGTCCATTGTCAGAAAATATTTGACATGGTTTTCCACGTCGTGAAATGAAACGCTTGAGAGCGAGTAGATATGCGTCAGTAGATAGGTCGCTTACAAGCTCCAAGTGCATGGCGCGTGTGGTAAAACAAATAAATAAACAAATGTATGCCTTAACTAATTTTGCACCCCTGCCTTTACGGCTTAGAACGAACACTGGCCCTGCGTAGTCTACTCCGGTACGATCGAAGGGGTAACTGGCTATTAGGCGTTCCTTAGGTAGGTTGCCCATAAGAGGGCTTAGTGTCTTACCTCTAACTCGCGTGCAGATAACACACTGATGAGTCACCTTCCTAGCTAGATTCCTACCAGATACAGGCCACCACTTCTCACGCAAATGATACAAAAGCGTCTGCGGTCCACAATGCAACGATTTCTTGTGCTCGTGTAAAAATAACAAACGCGTAAAATTGTGTTTTGTACATAGCAGTATAGGGTGTTTTTTATCAAAATTGAATTCGACAGAATTTTTTACTCTGCCGCCTACGCGAATTAAATTCATCTCGTCTAAAAATAAATTTAAACTAGCAAGTCGACTACTTAACTTGACGCCTTTCCCGGTTTTAAGTAATTCATATTCATGTGAAAATGAATTTTGTTGCGACCATCTAGCTAACATTAACACGGCCCGCCTCACTTCGTCAATACCTAACGCGCCCGTCAGCTGATTTGCCTTGTTGCGCGGCCGGGAGTTGTGAATGAATCGTAGAACATAGGCGGCGGTGTGACTCATACGATTAAATTGTGAAAATTTATTAAATGGAAAAAATGTTTCATCTATATTACTATTAAGTTTGCACGTAAATGCATTCAAAACTATCGATTTCAGTTCCGGCAAGTTATTAATTAAATTATCGTTAATATCAGTAGTAAATGGTGCATAATTATTATTAAAATGTAAGTCGCTTAAAAACATGGGTCCTTCCCACCATAACTTTGAGGAAGCCAAACTCTCAAGGCTAACTCCACGAGATACAAGGTCGGCCGGGTTTTCCTTCCCACTAACGTGTTGCCAGGTGAACTTGCCCGCCAATTCATGTATTTCAGCGACGCGGTTCTGAACAAATGTTTTTAGTAAATTAGGAGGCATTCGTAACCAGCCTAACACGATTGTTGAGTCAGTCCAAAATTTGACGTCATCAAATTTACGAGTAAGTGAAACGTTAATTTTTGCGTAAAGTTTGGCACCTAGCAATGCACCACACAGTTCCAGCCTAGGTATACTTACAGGTTTTAATGGAGCTACCTTGCCTTTAGCAATTAGTAATCTCACTACCACAGTATTCTCACTTATAGACCGTACGTATGCGCAAGCGCCGTATGCAGTCTGTGACGCATCTGTAAATATGTGTAACTCGCTACGATTGGTGTTGCACTGAAATGCATAACGCGGGACCTTGATTGAGGAAAGATGAGACAAGTCGCTAACGAACCGGTTCCATGTCCGTATGACGTCACTAGGAAGGGGGTCGTCCCATTGTAACTTAAGCAACCAAAGTTTTTGTAATAGTACCTTACCGATCATTACAGATGGACTCAATAAGCCTAACGGGTCGAATATTTGGGAAACTGTTGACAAAATTGTACGCTTAGTGATTAAATTATCGGCTCCCCGTAACTGTGTGTTAAATTTGAATTCATCCGCGACATTGCACCATCCTAAACCTAACGTTTTGCTTTGAGTGTTCTCACCTAAGTTTAGGTCGCGAAACGAACTGTGTGGGTTATTATTATTATTCAGTCACGAAAATTCTGCGTCTTCATCACATTCAAAGTTAAAAACCCATTTTCGTAATGGGAAACAGGCGGTATCTAATACGTTAGCGGTTTCCTTACAAATTTTTAAAAGTTTAACCTTGACCTCACACGAGGTCAAGAGGTCATCCACGTAAAAATCATTATTTATGACCCTCTTAACGTCAGGGTCTGAACATTCCAATGCCAATTGCTTCAGACAGCGTACACTGAGAAAAGGCGCGGATGCCGTACCATATGTTACAGTATTTAAGCGATAAACGTCTAGCGGATTCGATGGATCGTCGCGCCATATGATAAGTTGTAGGTCACGTTGCGTGGGCGTTACTGCGACCTGCCGGTACATTTTCAGGCAGTCGGCTCGTGCTATATATCGGTACTGTCTGAACCTTAATAATATACCTAACAGATCCCCCTGAATGGGCGGCCCGACGCGCTGAATATCATTGAATGAAATTCCGTTATTAGTCGCGGCACTCGCGTCAAATACAACGCGGAGTTTTGTAGTTGTACTATGTTCGCGAAACACACCGTGGTGTGGCATAAAATAATTTGGTTTCGAGTAGGTATTCACTTTAGTCATATGACCTAGGTCAATATACTCTCGCATGAAATCAACGTATAATTGTTTGTAACTAGACGGTCCGCGTAATAATCGCTTCTCTAATGAGAGAAAACGGCGTTCAGCTTGGTTATAAGATTCACCCAATACTTCGGCTGAGTTTTTGAGTGGAATGTGAACCACAAATCTACCATTATTATCGCGTGTAGTATTTGTAATGAAGTTTTGTTCACAGGCCACCTCGTCCTCAGTGTGCGTATTCCGAAGTAGCGGTAACTCCTCGAGTTCAAAAAACTGACGTAATTGATCGTCTATAGATGTACTGACTTCAGTACTAATGTTACATTGGACATGTCCCTTTTGTACAGCGTTATAATTGATAGGACCCGAAATTATCCAACCTAACTTAGTATTTTGTAAAAACGGACCGTTAGGTAAACGCATCTTGCCATCGATAAGCAAGTCCCAAAATAGATCCGCTCCTATCAAAATATCAATATTTTGTGGCCCTAAAAGCTGCGTATTTGCTAAACGTTATCAGGTACATGAAAGCGTGCGTTCATATTATTATGTACCTGAATAGCAGGCAATGTGGGCGTTATTTCGTCTAAAACGTAACATCGAAGTTGCGTCCAGTAGGCATTTATGTGTGATTTAATACGTATATTACAAGAATGTGAAGAATGCGATACGAAATTGCCTACTCCCCTTATTTCTTTAGTGGACTGTATTAGCGAGATATTTAATTTTTTGCAAAATGAATTAGTTATAAAACTACTTTGGCTGCCACTATCGAGTAACGCGCATGCTACATGATAGTTATTGTACCTATCGAGAATCTTGACTTTCGCAGTAGATAACAGAACAGGTTGCACATTAATGCATTGCGTATTTATTAAATGCGTGTCTGTGTGAGCGCCGTTGAGTGGGGGCTGGGATGCGCTCGCGCTGACCACAGGTACGTCAGTCGAAATCCTTGATACAAAGCTCGATGTACTGTTAGAATCACTAGGATGTATTAGAGAATTATGTTTCAAATTACATTTTTTACAAGGCCCAAATAGACAAGTACTAGCCGTGTGCCCGGGACGTAAACAATTATTACATAAGTCGTGTTCTCGGACAACATTTAGTTTGGATTTTAAATCCATAGAAATAAACTGTGCACAAGTGTAAATTGGATGCTTAGCTTTGCATACGACACAATTCCACTTATGAAAAGTACGACTGGCTGACTTGTTGGATAAAACATGACAGTGTGTTACATTACTTCTCACTGCAATATTCGGTTTTCTACTAATATCAGTGCTAGTGTTTTCTTTGCTATGAGATAAAATTAAAGTTTCGAGTAAATCGGCTCTATTCTTAAGAAATTTAAGTAAATGGTCAACCTTTAAAATTACATTGAAGTTGCAGTCAGACAAAAGAGAACCTTTGTGTTCCTCCCAGTGTCGTTCTGTTATTTTGTCTAACTTAGAAGTTACTATATAAATAACTAATGTGTCCCAGGAGTCTGTAGGTTCACCGAGGATCTTTAAAGCGCGTAAATTATTAATTATTGTGTCTATTAGTTTTCTAAGAAGTGAAGGTGACTCTTTAGGCAGTGGTTGAATAGAAAATAGTGCTTTTACATGACTCTGAACTAATAACCTAGTGTTGTCATATCTATTCAACATTAGTTCCCACGCAACAGAATAATTTGAGGCTGATATTTCAAGTGAATTTACCACCATCTCTGCACTTCCTTTTAGCGAGGATTTCAGGTAATGAAATTTTTGTATATCACTAATTTCCTGTGAATTATGTACCAACGATACGTAGGTGTCCCTATATTCTAGCCAGTGTTCGTACAAGCCGTCAAATGTAGGTAAAGTGATAATCGGTAGTTTTACAGATGATTGTGTATAGTGCGAACATACCTTGGAGCAATCTGCAACAGCACCATCGACATTAAGAATAGATTCTGCCCGAGACAGAACACTGTAGTAACTATCCTCAAACTGCTGACGCTGATCTAGCTGGTCATCAACGTCACAGTCAGGGACCGTATTTTCTAACTGAGTTTGAATATTATTAAATTCTGCAAATAATGTACGGACTCCGTCCATTCTAAATTTTAAATCTATTTTTAATTCTTTACTCAATGGCGTTACAATAATATGTACATAAATCGTGAACTTAGTTAGTCTGCCTTTGAGTATACCGCGTTTTCTGATTAGGTCTCGCATGATTTGCTCAGTTTTACCATCGTTAACGTTTTTATACGGTGACTTGTCGCGATTCTGACTAGTTTGACCTTCCATATCCCCGTCTATCTCTGTGGCTTATGAAAGAAAGAGGTACTCACGTGAAATAGTCACTGCGGAAGCAGTCAGCTGGCACTCTACCCGAGATAATCTGGTCGCCGTTGTGATCCAGGAGGTCGCTGCTCCAACGGATTTGATACTCGAATTCCCGTATATTTGGCTCAGAAGGATCAGTTTATGTAGCCGCGTATGATTAGCTACTTATTAGATAATTGCAAACTAGTATAAACGAATTAGATTATTATAAGATGGTGGGTTTTGTGGAGATGAAATAATACGTCTAGCCTCAGTGAAAAGAATTTAGCGTCTATTCAAATAAATTGTTACAAAAATCAGGGACAAAGGATTTGGGAACAATTAGCCAATCAGTGACATTGGCGCATGCGTGTTCGCTGTGACGTATCAACACTATCAGCTGATTGGTTTAGGTATTTACACGGTTGTTACTTTGTACGTTCAGGAATTGAAGGACACAGATAATACCAAACATATCTATGGACGCTTCACACCACGTCAATCCCTGTGCTAAGTATCCGAAGAACTTGTGTAACAGGTACCAGACAACGGAAATATATTTAATACTTTTATACTATAAACATATTTATGACACATCCATGACTCAGGAACGCTTAAAGCTTTCTTTCCCTCAGCGGGATTCGAACCCACGACCTCCGGGTCAAGAGCCAAGCTCTGAACCACTAGACCACGGAGGCGTCAACAACAGACGTTTTAAAGCTGAAGGAAAACATCGTGAGGAAACCCGCACATGGTTGGCCCCAGACGTATTGACCAGTCATTCCTCTTGACTAGCCAACTGTTGTGATACCGTATGTGCTGGGCAACTTTAAAAAAATATAATATTTAAAACTCTTGAAAAATACAGGTCGGGGAAAACGTGTTTTCGCATTGTTTTTTTTTCGCATTTTACTTGTCATAAAATCTCTTAGGCTATACTAATTTCACGTTCCTTTCTGTTCGATAATATTCCACCAATCAGCGTTCGATATGGATCGTTGATTTGATTGCCATGGTAGTTGATCATTCATTTGAATAGCGTTCGGGAAACCGGGGGTACGTGTTTAAATATTACAGAGAAGTAACTGATTTCGTCCCCTCACTGATTTCGGTGTCGGTAGCCGATTTCATTGCCAGCTACGCAAGATTTGTGTTATAGTGCCGAAGTGTGTGCGCAATACACAGAGACACCCTCTCTTCCTTTTACTCTCATAACCCAGTGGGACGGTAAACCGACACGACTGGCGATAGATCAGGCGGAGGACCGACTTTTTACATGCCCATCCGACGCATGGATCATATTTCTTATCAGACAATCAGGTGATCAGCCTGCATTGTCCTATCTAAACTTGGAAACAACATATTTTTAGGCTCCAACGCGGGAATCGAACCCACTACCCCCGGGTCGAGAGCGAAGCTCTGAACCACTAGACCACGGAAGCATTAATGTGTTTATAAATGCTGTAGACCGGTGTTATTACGGTGTACAAATATAATCGTCATTGTAGCCACCACGGCCAATGCTGGACACAAGTGTTCCCGTAAACTATTCCATGTAGTTGCCACTCGCCACGCTTGACACGCAGGTTGGCGAGCGCAGTATTAAAATCAGTCCGTGGAAACGACGTCCGTTTCCAGGAGACTGGAAGATGTTTATTCTGGAGGCGCTATTCTTACACCAACACCCCACGGACAACCCCTAAATATACAACGCTTAATTTCATCACTAAGCCTATATAACTTTCAACCAATTAGAGAGATTTGAACTTTAAATCATATTCCGAAACAAAGGGCCGAAACCCTTTAATGATGCAAAGCTTATAACGTCGAGTTCATAGCCATTAAAATTGGCCATTACTAGAAACAATCAAAGTACGTACACCATAAATACCCCATAAATATCAGAGGACTCCGACTCGGCTTAGGCGCGCTTTAGGGCGCCCATCCACGGGCGAGAAGCGAAATTTACAGTTAAAAAAAACACGCTTAATTTCATTGTCGTTGGTCCTTGTTATGTATAATAATTAATCAAATCAAAATCATTTATTCACATATTCACACACTAACATTTTTGTAAAAAATCACAATGTTATCAACTGTTTACAAATGATTTTAATTTGCGAGATATTGTCTGGTCGTTGGATTCTGGTTGGCCATTGAGTTTTACCTGTGAAAAATCTAAAGCTATTTATAATCTTATACACGGTACAGCCGTGCGTCAAATAAATTCGATACTCAATTCGAATAGTCGGCTACTGGATTTGGTGATTACAGACTGTGAATCATATAATATAATGCCTGCTACACCCATTGTTTGGCCAGATTCACATCACCCCCCTTTTGAACTTTCTTTAAATATAGCTATATTTAAATCTCTGAAATTCAATTCGGCATTTGAAAATTTTTGTTTTCGTAAAACTAATTTCACTCAATGTAATGAAGATCTTTGTAATGTAGACTGGTGTGGTCATGCTTTATCTCTAGGATGTGATGAATTTGTGCATCTTTTTTATGACACTCTTTACGCTTTAATAGAAAAGCACACACCCAAAACTAAAACACGGAGTTATAAATACCCTGTTTGGTTCTCTCAAGGCCTTAAAAAACTAATTAAAACTAAAAATAAATATCATCACAGATTTAAACAATTTAGAAATCCACGAGATTATGATACTATTTCAATGTTAAGGTCAAGAGTTAAATATCTTATGGAAGAATGTTTCAAATCATATATTAAGCAAGTTGAAAGTGACATGATAGTAAATATTAAATCATTTTGGCGTTATACTAAACTAAAAAGAAAAACTCATGATATTCCCCATAAAATGTATTTTGAGAATCGAACAGCCAACACTGGTGAAGATATTGTTAATTTATTTGCTGATTATTTCTCTTCGGTTTATGAAAATAGTACAGTAGTGAATTACAAACCTAATTTTAACTCTTCTCATTTATCAGCATTTAATTGTAAAATAAACCTAAGTGATGTTTTGGAGAAATTGAAGGCTATTGATTTATCTAAGGGAGCAGGTCCAGATGGCATACCACCTATTTTTATAAGATTCTGTGCGCGGTCTTTGGCATTGCCTTTAACTTTAATATTCAACAAATCTTTGTATGAGGGTTGTTTCCCATCGTTGTGGAAAATTGCAAGGATTACACCTATCTACAAGGACGGTGACAGAGAATTAGTTTCGAATTATCGCCCTATTAGTATACTTAGTTGGTTTTCGAGAATTTTAGAGAGCTTCGTTCATAAACACATTTACAACCATTTTAGGCATATTTTAAGCTCAAATCAACATGGATTTGTAACTAATAGATCTACTAACACTAACTTATTGACTTACACGGTATACATCAGTAACGCCTTTAATGACAGAGCGCAGATTGACTCAGTTTATACAGATTTTTCCAAGGCATTTGACCGGGTTAATCATGATATTTTACTTGCAAAAGTCAAACACTTAGGCATACATGGTAATTTGCATCGGTGGTTGTCTTCTTATCTTAATAATCGATCGCAATTGGTTGCCTTAAGAGGATATGACTCGGTCCCCATTGTGGTTACTTCTGGTGTACCACAAGGTTCTAATCTTGGCCCTTTGCTGTTCCTTATATTCATCAACGACTTATTGTGTGGGTTAGTGAGTGAATGTCTGGCATACGCTGATGATATAAAGATATTTCGTCGTATTAATAATATTAAAGACTGTTTAGCTCTACAGGAAGATATAAACACCGTGGTTGGTTGGTGTAGCTTGAATCACATGTCACTTAATATAAAAAAGTGCCAAGTAATAACTTTTACTAAAAACAAGAACTCGATTTCATTTGATTACACGATTTGTAACACTGCAATGACTCGTGTTGGTGTGGTGCGTGATTTGGGTGTTGTATTTGACTCATCGTTATCGTTTAGATATAACTATGATTACATATGTAGTAAGGCGAATAAGATGCTATCATTTGTTATCCGCACTGCTAGGCCATTCCAAGATACTAAATCATGGATCATACTATATGCTGCGCTGGTACGATCTGTCCTTGAATATTGCTCATCGGTCTGGTATCCCATATATTCCAACCATGTTGACAGGATAGAATCAATTCAGCGCAGATTTCTGAGACTTCTATGTATGAAGTGTGGGATAAGAAAGAAGTTACCTTTGTATGAAGAAAGACTTAACAGGTTCGGTCTAATGAGTCTGGAAGGGCGAAGGCAAGTCGCAGATTTATGTGCTCTGCATGGAATAGTAAATGGCACTTTGGACACGCAGATTTTAAGCGAAATCACAATAAAGATTCCTACCCGATCCGTGCGTATACCACAACTCTTTGACATACCTCGATACAGAAATAATGTAGCAAAAAATAATCCCACGGTTAGAATGTGTTCTTTTTATAATGATTTATCTTCTGATTATGACATATTTTTTAACAGTTTGCCGTCTTTTAAAAAAGAATTAATGAGAATAATAAAATCAAAATCATAAATAAATAATGAGAAAATCTGTAATAATTTTATTCCTATTGTACTATGTAATCTTAAATTCATTTTTTTTTTGCTATTTCCTATTTCTATGTTTAAATAATTTCATGAATTGTAATGACTTTTTAATTGATTATTATTTCATATAATTTATTGTAAGAGTAATGCGTCAAATAAGAATTATTATTATTGTAAGAGAAAGTAATTATATATATTTATTTATTTTTTTAATTGTAAATTATTAGGAGCTTTTTTATACGTGTAGTTAATGTTTAGTAATAGATATTTAATCAAATGTTGTGTATAGTAGTTATAGGATAGCAGTGTAAAATGCCTTTAATTATGTTTCTTTTTATATTATGTACCTGCACTGTTGTCTGTTACTGTACCTAATGAATAAAATAAAAATAAAATAAATAAAATTACTTTATTCATCTTTGTACCCGACTTCGGCGAAGCCAAAAGGAAGGGTAATGATTTTGGCAGTCTATGTATGTATGTATGTTTGTATGTATGTATGTATGTTCCCTCGTAGCGGTTAAACTACTGGTCCGATTTTAATAAATAAGGTGTCAATCGATTCGTAGTGGTCACGCGAGTAACATAGGCTATATAATTTTTCGAAAAAATATGGATTTTGAAAATTATACCTCAAAAACTATCTCCAAAAAAAATTAAATTAAGATAATTGTATCGTGTTTGGTATTAAAAGATAGGTCTTGGCAAGTACAACACAAATATGTATTTAAATTTTTAATTATTTATTACATTTTATTGTTAATTTCAAAATAAATGGTTAAAAATGCGGCCGCACAAATAGTATCTAGAGTTGTTTAGTTACTTACTATGTGTTAATTTAACGTTAGTTTAGTGAAAATATAATGTTATAGTTCATGTGGAAACAAAAAAAAATGTAAAATAAAAAAAAAGATTAAAAAACTAAACCCGACTTCGCAAAAAAAAGGCTCTAAAAAGGCTGAAACAAGAAAATAAGTCAATTTGAAATCCAGATATGCATAGGTACAGATATGTTCAAGGTAGAGCCGTGGTCGTACCCGCTAAACAAATCTATAATATTCGTCTGCTGTTGAAATATACGATCCCAATAGTGGGTACGACCACGGCTCTACCTTGACCATATCTGTACCTATGCATATCTGGATTTTAAATTTAATTATTTTCTTGTTTCAGCCTTTTTAGAGCCTTTTTTGCGAAGTCGGGTTATAGTTTTTTAATCTTTTTTTTATCAGTTTTAATAATAATATCAGACCACGTCAGTCTATGGACGCTTCACACCATGGAAATATATATAATACTTTTAGATTATATAACATATTTAAGATTTTAAATATAATAATACACATCCATCACGCAGGAAAACAGAAAACTTTTTTTTCCTTCGGCAGAATTCTAACTTGCGCAGGTCGTACAAAAAAAAATCAAATTAATCAGGCTTCTGGAAGTTGGTAAAAATTAAGCTCAAAATCAAAATCAAAACATTTTATTTCCATATAGGTTATTAAATAACACTTATAGAATTGTCCTACATGATGCCTACCACCTACAAAGATTGCGTTACATACATACAACCCAAGCTAATAAAAGTGTAATAAAAATAGAACATACCGATTGCAATTATAGTGTCCACACGTCATACAAATTAATGTCGGTCAAATCCCTCCACCAACCCATGGCCCCATCAACCGATCGTGGTTATCGGGGCAGAAACACGGGAATGCGCACCCTACTGTTTCAGGTGCGCAATTCTTGATTCCCTACAAGTTATTTAATCTTTTTCTATTTGACCCTAAGCCCTTTTCCCCTTTCTGGGGCGGACAACACAAATACGACTACAAAAAGTCGGTCAGAAGGGGAAAAACCGGGCAGGTTTCTTTTTTAGTTCGTCGATTGAATGTCGGTGGTATTAAACAGTAGCCCGTGGCTGGCCGCCCTAACGTTGCCGTGAAACTCCCTCATAACGACTTCGCAATGGACAGATTTTGTGAATTAACTTCGTTGTTACGTCGCATTTGAATTTTAACTCTATTAAAAGGATTGAGAGTTTGTTTTGGGTCGACGATTGAATATTTATGTCTTCGTTCAATTTATTATTTTTGTTACGTCCCATGTGATTTTTTTAATGCTCGCACTTTTCTGATCAACGGAATGGGTTGTTTTCTAAATTAATATAATATATTGCGGACCATTTTTTTCGCTGAAAAAATGCGTTACGTATTCCGAGGTAGATGGGGACTCTTACCGCGGGTATGTGGGACTCGCTGCATCCGAAGAGCTGGTGAACTGGACGCAGCCTTTACCCACTAACTCGGCGATACTCCGTCACTACCGTCGTTGGCGGAGCCGTGGGGACACATTACATACATCCGCGACTCCACCGACCGCTGGAGATCTACCAGGCTCGTCTTGGGGGTATATCTGATCCCTGGACTGAACAGAGGCCCTGGGGGCTTGCCTAGGCCGTCCTATCATGATTCGCGATGCGCTGGAGTATGTTGCACATCGCGATCTGTTTGGCGACTTGGTGCAAGGGACGGTGGCGTTACGTGACGCTACTGACCCGCATTCGCTGTTAAAGTTGCGCAGATAGTATCAGGTCAGGGATCTATTGATGATGCCCACCATAAACGAAGTCAATACGGGACGCACAAGGAGCTAGTCGAGAAGGTCGCCGAAAAAATAAGACTTCCGATAACATCCATAGTACGTCTTGTACGCCCTCCTAGGGTATCTGGGACTCCAGATACCATGCCAGGAGGGCGTACAAGATGAACGACTGGCCGTCGCTGTACGAGCAGCGCCGGATATATAATAGAACTATTTAAGCCTTAAGTCACTCAAAAACCCGCGACTTACTACGCGTGGTTTTTGAGTGACTTAAGGCGTTTATACAGCGCACGCAATGAAATTCCCCAAATGTGAATAATATTCCCCGTTTTTGCAACATTTCTCACTGACGCTTCGCTCCTATTGATCGCAGCGTAATGATATTATATAGCCTAAAGCCTTCCTCTGTAAATGGACAAACATTCTCATCTAACAAAAAAATAATTTTTCAAATCGCACCAGTAGTTCCTGAGATTAGCACGTTTAAACAAACAAACAAACTCTTCCGCTTTATAATATTAGTATAGATAAATAAATAATAATTCTTTATTGACACCAAAAAAATTACAACATTAGTGTTATGAAGCCCCTGACCCCTGCACTGGTGACAACTGTATTGCAGAGGCCAGTGTCTTCGCCCATTCATGGTGACATCTTAGGTTTGGAACCGTCTGTGCTTGGGCAGCTCCATCGATAATAAATAATAAATAATAAATAAATAAAATCCATTTATTTCAGGCTACATGGCCCATATTATAAATACCTTACAGACTAACATACATACAAAATATACTTAAAACTACTTAAACTACACGTGTTGTCGGCGACGTGTAGCGCGCTTCATTCCGGAGTCTCCCCCGGAACCTCCGGTAGACCACACCCGTCGGCCAGAACGCCTCCGCCTCGAAGGTGGAAATAAGATGAGTCGGTACTCTCACCACAAAGGAACTAAAGTTGACCTTGTGGCGAGACTCCAGACGCTCCACCCTCAAGGGGAGGGATGTCTTCTTACGGATGTAGTCCACTACATCCTTAACCTCCATGGACCAGTGCAGGCGGGACACGTACAGCGGCGTGGAGCGTACTTCACACCGCAGGCGCTGCTCGGGTCCGCAGGGTGCGGTGCCGCGATGGTTGCGGACGGCGGGCTTCTTCTTCCTTCTCTCCACCAGTATGAAGCCCTCCTCATCGCACCTCCTGCTCTCGTCCTTGCCAGATTGAGGAGGCTGAGCCTTGCGGCTTTCCGTAGCCTTGCGGCTATCCTTATCCCCCTTTTTCTTCGCCCGCTGGGGATGAGCGGGGTGTGCGGCGATGCTCGCGAAACTTTTCCGCTGAGTCGCTTGTTGACTCGGCGACGGCGTGACCCGGAGGGGAAGGCTAGCGGGGGCGGCGGCGGTTGCCGACTCTTCAGATTTCGCTGACACGCAAAACGATGTGTCAGCGCGCGCGCCGCCTCGACGTGTGTTGACGTAGGCAGTTGAATGATCGGGTGACCCACTTAATGAATTATTACATTTTAATTGTAATAATTCACTACGTAAGTCACGGATGGTAGATTCCGATGCATCCAATCTACCCCGCATCTCGTCCAGCTCTGCCTTCATACTGTTGAAGTTTTTCAACAGGCTGGAGACGTCGACGTGGTCCATAGTCACCACCGGCAGCTTGTGTAGATCTTTTGCCACAAAGGCCGGCACGTCGTTTGGATCCGTCTGCTTCAGCAGGGAGATGATGTCCTGCACGCTTCTCTCTGTTCCATCTCTCCGTCTCGATGGCATGTTCGCGCTCTGGAGAAGCGTCTCGTACAGCAACTGCTTGCCTGAGGAAATCTCCTCGCTAGTAAAAGAAGATTTGCAGATCTGCATGATGCTGAGCTCGTCCATGGTGTCGATGGCGTGTTGGATGAACGCCAGCAACTCGTTGGCCACGAGCGCCATGGTGACATGCGGCGGCACACAACCGCGCGACTCGCAAACAATTAAATTTTGCTACGTAGTGTAATGCGGAGCGCGACCGTTCTATAGCGCTCAACGCAAGACACTAATACATAATGGTGACATCGCGTCTTTTTCTACTGTGCTAGAGCGGCTCCATCGTGCAAGGTGGAATATCGCGTCTTTTTATACAGTGCTAGTGCGGCTCCATCGCGAATGGTGATATTGCGTCTTTTTGTACTGTGCTCCATCGTGAATGGTGGAATATCGCGTCTTTTTGTATTGTGCTTGGGCGGCTCCATCACAAATGGTGACTTCGCACTGTTTCTACTCTGCTAGGGCGGCCCCATCGCGAGTGCCACTGTACTCGGAGAACAAAGTCCCGGCTGCACTAATTGCACATTGTCGCAACTAATTATGAGACACGGCGCTGTCTCCGCTCTGTTGAACGCGAGTCGCGAGATGTTAATGTTTTGTTATATTCACTCGTTGAAATATATGGGGCTCGGAATATGAAGGGTACTTTAAGGACATATTACGAGTAGCTTCCACATTGACTTCGGTAACTACGCCCAAGTATGTGCGCAATAAGTTTAAGAAAGTAGTCAAAGAACGTTTGTGTGCAAAAGCATACTTTAAAGTTTGTGATTATATTAATAAATAAATAAAATAAAATAAAAATAAAAAAATAAAAATAAAATCCATTTATTTCAGGCTACATGGCCCATATTATAAATACCTTACAGACTAACATACATACAAAATATACTTAAAACTACACTTAAACTACTTAAACTACACGTGTTGTCGGCGACGTGTAGCGCGCTTCATTCCGGAGTCTCCCCCGGAACCTCCGGTAGACCACACCCGTCGGCCAGAACGCCTCCGCCTCGAAGGTGGAAATAAGATGAGTCGGTACTCTCACCACAAAGGAACTAAAGTTGACCTTGTGGCGAGACTCCAGACGCTCCACCCTCAAGGGGAGGGATGTCTTCTTACGGATGTAGTCCACTACATCCTTAACCTCCATGGACCAGTGCAGGCGGGACACGTACAGCGGCGTGGAGCGTACTTCACACCGCAGGCGCTGCTCGGGTCCGCAGGGTGCGGTGCCGCGATGGTTGCGGACGGCGGGCTTCTTCTTCCTTCTCTCCACCAGTATGAAGCCCTCCTCATCGCACCTCCTGCTCTCGTCCTTGCCAGATTGAGGAGGCTGAGCCTTGCGGCTTTCCGTAGCCTTTCGGCTATCCTTATCCCCCTTTTTCTTCGCCCGCTGGGGATGAGCGGGGTGAGCGGCGATGCTCGCGAAACTTTTCCGCTGAGTCGCTTGTTGACTCGGCGACGGCGCGACCCGGAGGGGAAGGCTAGCGGGGGCGGCGGCGGTTGCCGACTCTTCAGATTTCGCTGACACGCAAAACGATGTGTCAGCGCGCGCGCCGCCTCGACGTGTGTTGACGTAGGCAGTTGAATGATCGGGTGACCCACTTAATGAATTATTACATTTTAATTGTAATAATTCACTACGTAAGTCACGGATGGTAGATTCCGATGCATCCAATCTACCCCGCATCTCGTCCAGCTCTGCCTTCATACTGTTGAAGTTTTTCAACAGGCTGGAGACATCGACGTGGTCCATAGTCACCACCGGCAGCTTGTGGAGATCTTTTGCCACAAAGGCCGGCACGTCTTCTGGATCCGTCTGCTTCAGCAGGGAGATGATGTCCTGCACGCTTCTCTCTGTTCCATCTCTCCGTCTCGATGGCATGTTCGCGCTCTGGCCGAGCGTCTCGTACAGCAACTGCTTGCCTGAGCAAATCTCCTCGCTAGTAAAAGAAGATTTGCAGATCTGCATGATGCTAAGCTCGTCCATGGTGTCGATGGCGTGTTGGATGAACGCCAGCAACTCGTTGGCCACGAGCGCCATGGTGACATGCAGCGGCAATCAGCCGCGCGACTCGCAAACAATTAAATTTTGCTACGTAGTGTAATGCGGAGCGCGACCGTTCTATAGCGCTCAACGCAAGACACGGATTAATGATAGCACACTTTTTGCAAGGCTTTTTTTTCTTTTATTTAATTGCATAAAAACGCACTTTTTATTTTCTTGTAGTATTGACTATTTTATATGTAAACATATTTTATATATTATATATATATATATTTTAAAAGAGAAATTTTCCATCTTTTTGGTAAAAGATGGCCCCATCCCATGGCGAGTTTCTTACGCCGGTTCTTCTCGCTGGGCTAGTTCCCGAACCGGTGGTAGGCATCATATAGACACGACGTTCAGAAAACATATATTTTGTAAAATTTATTCTGAATAAAATTTTTGACTTTGACTTTGAATACACAAGGATACTGTCTCTTCTTTTAATCCGACTTCGACGAAGCCAAAAGGAATTTGATATAGAAACACGGTACGACCACGCCTCTGTCTTGACCATTTTAGCACCCATTTATATCTGGATTAGAAATTGAATTATTCTCTTGTTTCAGCCTTTTTAGACCCTTTTTTTTGCGAAGTCGGGTTATAGTTTTTTAATTACTCCCATAGCCCAGTAGAACGGACTACTATAGTGACATTGCAAAACCGACTTTTTATGTCCATCAGACGCATGGAATAACTATATTGTCAGATCAATCAATCGTAAAATCGTAATAATTATGATCAATTTGTCTTTTTATTGATTTTTGTGATGATCTTATTATAGCCCTTTGGTAAACAAATAATCTATCTGTCTATCTTCTATAATATAAGTCTTATATACATATAAAAATGAATTGCTATTCGTTAGTCTCGCTAAAACTAAATAGCCAGATCGGTTTAGCCATTCTCGAGTTTTAGCGATACTAACGAACAGAAATTCATTTTTATATATAAGAAGAAGAGAGACTTAGTGTCCAAACAGCGACAAGTCTTTCTGGTTCGTAAAAGCGAGTATAACATTGACAGTTACGGCCTTGACGCCTTTGCGCGAGCGAGCAGGATACAAAAGCAGTTCCTAATTCAATTAGAACACAATTAGCAACAAACTCCGCAACTCCGCTTTGCACTTTGCCACTGTGCCGTTCCGCACTTTGCCGCTCCGTCGTTCCGCACTTTGCCGCTGCGCCGCTCGGCAAAGTGCTGCGCCGCGGCGCGAACCTGCGGCAGCAACAAAGCGTCTTGGGAGTTGAGAGGAATAATGAACGTAGCTAATGAAGACCTTTCAACGTTGTTTTCAACTAAAACATGGCTCCGAGTGCTACTACGGCGATTCTGCTATTTCAATCTTACAGTTTCGATATTAAAACATTTTTAAGATTCCATACCCAAACATAAATATACACGGAATTAATATCAAATCAAAATATTTTATTTCCAAATGAAACTTAACAAGTTATTTTCGGAAAGTCAACAAAAAGGCTACCACCGGTTCAACCCTAGCCCACCGAGAAGAACCGGCGTAATAAGCTCGGACGAGGTCATCTTTTAGCAAAAATATGGAAAATTGTTTTTTTTTTAAAAAGACTTTCTAGTTATTATTAATAATTCATACTTTTTTTCTTGAGTTATATTAAGTAATTTATATGAGGTACCAAAAAATACTCTACGCGTCTCTTCACACTATTTTTTCATTTACATGTGAACCATGAATCACCCTGTATAATATAATGTATAATCATAATTTAAGTGAGTCTAGAAAATTCTCTTTGAGAGTTTCATAAAATATTCTTTCACGAAGCTTGCACAGAGTTCATTGTTGTAGTTCCACGCCGGACAGTTCTTATGAATCCTAATGCGATGCATAGCGGAGATTAGCAAGATCGTCTTGATTTATTTAAGCCGTGAACAATGGAACTTAACGTAGTGATAAAAATGTTAAGGGGTAGAAAAATCAGTGTTGCCAGTATGATTTTCCAAAAAAGTGTGATTTTAACTCAAAATTACAGTTTTGCCTAAACATTAAAATGCTATAGTCTACCCATAGTAACCCTTTTATAGTATGTATTAAAACATGAATGACTCTAGTAATAGTAGTTAAAAGGTAAGTAAATAAAATATACACTGAAGTACGATAGTGGTACGGTTGTATGTGAAAAAGTACGGAAAACCGTACTTTTTGGCAACACTGAGAGAAATGCAAAATTTTTTAATCTAATGCTATCTCGCTGGCTAGGCGCTAGCGCGATAGAGACAACTGCAGCTTGGACTGAAATGACCTAACAAAGTAAAAGAAATCGTTAATTTTTTACCCATTATTGCTTCTCTAAAACTTAACGAAATACTTTTTGCTCACAAACTCCAAAAAGGCTTGAGATGTGTTCATTTGTTTTCATTTTTTATACAGTGTGTCTCATGGTTAATATATATAGACAAATATAGTGTGAAGAGAAGGACGCGTTGAACATTTTTTGTTTTGACAATACATATTAAAAAAAACACAAGAAAAAAAAAGTTAAATCAAAAATGAAAGTAAAAACTATGACAGTACTTAAAGAGTGTTGCATTTTGATAGCAGAAGTGTGTGAAAGGAGGGAGCTTAGTCCGTAGGCTGCTGGGCCACTTTCCCAGTAGAGTCAGACATATCCTTCTTCCCTGAGGATTCTCCCGCCCTCACTGTGAAAAAAAATGTCTCAGAGAGAAGAGTCATATAGTTCTTCTACCTAAAGTAAAACAAAAAAACTTTCATGTTATTAGCTATTTCTTAGGGAGCCACACCTAAAGTAAAAAGAAAAACTTCGAGTTTCTTTGAAGTATTCAATACGATGATAGGAGTTGTGCGAGTGACTTATTTTATACTGTCGTAGGGACAGGTCCTGTTTAGACGTTAAATTGTCTCCAACGTTAGTGCCCCACTGGCTAACGTGACTTAATGTCATCTAATAATACATACTAGGATTGTAATCTGTTAAAATGCAATTATATCTTTATGTAAACCAAAATATTTAATTTCAGCAAATAATTAATGTATATTATTGCAATTTATATCTGTGACATTGACAATAATTGGTAGCACATGCTATTACTACTATATTTATAACTTATTTTATAAATAATTCTAGTTAAATTATAATAGATTTAACTAACGTGACATATCTTATTAATGCCTTGAAGCATTTGATCTGTCTATGTATATAATATAAATGTTTAATAATATATAATAAATGACGCTTAAAAATGTAACAACAGTTATGTCGTAATAAATATTTTGGTAAAACGTTCGCAAGGGCTCACCCTTACTTTCGAAATCATTGAGTTCTGCTCAATCAAGATAAACAAATTGAAAAGTAAAGTTATTGAATAAACTCAACAGACACACAGAGCTTCTTCGAAAACGATCAATACGAAGATTCCACTTACAATAACGTTATTTATAAGTGACTTACGGTCCAATTCCCAAACGGTACTTACAGTGAGGATTTAAATTATAGGCTTCTACTAGATAACAGAGGAAATTCACAGCATCAGCCTTAACCATGTCCTTCAGTTCCAAACGAATATAGGGATATTATAATCTTATCTTTTAATCTGTACAAAAATTTATTGCTGTTCGTTAGTCTCGCTAAAACTCGAGAACGGCTGAACCGATTCGGCTATTTTCAATCTTGAAATATTCGCGGAAGTCCAGGGAAGGTTTAAACGGTTTGTGTGCTCAACGAAGTAGGCACGAGTCAGCTAGTAATATTATTAAGAGGAAACTTTTTATTTTTTGTTTGTTTGTATTGAATAGGCTCTGGAACCATTGACAAAATATGAAAAATTATTTAGCCATTGAAAAGCTACATTATCAGCGCTGAACATACGGTATATTATAATTTTAAAAAGAAATAGTGATTTAAGAAAAACTTCAATTATGTAACCCAATGGCCAAGAAAATGACCTTCAAAATTTCTTATATCGCGTGCCCTGCGACAAAGTCGAGACTGATTCCTTTTTACCCGCCTTCGGCGAAGCCAATAGGAAGGGTGATATTTTTGGCAGTCTATGTATGTATGTATGTATGTATGTATGTATGTATGTATGTATGTATGTATGTTCAAAGTCAAAGTCCAAAATTTTTCTAAAAATTATATAGCCTATGTTACCCGCGGCATTAATATGAATCGAGTGACACCTCATTCATCAAAATCGGACCAGTAGTTAAGCCGCTATGAGGGAACATACATACATACATACATACATACATACATACATACATACATACATACATACATACATACATAGACTGCCAAAATCATTACCCTTCCTTTTGGCTTCGCCGAAGTCGGGTAAAAATAAAGGTTTAAAATGCGGTCGTACAATCCATTTTTTGCGAAGTCGGGTTATAGTTTTTTAATATTTTTTTTTATTGAATATTTTTCTCTTTCCACATAAAATAAAATAATTATTATATTTTTATTTAATTGTCCATTACATAGAATGTATCAACTCCCAGATACTACTTGTACTACGACCGCATTAATAATCTTTTTTTTTTTATTTAATATTTTTCTGTTTCCACGTTTTATTTGATTTGTTCGTTATTATCAGAAGGGGGTTCTTATGAAAAAAATATGTAAAAAAAATGCGCAGATAATGAGAAAAATAAGAAAATTGTGCCAACGAAGTGTGTGCGGGTAGCTTGTCTATACATATAATAAATCTGTAGAGGGGTCATGTCTGTACATTAAGAATATTTAACTGAAAATTAAAAAAGGGGGTCTATAAAAGCCACAGAACCTAAAAATAACATTTTTGAAAAAAATGTCTGTCTGTCTGTCTGTCTGTCTGTCTGTCTGTCTGTCTGTCCATATGGGAATGTTTGTCGTCGCATCACGCTAAAACCACTGTATGGAATGAAATGAAATTTGGCAGGCAGGTAGCTTACGACCTGAAGAGCATTATAGGAAATTATTATCCCGAAAAACGAAAGGGTTCCCGTGGGATCTTCAAAAAATTGTAGCTACCTATTTGACGGTATTTCAGCCAAACTACTCAACGTATTTAAATGAAATTTGGCAGGCAGGTAGCTTATGACATGAAGAGCATTATTGGAAATTATTATTCCGAAAAACGAAAGGGTTCCCGTGGGATTTTAAAAAAATTGTAGCTACCTATTTGACGGTATTCCAGCCAAACTACTCAACGTATTTGAATGAAATTCGGCAGGCAGGTAGCTTATGACCTGAAGAGCATTATTGGAAATTGATATCCCGAAAAAGGAAAGGATTCCCGTGGGATCTTCAAAAAATTGTAGCTACCTATTTGACGGTATTTCAGCCAAACTACTCAACGTATTTAAATGAAATTTAGCAGGCAGGTAGCTTATGACATGAAGAGCATTATTGGAAATTATTATTCCGAAAAACGAAAGGGTTCCCGTGAAATCTTCAAAAAATTGTAGCTACCTATTTGACGGTATTTCAGCCAAACTACTCAACGTATTTGAATGAAATTCGGCAGGTAGGTAGCTTATGACCTGAAGAGCATTATTGAAAATTGTTATCCCGAAAAACAAAAGGGTTCCCGTGGGATCTTCAAAAAATTGTAGCTACCTATTTGACGGTATTTCAGCCAAACCACTCAACGTATTTAAATGAAATTTGGCAGGCTGGTAGCTTATGATCTGAAAAGCATTACTAGAAAATTATTATCCCGAAAAACGAAAGGGTTCCCGTGGGATCTTCAAAAAATTTTAGCTTTTAATTTGACGGTATTTTAGCCAAACTACTCAACGTATTTAAATGAAACTTGGCACAAAGGTAGATTGTAACATGAAATAACCAACATAATATTTTTAACCGACTTACAAAAAAGGAGGAGGTTTCTCAATTCGTAAATATATGTTTGTTTTTTATGTTTCTTCGCGGATATCTTCATCGTTTCTGAAATGATTTTAATTTTTTTTTATGTTGTGTAGGGTATAATTTAAATTTGGTCCCATTGTCACCAAAATGGTGACCTGATGATGGGATCCGTGAAGAATCGAAGAAAATCCTCAAAATTTATGTGGAATAATATATTGATTTTGATTTTTTCTGAAGGCATATGTTACCAAACAGTAAGTTTTGCACCATATCCTGGATCTATAATATCAAAAAATTTCGCGTTTCAGTAAACTATATATATATATATATATATATATATATATATATATATATATATATATATATATATCTTTAGAAATATTGTATTTATAATTTACAAATTTACAAAAAATCTGTACATTTTAATTAAAACTAAAACAAACAAAAATAATAAAAAAAACTATATCTACTATAAAATTACTTCTAAAACTACAAATAAAAAATAACCCCAAGATCGTCCCCCTCAGGCAGAGTACCCAGAAGGCTCAAAGAGTTTCCCCGCTGGATAGCGATGCTTACTGTTTGAGCCAGGTAGGTTCCTGCTCTGGGGTCTCGGGTGGCTTCTACTAGATTTTTTGAAATTTGACCAAATAATTTATGAGCACCCGGACCCCATGGGCCTAGAGTTTCAACCCCAAACGGTTCAAATATGAGATCCCCACTAAGGTTCTCATATTTGCGCCGCTTGAGGTTCTCCGCCTGGTTTGCGGCCGCACCCGCAACGCTCGAGGTACCCTGGACGTGGGACGGAGCGAGTGTATCGACGCAAGTAGCGTCCCATACAAGAGCCCGTCCCACTCTCCAAGGGACCAAATATATATCTTTCTACTATTTTTTTTTTATCTAATCGTTTTTGTTTTTCATTTTCCGCCCTCAAATAATCGTCGTCTGATCATTCGTTCAATATCCCGTCTACTTATTTTCCAGTACAAGTGAAAATAATTATTACTTTGTGCGAAGTAATTTATTATTATACTTAGGTTTTGCAAATACGATTAATAAAGTATAGGCGTAGGATAGTTTGTTTTCAAGATATGAATGAGTTGTCATAGGTACATTTAAATTAGAAAAGTTATGTCAATATAAGTAAGATTTATGTTTTTCATGATATTTTTATTTATTAGTTTTCATGCTAGGTATGGCTTGGGTTTTTTCTTTCTTTTGGACTTTTGTTATTTTGTCGTCTAAAGGAAGTTAGTACTTTAACCGTAAAGTCCCAAAGTAGGCTACATGTTTGTTAGCGTAGGTAATTAATAAATAAAAAAACCGGGCAAGTCCGAGTTGGAATTGCGCACCGAGAGTAGACTTTTAAAAAATTTGGCGCTCGGCACCAGCAGCGCAGCGTCGTCGGTGTGAAAACGATCATCGTCTGCAGTCGCTGCGGCGTAAACTCCATACAAATCTCAGTACAGAGATCTTCGTCGCGTATATGAGCGTACTATCAAGTAGTCCCGTTCGCATAAAAGAAAAAAAAATATTATACATACAGACGAATTGAGAACCTCCTCCTTTTTTTGAAGTCGGTTAATAATACACGGTCATTTTTCGAACTGGTAGTAGGAATTGTTAGCATTTTCATAGAAAAAATACCTCAAAACATTCACGACAAAAACGGCCATTATTTGACAGTAAACTTTTATTATTACTCCATCGGCCTACTTCTTTTCCCTATGCACGTCTAATACCGTGTATAAAGAAGCATTACTATAAATTAGTGATTTTAAATATCCAAACGACAGTGTTCATAAACTAAAAATGTATTTGAATTGCTAATCACTTTTCCGCGCGTACGAAGTCGCAGGCACAGCTAGTGTATAATAAAACTGATTTATTTATCTTTAAATTCTATTGTACAAATAAGAGCTTCCTCGCGCTTAAACATATATATGTTTAAGCGCGAGGAAGCTCTTATTTTATCTATATTTCCGTAGACAGAAATATTTCTGTCTACGGAAATATAGATAAAATTACAGATTCATAAAGGAAATATTATGTTCTTTGTCCGCACAATCTACCAGTACGTCTAATACGTGACGCCGTGAAATACGGTGATGTCAATAATTTCTATGGTGATTATGCTACGCGTGCTGGAGGTACGCATCAATGTCATATGCAGAAATAACAGTCTACCGTCAAGTAGACGAAATATACCAGCTTCATCACGAAAATAGTCCGCTAAGATCTAGATTCTAGATCAAATTCACAGGAATGAAACCGGAAGTTTCATCACATAATCGATAAAATCTAAATCGAAAATCGGATTGTTTGCTCCACCTGGAATGAAAGTATACGTTTTTAAAATTTTACATTCACATACCCCCTCGATCACCTGTATGGCGCAGTGGCTTTTGCGTTCAAGGCGGAGTCACGGGTTCGAATCAAAACACAAAAAGTTTTCTGTGTTCCTGGGTCATGGATGTGTATTCAATATTTAGATTGTAAAAGTATAAGTATTAAATTTACTTTCTGTTGCTCAGTAACACATTACACAAGTAATAAATACTAACCTAACCTAACCTAGAAAATTTGCCCTTGATTTCCAGTTACGATTGTAACCTTCCCTCATTTTGGAAATGTATTTTTTTTTGTCAAAAACTAAAAAAAATGTTACTTTTCACCATTTCTTATTTTTTGTCGCAAAAATAACAATAAGGCAAAAAAAATAATTTTTTATTTTTGAAAAAAAAAATACATTTCTAGAATGAGAAAAGGTAGTATAATCATATACCAAAGTTATAGTGACTGCTCTGTTTACGCCAGTTATGATGGTTATAATCCCGACAAAGTACTCTGTTCTAGTAGGGATTGTGTATTGATGTATGTTTTCGTGGATGTCGAAAACTAGTTTAATATAAGTGATTGGTTTTGGAATAATAATAATGTACGGTATCGAAGTAGACTGCCACTGCACTTCCTGATTTTCCAAGCTATATATTTTCTGATAAAATATTTAACATAAAGTACTTTTATACAATACGATTTTTGATCTACAAACTATTCTCGAGTTTATTACGCCGGTTCTTCTCGGCGAGTTAGGGTTGAACAGGTGGTAGCTTGTTTTTCTTGTTGACTTTCCGAAAATAGCTTGTTAAGTTTAATTTGGAAATAAAACGTTTTTTTTATTTTTATTATTTTTTATTTATTCGATGATAAAAAGATACATATTGAAAAATTACAAAACTGAATATTTTGATATACGATTATACTACCTTTTTACATTTTGGAAATGTATTTTTTTTTTTTGTCAAAAAGAATTTTTTTTTACTCTTTGGCAAAAAAATTTTTTTTTACTTTATAATAAGTATGGAGTTTATTGAGAAAGTACTAGCGCTTAAAGAGGTACTTTTTAAATTACTGTTTTGAAAATTTTTTGATGTTGGGGCATTTCTTATACAAACATGAAAGTTAAAAGTAACTTTTTCAGCGCAAATACTTTCACGAAATACTCATTTATTTTATACCTTATATTAAAAGGTTTAAAATAAATGAGTGATAATACTGGCGTGCTTGCATGCATTTTCACTAGACGAGACTAAAATATATGTGTAAAATAGTCATCGACATCAACGAGCGATTAGCACACGGGACGATCACGACACGAGTACAAAAATAAACAGTATTGCTGTAGTCGTGTCGTGATCGTCCCGTGCGTCGCAAATCACGTACCGTATTCTCGCGGCGTCAATTCCCGCAATACATTTTTCAGCGTGACTTCACCTGTGTATATATACGTCGTGTATATTGTATACATTTATTTATAAGCGAGCTATCGTGATTTGAAGTTATGGGTGGCATAAACATCGTCTTGACAACAGGCAAATATATGCGAGTTTCTAACGCCGGTTCCTCTCGCTGGGCTAGATAAACCGGCATCATGGGACATGACGTTTAGAGAACATTTTGTTTGCGATCGAGCACCAATATTATCCTGAAGATGTTGGCTGATAAACTAGATTGGCCGATACTAGAACACTTTATGAGAGTTCTTGTAAGGTAAATAATATTAAATAAATATTGCAAAAATAAACTAGTTATATTCTACTAACATAGGGTTATGTTAATTGTAAACTAACAAAAATTGGGCCATAGTTGCTCCTAATAAAGAATTTATTTATTTATTTATTATTAACAGGAGACACAGCTTCTTCTCCCATCTTAACACAAAATGTTAAATTGTCGAGGTCACACAAAGGGTCAAGCGGAAGAACAGCGCTGGACACACTAGGTGTGCCAACAATACCGAGCTTGGTCCAATTTGCGGCTACTTAGCCACTAGGTATATTATTTTTAGATAATATTATGTCTTTTAGTCTCTTTTTTATTTGTTGTCATCATTAAATTTTAATTTTACTTCTTATGTTGTTAGTGGTTAGAGCTGCAAATAAAGGTTTTATTTATTTATTTAAATTGTTTTAAAAACATCGTGAGGAAACCCACACATTGATAGCCCCAGACCTTCGATCAACAATAATACGCTAGATATCGTGTACAATACAAATACAGCTGGCTTACTCCCGACACAATCGAGAACCAAATCAGTTCGATATCAACGGCTTTTAGTATTTTATGTGGTGGATTACTTTGAAACTAACAAGGATAAAGAAAATCGTTAGATCGTAACTTTTTGTACTCCCGAAATCGACTGAAAATCAAAATAAACAAACGACCATTTATTCGGGAGTACACGGCACGATCGTATGTGAATCAAAACCGAATCAGTTTGGAGAGTAAGGCCCCTGGGCTGTATTAATTAGATTAAATAAAATCACAATATAGCGTATAATATTGTAGCACAAACAAATTAACCTTGACACACTACACACAAATGACAAACTGAATAAAACTTCGTTAACAGTTGTAGTTAGAGAAGTTAGTTAGTGACCCGGCAGTTAAAAATTAATACTTCATTATAACTGTACCTCCGGGAGAGGAAACTTGATCCATCTGGTTTTATTATGTAAGGAAGGGTTAGGAGGTAGGTTAGCCGGAAAGTAGTTATAATATTATTATACAGTGTGACTGGTGAGACATGAGCAATACTTGAGAACGTGATATTTGGCTATTATAATATGAAATGAAAAAAAAAATTAAAAAAAAAAATATTTATAAATCACTAAGTACGCCCGTACTACCTACGTTGATGTCGCACGCCGCCGCCGATGTGCCGCGCCGGCTACATAGGTATGCCTACTTGCCTAACCGCGTAATTTTCATATCCATAATAATATAATAATATCCATGATTCAATTATTTAAAGGAAAATTTGGTAAAAAATTAAGTACCTAATTTTATTGCATATTTATAATGGTAATCGAGTCCCGAGTACTCTCCGTAAGTATTGCATATGTCTCACCAGTCAGCCTGTATATTTCCCTAAAATGAAAGTAGGTTAAGTTTAACCTAAAACTAGGGGAGCCGAAGAGGGAATTTTTGTATTAGCTCATGCGCTTCAGATTAAGATGGTATTGTGTCAACATTCGTCTAGACGTAATCTAGGCATATTTTTTTATTTCATTGGTGGGGTTCAAAAAAGTATTAAATTAATTCGATGCGCCAGATTAAGGTTGGATGTTAAGTAGGTGTCAAAGAAGCTCCTACAGAAAGCACTGATGTTTTGAAGTCGGCTAAGCTCATAGCGACTTAAATAAAAGTTAAAAAGTTTTAACACTTTGCTTAAATAATTGAGTTTCTCAAATATTTAATATTTGACTCAGCGTAATACTCTTGTTAAACTTGTCGAATCTAAATATAAATAACCTATATTAAAAAACTATTTCATATCAATTTTGTTTTTTCAAAGTTTAAATAAAGCTGTTTCAGCTCGTTCCACCACTAAATAAAAAAAAACTATCATATGTTTTATCCCCCTATCATCTAATCACGAAAACCTACTAGGTACTCCACAACACTCGAGTAATTACACGATAAGCATTGTGGGCTCCCCTAAGCTTTAAACTATAATAACAAGACATACAGCGAGACAACACCAAGTAGAATTTTGACAGTAATAGTCAGAAATATTTATTTACTTCACACGTTTGAAAAAAAAATACTTCGTTCAGATCCTAATTAACCATTTTGTAAATGGAATATTCAAAATGTACCTAAACTAATTATAATGCTATCAATTTAAACTAGTTACATATTATTTATTGTGTACTTTTGTAATAACACATTAATATATTATAATAACTAGCTGACCCGTGCCCACTTCGTTGAGCATACAAACCGTTTAAACCTTCCCGGGACTTCCACGAATATTTCAATACCAAAAATAGCCAAATCGGCTCAGCCGTTCTCAAGTTTTAGCGAGACTAACGAACAGCGATATAAGATTGTCTTTATTTACAAAAAAACAGTTAAACCCGCCCAGAAACATCAAAGATAAATCTAAGACCATTTTCCTAACGGATGTATGTCTCCAAACAAATCGTCAAAAATTAACAATTTCTGTCAATATATTTTGAGTGCCGACTGATCCGACGCCGGATGTCGGCGACGCTTTTGTGGAAAATCCCACAATTTCCGGAGCCCTCCCATAAGAGTTTATTCATACTGGCGCAGATTCCAAACGTGACGTTTCATTTTTCGATGTATTCGCTAGAAAAACCTTACCCGCGACATACATTTGGGGTGTGATACACCCCACATACACACCCCAAAGGTATGTCGCGGGCACGTATGCCTATGTAGTATGTATTCAATTCACAAGTGGAAATTCATAACAAGCATACCCAAAAGGCGGTATTTCTAACTCTCCAGACCTCATCGCGACTCTGCGCTAGTATGACCCGACCCTAACACCTCCCCCGTCGCCATGGCAACATCGACACATGGATTTGCGAAATCTATCAACATGGTATTGACTCCCTTTGAACGTCCGCAAACATCTGAATACAATTATTCTTAACCGCCGACAAAAACAGAGGACATACGTTCGACGTATCTTGTGTATATGTGGCATCGTAGCTCCCAAACGGATTAAACGATATTGATCTAGTTTTTATGGTTCCGTACATAAAAAGAAAAAAAAGAAACCCTTATACGGTCATTTTGTTGTCCGTCTGTCACATCAAATCGAAATAAATCGAATCAAACAGTACCGAACTGCGCCGAACCGAACTGAACTGATCCAAACCGAACCGCACCGAACCGAACCGAACCGAACCGCACCGAACCGGATCGAATCGAATCATAATATATTAGTGGGTAACAAGCCCACATATCCTACCCAGGAATTGTAGTAAAGATTTCGTCTGAAATATTTATCTCGGTCCAATTGTTTATGAAAATAGCCTTGAGTGTACGCACCAAGTCAAAAATATTGTGGGCTGTCTTTTTTTTTTTCAAGAGGCTTTTACCATATGGCAGCCTTATCATAACTGATACTTAATATTAACAAATAATGATGAGCTGTCTTTGATATTTGAGTAACGCCAATTCAACTATCATTAGATAATATCTGATGCGTTTTAAAGCCCAAACATAAGCCTCTCTTTTGAGGGCGCAACTGAGATGTCAAAACTCAAATCCGGTATAATGAAACACTACACCCCCCTCCCCCACCCCGGTGCCGCATAACTGAGCAGTACAGTACGGTCTTCCGTCAGACCTCGCTAAATTATTCAGATGTGTTTCTGGCGGTCTCGCTTATAGCGTACGATACGACAATGCGATAAATCGTATCGCATCCGCAATGCAATGAAAATTATCAGAAGCATGATTTTACTATAATAATTATTATTTAAACAACAAAAATAGTGATATATAATATGATTTAATATAATATAAATTAACGATATTTCAAAACTTTCACATTATGTATTCTCTTTTACTATAATACTATATAACTTTGATTAAACTAGTATCATATTTTATTGCATTCAACAAATAATTAAATCAAATATTTTTTTTTATTGCCATGTAGGTTATTAAATAACACTTATAGAATTGTCCTACATGATGCCTACCACCGGTTCGGAGACTAACCCGGCGAGAAGAACATAAATAAACTATATAATTAATAAAAAATAAATATAATTAAATAAATAAATATACCCCTGGGCAGTGAGCGAAATGATGAGGACGAACATTGCAAAGAATATTATCCTCGACCATGAAACGAAACTTCCAAACTAAAAAACATCAAAATCATTCATTTGTACCTCCAAAATTCATAGCTACGATCAAATCAAATCAAATATTTTTATTCAGAGTAAATTTTACAAAAAATTGTTTTCTGAACGTCGTGTCTATATGATGCCTACCACCGGTTCGGGAACTAGCCCAGCGAGAAGAACCGGCGTAAGAAACTCGCGTGGGGCCAAATTTTACCAAAAAGATAGAAAATTTCTCTTTTAAAATGAATGAGATGCACACATACACACACAGATACATCACACTTAAAGCACCCTTGTGTTTTTGTCAGGGGTTAAAAATGCACGCGATAACATTTTGACGTAATAAAGGTGATTTATGCGTGAGATATGAAAGGTTTAATATTGATAGGGCCTATTACGATCAACAAGGTCGCCCTGCCGATTTCAATATCGGAGGAATAAGGGCAAAGGGGACCCAGAAGGGCAGGGAGATTTCTCACTAATTCGCTCACATACTACGGTAGTTATTGAACACTTTAAGTAGTTTTATGAGAAAAAAGTATGCAAATAAACACAGTTAAAGAAGATAGTGTGTATAAAGCATATATTTTTAAATAATGCTTGGAAATACGTAAAACTACTAAGACTATAGAATTTGGTAACTTAATTAAAATAAAAAGATTATTACTTAATTAAAATAAATATAATATTTTTTTTACAAAATTAGAAAATATTTATATGACAGCTTAATAATAAAATTAAAATAGTTTAATTACTTGACAGAATTATATATTATACATGCCTTCACATTTTATAATGATAAAGGCAGCACAGTCCGTAATCAATAAAGGATAATATACTTTAAAATAGGTATACAATGACGGGATCCATAGAGAATGGTTGCGTTTGAATTATTTTATAAACTGCCTCAGATTAAAACGTATAATAAGAACTAGCTGTGCTCGTGACTTCGTTTGTGTGGTAATTGAGCGACTTAAACCGTTCATACGGCGCGCGCAACAAAAGTCTCCCCGTTTTTGCAACATTTCTCACTAACATTTCGCTCCTATTGGTCGCAGCGTAATGTTATATAGCCTAAAGCCTTCCGCTATAAATGTACTATCCAACAACAAAATAATTTTTCAAATCGGACCAGTAGTTCCTGAGATTAGCGCGTATAAACAAACAAACTCTTCCGTTTTATAATATTAGTATAGATTATCATGATCGTAACATGATTTATGATGATATTATGTTTCCTCGCTATGTCACACGTCTATTGGACTGGATATCTGAAAATATCGTACGATATAAAACCGCCTACGTGGACTTCAAAATATTATCGCTCTCTCACTTCGTAGCCGGTGCGCGAGCGGGACGGCTAATTAGCGGATAATAAAGACACAAACTATTAACTTTTCATTCGAACTCCCAACTTCTGACTTCTGTTAGACCATTGTTCAGTTTTTCGGTGCGCCGGCTCGGGATTGAGTTATTTTAATAATTTTGAACGCTTGTTAATGTCGTGACAGGCCGACAGGAACGTTTTATGAACCTACCTACAGTGGAATTGTATTATTGTATCGCCTCCGTGGTCTAGTAGTTCAGAGCTTTGCTCTCGATTCAGTCTTGGGTTCGATTCCCGCGTTGGAACAACAAAAAATGTTGTTTTCAAGTTCGGTAGGACAATGCAGGCTGATCACCTGATTGTCTGACAAGAAAGATGATCCATGCGTCGGATGGCCATGTAAAAAGTCGGTCCTGCGCCTGTTCTCTCGCCAGTTATCCATGACAATAATAGCAGCCTATGTCATTCTCCATGAAATAAAATAAATAAAAACTAAAAAACTTTTATTCAAAATTATAACATAAAGTTTGTTTTTTGTTACAGTTACCAATTACCAATTACCGCCGGTTCGGAATCCTAACCCGGCGAGAAAAACCGGCGCAAGAAACTCGCACGAGTGCCACCTTTTAACAAAAAGGGTAGCCAAAATTGTTGGCCTATGCTTTATGCCTTTTAGGGTGACCCTAATGTCATACTTTTGTAGGACTAATCCTACAAAAGTATGACATTAGGGGCACCCTAAAATCGTCGGTAATCGGGCATATTTTGATTCGATATTATTTCTGACCGATATTTTGTGCGTTGGACTATTCTACCGCCCTTATCATAAATAACGCAATCGACATTTTTGGCGAAAATAAGAATCACTGCAACGAGATCTACCAGGATCAATAACTCAATTTTTAATAGCTGTTATACTTTTCGTTTTTCCGTTAAGTATGTGGATTCATTCCAAATTATTAACTAGTCATAACCGTCGTAAAATATCATACATTGACTAAATTCATCATATTTTCTCATTGACTAAATTCATCATTCATCATAGTCCACATTGAAAAGCAATTAAAAATGAACATTTTTGGAATATTCGTACTAGATTCATAAAGACTAAAAAATGTAGAAAAAACTTTGATCACGATTTACTCGAATGTAACCTCCAAGAAACTGCGTTGTTTATGATGAAGACGACAGAATTGCAATCAATATATTCTATTGTTACCCGACTTCGGCGAAGCCGAAAGGAAGGGTAATGATTTTGGCAGTCTATGTATGTATGTATGTATGTATGTTTGTTTGTATGTATGTATGTATGTTCCCTCGTAGCGGCTAAACCACTGGTTCGATTTTATTAAATAAGGTGTCAATCGATTCGTAGTAGTCCCGCGAGTAACATATGGCTATATAATTTTTACCGTACCAGCTAAACAAATGTAAGTGTCATCTTACACAAAAATACTGTAGAAAAAAGAGAACTTGAAAAATTATAATATTCGTCTGCTGTTGAAATATACAATCCCAATAGCGGGTACGACCACGGCTCTACCTTGACCATTTTTGTACCTATGCATATCTGGATTTCAAATTGAATTATTTTCTTGTTTCAGCCTTTTTAGACCCCTTTTTTGCGAAGTCGGGTTATAGTTTTTAACTTTTTAGACCCCTTTTTTGCGAAGTCGGGTTATAGTTTTTAACTTTTTAGACCCCTTTTTTGCGAAGTCGGGTTATAGTTTTTAACTTTTTAGACCCCTTTTTTGCGAAGTCGGGTTTTTAACTTTTTTTTTTACCTACGAAAAATAGGTTATCGACTATCGGTCGTCGGTAACACCCTCATCGAACAATAGTTTCAATGCAGCCAAATAATCATATTATTTCTCTTTCAATAGTAGGTAGGTGCTAGGTAATTTAAGAAAGATTCCAGACAAATGTAAGTCTGTAGACCGTACTTAACACATTATCATAACACATTGGAGCTTTTAATAAGTAAAAGTTGAGTATTCCAACTACTTGACTCCGCCGTAATGATATTACTTTTGAAACTAAAATCTCGTGCACATTCTTAACAACTTTGAGTTTAGTTTTAATATTGCAAAAATGGTTTTAAATTATTTAGATCGTCTGTGGGAATATTCACGTATTTAATTTTTATTGAGAACAAAAACCTAGAGTTTTTGTTAGTATTTTCTCACAAAAACAAAGTCAGGGTTCCCCCATACATGGTTTTCACTTGATTAGTATCAAGCAAATTTTTCGTGAGTACCTTCATTTTTATAAGTCGCCCAAGAATTTCTTGGACGGAACTCTTGTTTGTGGTAGCTAACAGAGAGAGCAAGAATAAAGTTTGTGGATTTGGTGATTCCAAAATATATATATATACAGAGTGTAAAAAGTGCAGTCACTATAACTTTGGGATAAGTTTATACTACCTTGTCTCATTCTAGAAATGTATTTTTTTTTAATTTTATACAAAATTTTCAAGAAAATTTTTTTTTTTGCTTTTATGTTATTATTGCGACAAAAAAATAAGAAATGATGAAAAGTAAAAAAAAAATTTTTTAGTTTTTAACCAAAGAAAAATAAAAAATAATACATTTCCAAAATGAAGAAAGGTAGTATAATCGTATCTCAAAGTTATAGTTACTGCTCTTTTTACACCATGTATATATATTTTGATAAATCTCAAGATTGATACTAATCAAGTGAAAACAGTCTATGGGGGAACCCTGACTAACTACAGTCAAATTATGACGAGGTAAATAGTGCTCTCAGTAGTAAAAGAGAAGACATGGTAGCATGGCAAGGCATTCTCATTCATTGATAGGAATTACCAGAGGAACAACATGATATTTAACAAAGGATTAGCTTTATCATTGCTTGATTAAACATGCCCTAAGTACGTAAGAAATGAAACGATTAAGTTGCTAGTTCTGTGGAATGTGTGTGTTCTGTGACTAGCTTCATTTTGGAAATGTATTTTTTTGTTCGAGATATTTTTTTTTACTTTTAACAATTTCTTAAAGAATGGTAAAAAAGAAAAATAATTATAAAAAAATATTAAAATAATACTTTTCTAGAATGAGAAAATGTATACTATAACCATATCCCCAAGTTATAGTGACTGTTCTTTTTACACCCGATATACAGTGTGACTGGTGAGACATGAGCAATACTTGAGGACGTGATATTTGGCTATTATATGAGATGAAAAAAAATAATATCAATAAATCACTAAGTAAATGTAGCTTAAACTTGAATAATTATTTATTTACCCAACGCATGGACACCGCGCGAAGGTACGCGCCCGTACTACCTACGTTGATGTCGCACGCCGCCGCGCCGGCTCCACAGGTATGCCAACTTGCCTAGCCGCGTAATTTTCATAGTATCCATGATTTATTTGGTTAAAGAAAAATTTGGTAAAAAATTAATTACCTAACTTTTATTACATATTTTATAACCGAGTACCGAGTACTCTCCGTAAGTATTGCACATGTCTCACCAGTCAGGTTGTAGATACATCAAAAAGTATCAGAGTTCTGATGACGATGTTTCCAATTTATTTAGCAGATAATTCGGGGCCAAGAAATCTATCTCCATAACAGTTTAGGAACAACAAATGAGGCGCGCCGCTGCCAACTTCCTCTGATTTGTGGGGGAGTCATAATAGCGGCTGATGGGAAGGTATTATACCTTCTCAGTTAGTTTTATCAACATCTTCTTCTCTTATCTCTTATCTTATAATATATTAAAATAATTGCTGTTCGTTAGTCTCGCTAAAACTTGAGAACGGCTAAACCGATTCGGATATTTTTAGTCTTGAAATATTCATGGAAGTCCAGGGAAGGTTTTCTATTATTTTTTTTATTCAATTTTACTCCAGGGAAGGTTTAAACGGTTTATATCAACAAAGTGGGCACGGGTCAGCTAGTCTTATATCTTATATATAAAAATCAGTCGCTGTTCGTTAGTCTCGCTAAAACTCGAGAACGGCGTAACCGATTCGGCTATTTTTAGTCTTGAAATATTCGTGGAAGTCCAGGGAAGGTTTAAACGGTTTTTATGTCCAACGAAGTGGGCACGGGTCAGCTAGTATTATATAAAAATGAATTGCTGTTCGTTAGTCTGGCTAAAACTTGAGAACGGCTAAACCGATTCGGATATTTTTAGTTTTGAAATATTCATGGAAGTCCAGGATTTTTTTTTTCATGCTCAACGAAGTGGCCACGGGTCAGCTAGTAAAGGTATAATATTATGTGTAAGCCAGGTGACAATAATTATCAAGATGAGCCACAATAAATGACTAAGTTAAATTCTTTTTTAATATAATACACGACACCTGACTCGAATACTCGAAACCGGTCGTGTATTATTTTGATGTTAAATAACTAATAAAGTGGAAAAAGTGCCAGTAATTTGTTTATTAATAAATAAAAAATAAATAAAAATATCTTTAGTAAACACATAATACTGTGTCACATGAATCTCCACCAAGAACCTACAGTATATTCCATAACATAATATAATGTTGATGATTGTGTCAAATTCAGATAGTTTGCACATCAAGTCCTATTTAAAACTAAATTTAAACTAAAAAAAAACGACTTAGCGTGTAACATTCCTATTAATCCTAACAAACGACCTGATGACCTTGAAGACCTGAACCGATTTCCACCAAACTAGCTAAGAACACTCTCAACTGATATACAAAAAAAAAAAACGCTTTGAAATTCATCCGTTCGGGAGCTACCATACCACAGACAGACACTAATTTACACATACAAGTCAAACTGATAACACCCCGTCGTTTATACGAGCACGTCGGGGGTTAAAAAGAGCCTTCGAGGGAGTAAATAAACTTCTACAAGCGTGTATCCATTAATTGCTAATAATTTAGCCAAAATTCGTCCTTCACAGACAAAGTAAAGCACACTGCTATCACAAGCTGTGTTTGCCACACCAAAACATAATGAATACAGTTCATAACTTATAATAAATTATAGTTAAAAAAAACTAAAAAAACCACGCTTTTATAGCTAATCGAACTAAAAAGTAGAAAATAATTTTTTATCACAAATAGTTTATATTACCGTAGTAGAAGGTTGAACAATCAATCATAACTTATTTCTTCAAAATAAAATTATAATAAAATTTAAGTTATTATTAGGAGAATAATTCAATTCAGAGTAAAAAGCGTGGGGTGCTTGATATATTAAATGTAACAATTATTCTATATGCAACTATCTATGAGCGGAGAGTTATGAAAACATAGTAAAAAGTTATGAAAATATAGTAAAATTCAAATTAATCAAACATCTGGAAATCGCTCAAATTTATGTTTAAAGATTCCATTACATAGATAGATACAACCCAAGCTTATAAAAGCGTAGTAAAAAAAAACATTAAATTATTGCATTGTCATCGGTCCTTGATACGTGTGCAAAGTTTCAAATTAATCAAACTTCTGGAAATCGGTCAAATTTAAGCTTAAAGATTCCATTACATAGATAGATACAACCCAAGCTAATATAAGCGTAGTAAAAATAGTGTCGCTTAAGAGTACATACTACATTACTATTTCGTTAAATTAAATTAGATCTTTGTGTCGATTATATGAATGTAATACTAAAATATTATCGACAAAGAAATGATAATACAAAATTGAAAAGTCCACATAAGTCTTGTCCGGAGCTGACCGGAGGGGGGAGGGGTTGTGACGTCACAGGAGGGGGGGGGGGGGGGGTTACATTCCGGGAAATAACATACAGTACGGGTGTACGTTCCATTGTACAAGTATTCTTTTGTGCCCGTGATATTAGTTTTTTACGCGGACTTTGAAAATACGAGGCTATGTCGATTGTTGTTACTGTTGTCTAAATAATAAAATGCGTGGTCTAGTCGTTCAGAGCTTCGTTCTCGACCCGGTCGTGGGTTTGATTCCCGCGTTGGAATAACAAAAAATGTTGTTTTCACGTTTGGTTAGGATAATGCAGGCTGATCACCTGATTGTCTGACAAGAAAGATGATCCATGTAAATAGTTGGTCCTGCACCTGTTCTCTTGCCAGTTTTGTCGACTTACTGTCCCACTTGTTTATGAGAGAAGAAGAGAGAGTGTCTTTGTGTATTGCGGCACACTTGGGCACTATAAAATAACTTCTGCGTAGCTGGTTTTAATGAAATCGGCTACCGAGACCGAAATCAGTGAGGGGAGCAATTATTATTATTGATAATAAAATGCTTGGTTTAGCTAGTAAGCCAAGTAATGTTAAAGTTAACGCCATGTTAATAACCTATATATCATGTTTTCCATCTCGTATTTCCTGTCAATGAATGAGAAGGCATGGTATTTTAACATAGCGTTAACTTTAACATTGCTTGGTGAAACACAGGGTGTAATGTACGGTTTCTGTGAAATTTAATACCCATCAGAAAAAATAGCCTATATGTAAATACATCATGTGATCAACTAGCAAAACAAATTGCATTAAAACCTCTCAGCAGCTTTCGCGTGAAAGAGTAATAAAGACGGTTCTTCTTGGCGGGCTAGGTTGAACCGGTGCCACGGTGGTAGTTTTTTTTTTTTGACTTTCCAAAAATAGCTTGTTAAGTTTCATTTGGAAATAAAAGGTAATTCTGAACGCTGATTGGTGAACGTAGCGAGTGAGCGAAGTTGTTGCGAGTGATGTTAACCAATAGGCGTATAGAATGACTTGTTAACTAAAATCTTAACTGATCTACGATTTGATTAGCCTTTTCTGAAACCGGCGATAATGTGGCAGGCGTATAAAATGTTCTTAATAATTATAATGTAATTAATTTATGAGCGAGTAAACGAAAACAATAAAAATAAATCCCTGTTCTAATTCTTACTTTTCACAATAAACCTATTGAATGCTGTATATTTTATCTACAGATTTTTCTGATTAATCATATTGTGTGATATTAAATTTATTAGAAACGGACTGCTGATAAATTGATAACTACTTACTCATAACACACATAACATTAATACGGTAACATTTTCTAACACAACAAGAACAAGCTAATAAAAGTTGATAAGCCATCCTGAACGCTCATTGGTGAACGAAGCGATTGAGTGAAGTTGTTGCGAGGGATGTTCACCAATGAGCGTTCTGAATTGCTTGTTTTGATCGATTCGATCAGCTTTTCAGAAACCGGGCGTTAGTATCGTCAGTGTCTTAAGTAAGAAAACAACTATATGCAAAACATGATCTGAAACTCGACATGACATCAGCAAGAACACGACGTAACAACAACAAGAACACGACGTAACAACATTAGGGACAGCAACAACAGGATAATGTATTCACTAATTGGTACGATTACGCCGGTGTTGTGTTTAATTGTGGCTATCCATCGCTGATAACGTAATACAACATTGAATACAGGCTTATCACCTGATTGTCTGACAAGAAAGATGGGCCATGTGTCGGATGGGCATGTATAAAGTCGGTCCTGCGTCTGATCTCCCGCTAGTCGTGTCGGTTATACTGGGTTAAGATAGGAGGAGAGAGTGGGTATGTGTATGCGCACACACTTGGGCGCACTATAAAAATAACTCCTGTGTAGCTGGTATGGTTTCAATGAAACTGGCTGTCATCACCGAAATCGGTGTGGGAGGCATTGATATTAGATTGTGTAGGCTTAAGCTATGAAAAGGGTAGCTGCATCATAAGCACGGTTGAGACAATTAGGTGATCAGGGGCCTTACTCATCAAACTGATTCGATTTTAATTC
Organism: Celastrina argiolus; assembly: GCA_905187575.2. Classification (NCBI taxonomy): domain Eukaryota; kingdom Metazoa; phylum Arthropoda; class Insecta; order Lepidoptera; family Lycaenidae; genus Celastrina; species Celastrina argiolus. Next base: position 15,977,412 of record LR994597.1, read on the forward strand.
AGATTCAGTCGTGCCGCGTACTCCCGAATAAATTGCCGTATGTTTATTTTGATTCTCAGTCGATTGATATGTTGCAAAAAGATACGATATAACGATTTTATTTACGCTGGTTAGTTACAAAGTAATCCACCAAATAAAATACCAAAAGCCGTTGAGATGGAACTGGTGGGAGTAAGCCTTCCTGAGTAACATTTGTTGTTCCAACGCGGGAATCGAGCCCACGACCTCTAAGTCGAGAGCCTACACTAAACTAAAAGACCATGGAGGCGTTAATCTACCAGGCTATCTATAATAATTATAATAATAATCTATAATATCTATGGACGCTTCACACCACGACAATCTGGCACCGTGCTAAGTATCCTAAGAACTTGTGTTACAGGTGCCAGACAACGGAAATATATTTAATACTTTTATACTATACATATATTTAAGATTTTTATTATATTATACACATCCATGACCCGGGAACATTGATTTTTGTTCCCACAGCGGGATTCGAACCCGCGACCTCTCGCTCGAGCATCAACGCGCTCAACCACTGCGCTACGGAGGTCGTCAAAATATCGACCACATATATATACGTGCACCAGCCCAGCTGTTTTGGAAAACATTGGAGTACTCCCAACCCTCAGGGACACTGGGAGGTCGTGTGAGGGACGTGTTGACTCAACTCATTTGCATGCCTTTTCCTCTCCCAGAGTAAATACTGGTTCGTATTAAATTTTAAGTAGCCTCATATGATTTAGGGTGTATGAATATTTTATGAGTAGCCCCAAGGAGGTATTTTTCTGATGTAAAAGCAATATTGTATCTTGTAAAATACTGCTAGATATAATATTTGACGACCTCCGTAGGGCAGTGGTTGAGCGCGTTGGTGCTCCAAAAATTCAAAATTTTTTTTTTTTTGTAAATAAAATAAATATTTTGAATTTTTTGACTCTTACCAACTTGTATCTAATAGTAACCAGTTGATTTTCTTTTTATTACTTAGTTAATATTAATGTAATTCAACAGACATAATTGTCCTACAAATTGCGTGGTACGTTATCCCGGTCCTACGCTCGAAAGTTGAGATTTTTTCTATCCTTGCTAACTCTTAGCTACCACAAACAAGAGTTCCGTCCAAAAAATTCTTGGGCGACTCATTATAATGAAGCTACTCAAGAAAAATTTGCTTGATACTAGTTTATCAAGTGAAAACCATGTATGGGGGAACCCTCACTATAAACATAGCCTGTTATAATGTTTTCGCAATATATTGCTAGATATAATATATTTAAATTTTATGCTATGGATTTCCGCAAAGTAGCTCCTGGGGGCCTACTCAAGATGCCATGGCTAATTATCACTTACAAAGTTCGATAACAAAATGTATGGGATTTGACATAAGGTACCTACGCTAAATGACATACCAAATCGCGATAATTTAGCGTAGCTTATGTCAAATCCCATACATTTTGTTATCGAACTTTGTAAGCGATAATTAGCGATGGCATCTTGAGTAGGATTCCATTAACTAAAATGTACGGTCTTTGGTCTATTTGGCGTACAAAGTGATCCAACTAGTTAAGAATAAACTTATGCCACACAACATAATAACATTGATTTGTCTCCGCCGGGTCGGGAGGAAACTTTTCGTTTCCGACCAATTTACGTAATGCGATCACTCCCCACCCCCCACTCCCCGCTAGCAGTTATTTCCATAAAGACAGATAAATATCCCAGCCCGCGTTCCAAACACCATGTATTACAGGACGTAAATATATTGTGGAAGCTCAGGGTCATTTGGTGTTTTGATATATTTATCTGTTCGCAGTTATTCGTTAGATGTTGGCGAGTTTGCGTGCTTTTTGTTGTATTAGTATAACGGGTGTGAAAAGAACAGTCACTATGACTATGGGATTTGATTACACTGCCTTTCTCATTCTAGAAATGTATTTTTTTAAACAAAAATGAAAAAAAAAATTTTTGCTTTTACGTTATTCCTGCGACAAAAAAAAATTAGAAATAAAAAGAAGAAGTTTAATTTTTTTTATAGTTAGTGACAAAAAATAAAATTCCAAAATGAGGAGTGCGTGAAAATATTGGTTTTTTTAACGTTTTGGCTTTAGTATAAACTTATTTTTTTCATTAAAAAATCTCATTTTACTTTAAATTATCGCGATAGAGATGTAGAGGTGAAATTTTTTTTAAACTTTTTACCATTTCTTATTTTTACCTGGCAAAAATAACATTAACACAAATTTTTTTTTTAATTTTTGAAAAAAAAAATAAAAAAAAATACATTTTTAAAAATGAGAAAAGATTGTATAATCATATCCCAAAGTTATAGTGACTGCTCTTTTTACACCCAGTACAGTTGACTATAAAAGTATCAGCGCTGACAGACTTACTATTTTTATTAAAATTAAAAAATACCATTAGGGTGAACCTACGTTTTGTTCGCAGTCAATGTCGGTCGAAAAATCATGACCGATTTTTCGACCGACATTTTGTATAATGCGTTGCAATATCGGAATCAACATGTTCTATCACCTACAAAAAGTAGGTCTAAATGAGTATACCCATGTTACAAGCACATCCAACATTATCATCATAACTAACTGGAGTACCCTGGGTAAGCAGGTCATGAATAGATAACCCAGCTGCTGATACATCAGCCTCCCTATGAATACCTAATGCTGGGCAGTGCAGCGTTTCCGCCGGTGTAGCCCCGACTACACGCGTCCTGCAGGCCGATATATTGGATATATAAACGAAATTAAAAATTACAACAAACCATCCGACTTAGGGCGTGTTTCATCAAGCAATGTTAAAGGTAATCCTTCGTCAAACATCATGTTGTTCCTCTCGTACTTCCTGTAAATGAATGAGAAGACATGGTATTTTAACACGCCGTTAACACTAACATGCGTTGGTGAAATCGGGACTTAGGCCGTGTTTCACCAACTTAACCATTGCTTGGTGAAACATGCTCTATGATATCTAACGAAAGATTAACTTTTTATAAAGATATCTCCTACGAAAATGCTAGGAAAATGCCCTGCTAGGGCTTATACAGGGTGTAAAAACAACAATCACTATAACGTTGGGATATTATTATACTACCTTTTCTCAAGAAAGGTTTTTTTTTAGTTTTTGATATACATCATTATCTTCTACTTCTTCTTCTTCTATTATTTATAAAAATGAATTGCGGTTCGTTAGTATCGCTAAAACTAGAGAATGGCTGAACTCATTCGGCTATTTTTAGTCTTGAAATATTATGCTGTTGTGTTATGCTGCTCTGTTTTTATGCACAACGAGGTGGGCACGGGTCAGCTAGTAAGTTATAAATTCAGGTTTGCTTTTCTGTAAGGTACTCTTTTAAATTGTAATTCATATAATTTATTAATAGTTATACATTATAATTATTATAATTGACCACCTCCGTAGCACAGTGGTTGAGCGCGTTGGTGCTCGAGCGAGAAGACGCGGGTTCGAATTCCGCCGTCGGAACAAAAAGTTTTCAATGTTCCTGGGTCATGGATGTGTATAATATAACAAAAACCTGAAATATGTATAGTATAAATATATTTTCTTTGCCTGGTACCTGCAACAAAAGTTCTTCGGATACTTACCACGGGGCCATATTGACGTGGTGTGAAGCCTCCATAGATATTATTATTATACTTAAAACTATTGCCATATTATACCGGAAACTGAAAAAAACCATCCATCTTCATATCATCACTAATAAAACTCTAAACGCAGAAAGCCGTACAAAGGCTGTATAATATTTCGGTCGTCATATTGACGGATACAAAGAAACGGCGAGTCAGCCCATCCCGGGAATTAATTTACTCCACGCGGGCAAAATGAACCTTATGGTGTTGTATTAAGCGCTACCATAATGGGGAGATAAAAATTTAAATAACAAGGCTTTTCATAGTAAACGATATTGCCAATGGCAGCATTAGTTGTTATTACAAGTTTGAGCTCCAGTTTCAACGTTCATTTTTATCTTACGAGCGACCTTAATGGTAATGCGAATGAACTTTTCAAGGTTAATTTTTAACGGTACATATTTATATTAAAGAGTCTTGGAAATGCAAGTAACTTTTAAATGAAAAAGGATGGGAGGTAGCTTTAACTAGGAAGCAGGGGCGAGTGTTGGTTCATATTCAGAGGGAAACCCAAAGAACTAAACCCTAGCCTCTATATGGGGTTTGGATGATGGTTCTTCAGAAGTAAGGAGAAGATAAACCTGATAGGAACAAAGTTATAAGACGCCCGTGGCACTAAGCCCTAGCATACAGAACTAAAACCTAGCCTCCAGCCTAGGAATTTGTTTGATGGGTCTTCAGAAGTAAGCAACAGGTAAAGCTGATAGGAATGAATTTATAGGATGCCCACGGCACTAGGCCCAAGCATACAGAACTAAACCCTAGCCTCTATATGGGTTTGGATGATGATTCTTCAGAAGTAAGGAGTAGGTAAAGCTTATAGGAATTCCACGCCACTGCTGTGGGGAGAATTAGGTTAGGATAAGTATTTACTAATGGGGAGAGAGGTTAGCTTACTGGTCTTATGCTGGGCTTATGAGGTAGACCAGCTGGTGGGGGGGGGGGGGGTTTAGCCCTGCGTTTTGAAAGATCCATAGCACTCCCCCCTCCCCCCAGTAACGGCTGATAGCAATCCGCAAGTGGTTTTAGTGGGTAAACCGACCGTAGCGAGCCGGGAGTTATAGGGGACCATGCGTAATGCATTTCCCTTGTGACATAAAAAAGGTAGATTTTTATTTTATTTTATTTTTATTTATTAATTATACCTTCTGAAAGTTTCTTAATTTTGTGACTTACTCATCACTCACTCACTGACCGATGACCGATCATCAAAAGTATTTACAAAGAGGTATATTAACAGACAAAAAAAATATATATAAAAGAACTAAGTAGCGAGACTTGGCACTTTTTATAACTATTGGTTTTGATGGGATAATAATGACATGCGCCTATTCCAATTTTAATTCGATAACTATTACGAATACATAGTTATTAATTATTTCTGGTAGCGTATATATAGTTAGAAGGATTAATAGTCAACTACTTATTGTAAACGAAAGAGTATATGAAATGAAAGTACCCATACTATTCAATATCGTTAAGAGTACGTAGCTTAATCAATTGATCCTGACTTTGAAGAGAATACCAACAAACGCCCGTGTATTGGAATGACAGGGAAAACTACAAATAAAAGCCCCATGATGTATTTACCTGCTAAGCAGCAAACACTACAAGGCAATAGCTGTCTGCAAGTCCAAACAGTAGTGTAGGACCGTCAATATAGAGTCTTCCATGGTGAATTGACGGCAAAAAGCAATTTCGGGGAACGCATAGACATAGCGAACGGATGGAGCAATATTGTCTAAAACCTTAACGATATCTTGCACGGGTGATTTATCAATCGTTACATCACTATTTTTTGCGGAAATAATGCCTCCCACACCGAAATCGGTGACGGTGGCCAGTTTCATTGAAACCACGCCAGCTACGCGGGAGTTATTTTATAATGCCCAAGTGTGTGCGCAATAAATAGAAGGAATCTCTCTTCCTTCACTCTCGTAGCCCAGTGGGATGGGTAACCGACACAGAAGAGTAAAAAAGGTTAGAATGGCATTGTAGGCGGGGCAGACGCGCCGTACATATGATCAAATGATCATATGTCTGCCGAAACGAGTTTCATCGGTCAACAGTCACACTCTTACTGTGACAGCGTACGGAGCTCCATAAAAAGTCGTTAAAAATGCCGTGTTGCGCTGATTTAACGTGTCGGAAAAGAAGCCGAGTGTGTAGTGTAGCCCGAGAAGGAATTTCTTTCCACCGGTAAGTCCAAAAACTTTTAATTTTATGTGATATTAGTTATTATTTCCATAGCATTATGTACTTCGTGATCGAAAACGATACATTCGTATTTAGGCACAAAATTATCCATTGCTTGCAATACGTGGGTACCATTTTGTATATTGTGATTGCGAGTACGCAATATATTGCATTCACAGCGAACAATGCGCACGCCGAATCATAGCTTCAATTCTAGGTACTTCGTGCGTAGCGATAGTGTTGTACCAAGATGTAAGCAATGTCGATATAAGAAAATGATATTATAATTTAAGCAACTCTCTTTATTGATAATTACCATCAATAATTATTGTTTATTAAATTTACCTTTCTATTAAGAAATAAAAGAAAATTTCATACGGACATTATAATAATTATATTGTTATATCTGTGATTAATGTATGTTTTTTTTGCCTAGTAAATAAATAAATAAAATATTAAGAACATTACATTAGTCGTACGGTACCCTGTCACCCCTCAAAAATTTAACCGAACTATTGCAAAAAATGGGAAAATAATTTTATCGATATTAATTATCGACCTTCGGTCGCCCTAACGTGTATGAGAAAAGTGCGCGTGTGTAAGTGTGCATCTGATGCATTGTTTACGTTAGTGTGACAACCAATTACAAATTATCAATCTAAGTGCGTGAGGTTTATTTGTGTGCGTAACGCTCGTACGTATTGGGTTACTTCTTTGTAGTGGAATTAAGAGTGGGAGACAAGCGACGACGCGTGTTCTAATACTAATTCGAAACTATTTCCATTCTAACCTCTTTATCTATTCTGTGGTAACCGACATGACTGGCAAGAGATCAGGCGCAGAACCGACTTTTTACTTGTAAATCCTTAAGAAATAATATTATATAACTTGACATAACAATACAGATTAATTTATTTAAAGTCGTATTTATTCGCCAATTATAAGTTAGGTATGTATATTATAATTACATGAGACAATATCATATTACGAAAAATAAAATACAAAATAGATTATTAGACTTGAATAATAATATGCAGCTATTAGAGGATCCAAACTACATTGTACTCTTATGACTGAACACTTTAGTACTTTCAAAACCCTATGACATTAATCCAGAGAAAAATCATCAAAAATATAAGTACAGACCAATAGAGAGGAAAATCGAGAACACGAGCGAGTCAAATGTCAGTGTCAAATTTTACTATAGTTTGTTCGATTTTTAACTCTTTTTTTACTAGTGCAGAGTTCTTTTTTTAGTGACCTGAATTCTTCCCATAATATTATTAAAATCCGACCCTAAGATGGTCTCAAGTCACATGCTGTCCTTGCCATTCTGCCAAGCAGACACAATAACACCATGTGATAAGAAACCCTTACGTAATGCATCAGAAATTCCACCCATTTACTGTTATTAAAAATCCAAAATTTTTAAGAAATACCTGTACGTATCTTTAGGGGCTTTACCACGTTTAATAGCAGTATCTATTAACCATTGCTTATAAATTTCGTATTAACAAACACGAATATCTATTTATACAAACAAAACATCTAGTTTATCGCGAAATCCAATTATTAAAATACTGTTCAGGACACCAAGAACCTTGAACGCTCCGTCCATTCTCTATGTCTGTGGCTGGAGCACTGTAGCCGCCATATTAAACCGCTGAGTCATCGCCCGCTTCCGGTTCGGATTCTAATATCGAGAGAAATAAAGTGGCGGCGCCTCTAACTACTTCGGACATTAGATTACAGTTTATATCCACAGATCCGGCTACCGAATGAGCCTTATGGGTTTAGTAATAAGGTCGAAAAGTGGAACACCTGTGGGCAACAAATAATAAGTTGCATTCTTCATTTTTGCTGGTTTTACCTCAGAATATGCTTGTAAGTTTAATTTATATATGGTGTACACTTCTGGTTCTATAATATAATTTTACATGGTACTAGCATTTGAGCATTTATTGGATATCTTGTCACTTTAAGTTGTTTATTAGAGTGATGTATTTTCATTGTTTGATGCTGAATAAGTGAAAAATCGGCAGTTTATTACATCTTAAGCAAAGTTTTAAAAAACATGTTCTTAATTCGACTGTCTTTTTGTGTTTTCAGTAAAACGGTTTTGATGATTCTTTTTTAGCTCATTCTTTCGTAGTGCTCCGGTTTTTTAAATTCTAATAAAAATAATAAAGTAGGCAAATGTACATAAAGTCATAATCTATACTATCTATACTAATATTATAAAGCGGAAGAGTTTGTTTGTTTGTTTGTTTAAACGCGCTAATCTCAGGAACTACTGGTCTGGTTTGAAAAATCTTTTTTGTTGAATAATCCATTTATAGAGGAAGGCTTTAGGCTATATAACATTGCGCTGCGACCGATAGGAGCGAAGCGTCAGTGAGAAATGTTGCAAAAACGGGAAAAATTATTCACATTTGGGGACGTTCGTTGCGTGCGCTGCATAAACGGTTTAAGTCACTCAAAAACCATGCGAACGAAGTCGCGGGCACAGCTAGTGTACCTTATAAAATCCACAATATGTCAACATAGGGCCGGTTTCTGAAAGGCTATTCAAATGTACGAACAGCTAACAGCGCATTCAATTTAACAATTTATATTGAAAACTGATTGGTGATAATTGGTGAATACATAAGAGAGAAAAAGAGGGACAGAACATTTAACTAGCCTGCGACAAATTACACAAAAAAAAACCGTCCAAATTGAGAACCTCATTTTTTTGAAGTCGGTTAATACGTTAAGATTCAGAGACTAATTTAGACAAATTGAGTCTATCACCTAATGAGTACAAAGTAATGAAATGAAACAGCCATTTTAAAACGACCGATACATCGCTCGGACGTACAGACATTTGACACCCTACCCTTGTCATACTATAGGAAACCGACCAGCCTACTCTAGGAACTCTCAACTCTAAGTCCATACCAGTAGAGTTAAATTTAGCCTGCGCTAAGAATTAAAAGGGTACACACTTGGGTTCGCATCAATGGTTATAAGACAATGGACCTTGTTAACATGCATCTAAGGTTGTATTTCCCGTGTAGGGGTTGTTTAAAGTGTAACGAGGGTTGTGCCGTGTGACAGTTCGCGTAACATGACGTCACATATTGTTGGCGCTGTCAAAACTGATTGCGGTTCGTTTAATTCGGGTTTAAAGCGACCCAATTGTTTGACAGTGGCGATTTCATTATTGCTATGCTAATTATTGGCAAACTGTTAGTTAGACTTAGGAAATAAAATAGAATTTGAATATTAAATTTGGCAACCTTTCCTCATTTAAAATTTTTTTTTTTTTGTTATTTTTTGGTCAAAAACGATATTTTTTTTTTTGTAAAAAAAAAAATTTATTAGTCATATCCCAAACTTATAGTGACTCTTCTTTTTACACCCGTTATATTATATGTACAATAAAAAATACTAAGATTATTATTATTAAGTATATATTATGATTACAATAAAAAAACACCGCATCATAACAACATATATAATCTATACATATAATAAATCTGTAGAGGAGTCGTGTCTGTACATTGAAGATATTTGAGAAAAATTATTATAGGGGACCTTTATTTACGTAATAGTACCCAAAACAATGATTTTTGGAATTTTTGTCTGTTTGTCTGTTTATCTGTTTGTCTGTTTGTCTGTTTGTCTGTGGGTTTGTGCACGCTAATCTCAGAAACGGCTTATCCGATTTAGATGTACTTTTCACAAATATATTGTAGCAAGCTTCACTTAACATTTAGAGTTTGTTTCATGTAAATCGGTAAATAAATAAAAAAGTTATGACAATTTAAAAACATCATGTCGTACTTGCTGGACGTTTGTAGGAAGCGCGACGGGCCCGCTTCAAATTTTATTCGCAGCGAACGTACCGGGGGAGAATGGCATTCGATAAAAGTGAATTTCATTTATTTATTTTATTTAGGGTTTGTAAATACAACAATTATTTTTGTATAGGCGTAGGATAGTTTGTTTTCAAGTAAACTGTTATACATACCTAATAAATAGAATTTTGATTAAACTAAAAAAGTTAGGTCAATAAAACTTAGATTTATGTATAAACTAGGTAGGGACAATCTAAGTTTTTTTCTTGACTTTCTTTATTAGGTACGAAAGTTAGGTTAGGTTAGTTAGCACTTTTACTGTAAAGTCCTTTGTGATAAGTACTGTATGTACATATTTGCTAGCGTAGGTTAGTAATAATAATATAATATAAATAAATAAAAACTGGCCAAGTGCGAGTTGGACTTGCGCACCGAGAGCTCCATACAAACCTGTTTGACATAGAATTTTGATTTGATTACAGCTTGATGATTGTAGAGACCTGCGTATTTGTAATATAAGTTTCAATTTAATACCTCAAAACATTCATAACAAAAACGTTAAAAAAAATATATAATATTTTTATGTTTTCGCAATTTATCCTTTGTCAACACTAAATTAAAACGTTGTTGCTTGATAATTATCTTTAAAGATTCTGAGTTCCCGGGAGGTACCCTTTAGATTTTAATTCCCTTGCAAGTGAGAAAAATGACAAAATTTTGCGACATAAACGGCAGCTGTATCTTCTGGTTGCGGTGGCTACTGGCTAACAAGTCTGATTTTTTACAGCTTCAAGGGTCAATTATAGATCCTAAGTATTTGACATGATTTTTAGCTTGATACCTAGACGTGTTTCTAAGATAAAGGGTTTTGACATACAGACAGATGGACCACGAAGTTAAATCCTATACTAAATTAACGAGAAAAATTGGCCGGGTTTATACGGTGTATCCGAATAATATTATCCGAATAACTTCTCTACTATCTACATGTTGTTCAGGGCCTACTTCTTTTGCTGAGCTCCGAAAGGCTGGTAATATACCTAATATACCCTACATACAAGCGGCTTGCCGGGCATGTCACTAACTGGATCGGGATCAACACTGGCAAGTACCTATTAGCGAAAGTCCTCAGCGGTTGTGCCATTTGTTTGTTGTCATGATGGTGCTCTCTATACTTTTTGATGCTAAGCAGTAGACTATTCAAAATATTTACATTATTGGGGGTAATCCTGTCTTTATATGGCATGTCCGAGCCATTATTTGACGGTCAACTATTATTATTACTTCATCGGCCTACTTCTTTTAAAATAGATTTATCATAACACTGCCCTAAATAATTTTTCCACGCGTACGAAGTCGCGGGCACAGCTAGTATACTAATATAATAGGAATAAAAAATACACTATATGAAATTAATTATATAAAATAACTTAAAATACTAAGTGCCAATTTTTCAATCGTTAGATAACTTTTATCTGTTGAATAAACATGTGACTTTGACATTTGTTCCATACAAAATCTGCCAAAGTCACATATTTGTTCCTTAGATAAAAGTTATCTGACGATTGAAAAATCAGCCCTTAGTCAAAAAAAAATTCACAGATTGCTAATATAGTCTCGGCCTAACTCCTTATTTTCCACAATGAACCAACTTATTTACCGAGCCCTCGACAATAGTAGCGGCCGCGACGTACTGACCTGAGTGGTTTAATTAATTACTGAGCGAAATGTACGTAGAACTTCAAGTCATAATTAGTGTTACTAAGTAGAAAGAAAAAAAAATATTTTGATCATCATAAAAATAATGCCTTCCGCACCGATTTCCGTGACGGTGGCCGGTTTCATTGAAACCAGACCAGCAGGCGAGTCATTTTATAGTGCCCAAGTGTGTGCGCAATACACAGAAGCACTCTTTCTTCCTTTATCTCGTAGCCCAGTGGGGCGGATAACCGACACGACTGGCGGGAGATCGACTTCCTACATGCCCATCCGACACAGAGATCATCATTCTTGTCAAACAATCAGGTGATCAGCCTGAATTATCCTAACCAAAGTTGGAAATAACATTTTTGTTGTTCCAACGCGGGGATCGAAGCAACGACCTCCGGGTCGAGAGCTAGGCTTTGAACCACGAGACCACGGAGGCGCTATATTCTGATCATCACACAACACATAATACAGAACAATAGGGAATAGTGAAAAATAAAAATAGGTGTCTTTAAATACTGTTGTAAAATAAATATTTAAACAACTTTTTTGCTTGTTTCGTGCGGAAATCTTCATGCACGACTCTGACTTGGCCGGTTTTAGACAGGTGCTAAAATATATACGCAACGCACTAAAAATAGATTAACATGATTGAGAAAACAAATTACTAACTCATTTTAACCGACTTCCACAAAAAGGAGGATGCTTGTGCTTATTTTTATTCTTATTTTAGATCCGATTTGCCTGATCCTTTGGGATTTGATTGAACAACCTTTTTTGATTCTGCGAATAATTTTTTCTCAAAAAGAAAAAAACTAATTACTCAATAAAGAAAAATCATTTTAAAAATGAGAAATGGTAGTATATATCTCAAAGTTGTTATAACTGGTCTTTTATAATAATCATCGCAAGACTACGTCTGCGACTGTACCACCGAAATCCGTCAATATAACAAACGAGTGAAAAAACTTACTCAATAAAACATTCCGAGCACAAATCTTTTGTGTTTTTGTTGAGACAAAAAGTTACGATTGTCGAAGTTGCGGTCGAGACGAGACTCCCATAACGATCCCGAGACTAGATATATCGAGACGAGCGAGGATTTTGAAACGTAAGTGCGTTACGTTGATAGACATCAGGTGTAATGAAGGCGACTTAATACTTCTGATTGAGTTTGATATGAGTACTTGTTTGCAATGTTTTACTACAGAGAAGTTGGATTGGAAATAAGTTTTAATGTTGATTAGGCCAAATAAAAAATTAAAAGCTAAAAAAAATAAAGTTTTATTCTCGTTTTGACTGGCAACTTCTATCGGGTGAACCACTTAATGAAGTAAGCTTATATATAAAAATTAATAACTGTTCGTTAGTCTCGCTAAAGCTTAAGAACGGTTGAACCGATTCGGCTATTTTTAGTCTTGAAATTTTCGTGCAAGTCCAGGGAATGTTTAAACGGTTTTTTGTAGTCTTTTTTGCTCTACGAAGTGGGCATGGATCAGCTAGTCTTATAAAACTAGCTGATCCATGCCCACCATACATGCCCGTTATATAATATATATATATATATATATATATATATATATATATATATATATATAAATGAATCGCTGTTTGTTAGTCTCGCTAAAGCTTAAGAACGGCTGATTCGATTCCGCTATTTTTAGTCTTGAAATGTTCGTGGAAGTCCAGGGAAGGTTTGAAAGGTTTGTATGTTCAACAAAGTGGGCACGGGTCAGCTACTACATACTATATAGAAGGCATAGTTATATTACATGTGTGCCTCACTGTATGAGTGGTGGAACTCTGTTTTTCTCTTTCTTGTTTGTTCTAAGTATTACGTCATAATTTATTATTCATTCATTTATTTATTATTTTAAAGTTAACAATAAAAGCTTAAGGGCGTGTTTCACCAAGCAATGTTAAAGATAATGCTTCGTTAAATATCATGTTGTTCCTCTCGTAATTCCAATCAATGAATGAGAATGCATGGTATTTTAACGAGCCGTTAACACTAACAAGCGTTGGTGAAATCGGGATTGATCGCTTACATCGTAACTGTATTAAAATAGCGGTACTAAGTATTTTTTAAATGATTTTCATAAATGTTTCTTATGTCCTGTCCTCGTGAAGAAGCCCAGGAAAAAAAATACTTTTGATCAAGTTTTATACTGACGATTTGATTGAGAACATATTTTACCAAACGTTGTTCAATTACGTATCTGTTTTGTCTATTACGTATCTTATTTTTTAAAGATACAAAAGAAATAAGTGTATATCAAAAGAAATAAGTAGCGAGACTTGGCACTTCTTACAAGTTATGTTTTTGATGGGATATACACTTATTTCTTTTGTATCACATAAGTAAAGATATGAGTAAAGGCCACCTATATTAACTATTGAGTAGCGCTCGCCCGGCGGTCCCAGGTGAGTTAGTTCATATATCTCTCTCATATCTCGTTATCTAACATACAACGTAGACTAACAAATAGCCAGCAGCTACAAATATTGGTAATAAAACTTGAAATCAATGAAAATTATCTAAAAACCTTAATCATAATGCCTCCCACGCCGGTTTCGGTGACAGTGGCCGGTTTCGTTGAAACCAGGCCAGCTACGCAGGAGTTATTTTATAGTGCCCAAGTGTGTGCGCAATACACGCACTCTCTCTTCCTTCACCCTCGTAGCCTAGTAGGACGGATAACCGACACGACTGGAGGGAGAGGTGCAGGGCCGACTTTTTACACGACCATCCGACGCATTCTTGTCAAATCAGGTGATCAGCCTGCATTGTCCTAGCCCAACTTGAAAACAAGATTTTTTGTTGTTCCAAGTCGGGAATCGAACCCGTGACCTCTGTGTCGAGAGCGAAGCTCAAAACCACTAGGCCACGGAGGTGAAACTTTACGTACTCGTATTATACATAATATACCAAGTCCTCCGCTGCGCCTGTCTGTTAGCGATAAACTAAAATATATCCCACAGATCAGTAAAAAAACCAGCAGTGTTTCTGACGTGCGTGTATATTATCAATGTGATATAGACTATACAGTGTTATATATCGGCAGAATTCATAGTCACCAAATTTCTGAATTGTATATTATAATTATTATTGTTAATAAAATAATAATATAATACAAGTTCATACAATATAACTCATTTACGCCTAAGCATGCAAATAGAAATTATAACAAAATTGCAATGAAAACCGAAACCATTTCTCAAATCAATTAAAACATAATACAAATTGAATCCTGTTTGAGGGGTTATAGATACCTCCATCCCTGTGCCACCCGGGTCATAGTTTATTAAACTTATTTAATAATTTCGCAACCGATCCTAACTTCGTTATTTATTAACATTATTTCGTTTGAAAGCGATCCTGGCTTCCTCTCATTATAATTGTAATCAATACTTAATAATTTGCTAAGCGACGCCCCTCAACCAACTCGTAACAAGAACAGTCAACAACTTTCAACGTATCGTTTTACCGACGAAGGTTAAAGAGTGTTTTGTTATTGAATTTTGTATAAAAAGCGTAAATTTCCTTGTGGTACACCGCTTGTACTACCATACTCAGGTTCGATTCCCAGGGTCCTGATTTAAGATGCCATCGTTAATTATCACTTTTGAAGTTCGAAAACAAAATCCGTTATATTTGACACAAGCTTCGCTTAGTGACCGGCGAATTCGCCGGTTTTTCATTTAGCAAAGCTTATGTCAAATATCATACATTTTGGCATTACATTACATGGCGTCTTGAATCAGGAGGCAGGTTGTGGTAAATGTGTCAATGAGCCTTTTTCAGATTTCAATTATATGACGCTTACGGTGAAGGAAAACATCGTGAAGATAAGATAAGATTGTCTTTATTTACAAAAAATTTATATACATAATTGCTCTTAAGTCTAGTGAGTTCACAATTTCTACCTCATAGAGGTGTAGATATTTTGAAGACGACATGGTCGGTCGAGACGTATCAGACAGTCCTCTAAGCTAACTTTATTGTACTGCTGTATGTGCTGAACAACCATGCGACATTAAAAACCTGTCCCAGGTAGTACCTATGTAAATAGTAATTACTTTACTCAAAGAAATCTGTATAAATCATTCAATAAGTGATGAAAAGGCTTACTTTTTTAAATCTTTTATTGACTTGCACTGTACGATTCAGATGTAACTCGCAACTCAATTTTGAAGCAGATAGCTTCAACTCATTGAGCTGAAATTGTGTTCACACTTTAAGTTTGGATGACAAAAGACAATGAGCGTAATTGTTAGTGACTTCATTCTGAATCCAAAATGGCGGACCATACAAGATGGCGGGATAGTTATTTTTAGATGTTATAAATTGATAGTTAAAATTTTAAAGAAAATTTAAATAAATGCTTTTTTAAAATATTTTTTCGTCTATTTTTGTATATGTACTGTACATTTTACGGGATCCTACGGAATTTGCGTGTACGAAAGACTTCTAAAACATACAGTATTATCAAAGGAATCTGGGCCAAGCTGTCTAGACCATAGACGTTGAAATATTTTTCTGTACCTAATATTAGTATAGATAAGGCATCGATTGATACTCCCAGCGGACTTAGGAAACCTAGGTTTTAGAGTGTAGATAGACTTTATTCAGTAGACTATGACATCATTATCATTTTCGCATATTGTAAACAGTTCCTTTGTTTTGACGATTGACGACCTCCGTAGCGCAGTGCTGGTGTTATAATATAATACTTTTATACTTTCTACCCGGAACACAAGTTGTTCGGATACTTACCACTGGGCTTGATTGACGTGGTATGAAGCGTCCATAGATATTATACCGACTATAATGTTAAAGAGTGATAATACTTTAGAGTGTGTATGGGTTCCGTATATAACGTTTACTGTGAAAGTACCAGCGCTGAAAGAGGTACTTTTTTAAATTATTGTATGGGCAAATTTATGATGTTAAGGCATTTCTCATAGAAATACGAAAGTCAGAAGTAAGTCTTTCAGCGCTGGTACTTTCACAGTATACTCTATATAGGAGGCACATACACATCCTAAAGTATAATCATGCATTAATATTACAGCCTGTATATAGATATAAATATTTTATACTGATCGAACATCCACCCTTCAAGTGTACACTTGGAGTTACCACTATTCTAGAGCTGTATAAGTCAACTTGTACAGGTAACAAAGTTAGGATAATACTGTGCGGGGAGGAACTTTCCTAGAAGTCTTAATGGATGAAAATTAGCAACTAGCTATTATTATAATAAGCTACAGTATTCACTTGTATACACTTATTAGTGCCCGCGACTTGGTCTGCGTGAAATAATATTCTCAGTTTTTAAAGTTATTCACTTGAGTGAGTACTCGAGGTCGCAGGTTCAAATCCCGCCGAAGGAACAAAAGTTTTGTACGTTCCAGGGTCGTGGATGTATATTAGAATTGTTTGACAATATTACAATAGCAATTAAAAAATATAAACGCACACAAAATAATCAAATACAACAATTAAAGATATATGTTTAATATAATAGTATTAAATACAGTGTGTAAAAATAACAGTCACTATAACTTTGAGATATTTATTACGATTATATACTTTACCTGTCCTCAGTTTTTTTTCAAAACATCAAAACCTAAACATTTTTTTTTACTTTATACCACTATTTTTGTTTAACCCGGCGTCAGCACAGTGAAAATATGCAACAGCGACAGTAGGGTTGGGTCGACAGGACCCGTATAAGTTAAATTTTGTTAAATTACAAAAGTTAAAATAAATTGGGTTTGTGGTTGTACTATCTGTATAGTACGATTATCGTTATAGATTTTGAGTAGAAAAAAAATAACATCATACGAAACTATCTTTTTAATGACTTTTTATAAAAGTATCACAAAATAATAGCAAAATAGACAGACAGTATAAAAGTAATACAATTTTAACAAAACAATATTTTTTCTATAATATAAACTAATTTGTTACAAATGTTAATCAAGTATTTAATATACTAATAATATTATACCATTTGTATTAGTCACGTATGTCAGTCATAGTATCGTTATCATCTGCGCAATATTGGCAGTTTGGCATGCTCAAAGTCGCAGTCGATTTAGTATCAAAATCCTGGTGTAATTCTGATGGTAAAGGATGTAAGCGACGGCGTAGTTGAATCAGAGGCTCATCGTCACTGTTATTATCAGCTTCGTCTTGATTGGCTTGATTTGTTTGTATCTTGGCTGCGAACACTCAGATGGTCTTCTTTTTCAGTTTCGAATGTACAATTTTCGTATTCGGAGTCAGATTCTTACAAAATACTTAAAATTTGCTGCCGTTTACGTTCTTTGCGATCCATAATGGCAAAAGTTCTGAAAATATAAAAATAAACAATATAAAAAAACCAAAAAACATTTTTTTAAACGGCGCAAAATTACGACACGAATAGTATGGTTGGGTCATATTTACCCTTTTTTGCGTTTGGCCTTGTCTATCACCCGCTGCAGCCGCAACACGACTAAATTGCGATATCCCGCACAAAGGGGGGAACGTCAGCGTCAGCTCCTGAGAAGTTTGGCAACGTCACACAAAAATTTTTAGAAATAATTTTTGTGTACTCTTTTGAAAACTGCTCGGGTCAAATAGACCCAACTGTGCGAACGCCGGGTTAAAAAGCAAAATTTTTTTTTTGCTTTTTCGTTATTCTCGCGACAAAATTATCCAGTTATAGTTATAGTGACTGTTCTTTTTACACCCGTTATAATTTATGCGTAATGTACTGAACCTAGTAATAAAATGTAACCAAGAGCGGGACACGGTTTATAGAAGGGTTCTGCAAAATGCACCACATAATTAAGTTTATTACTACTGAATACAGTGTGACTGGTGAGACATGACCAATACTTGAGGACGTGATATTTGGCTATTATATGAGATGAAAAAAAAACAATAAATCACTGAGTAAATGTAGCTTAAACTTAAATAATTATTTACCCAACGCCGCCACGCCGGCTGCACAGGTATGCCTTCTTGCCTAGCCGCGTTATTTTCATAGTATCCATGATTCATTTATTTAAAGGAAAATTTGGTAAAAAATTAAGTACCTAATTTTATTACATATTTATAATGGGAATCGAGTACCGAGTACTCTCCGTAAGTATTGCACATGTCTCGCCAGTCAGGCTGTATATTTAGCTAGTTAAAATGCGCGTACAAAGTAGCGGTAAATATCTAGTAATATATACATAGTGATTTTGTTCCGCGCAAACGAACCCAATTAAATCGACATACTACACGAGCGGCGCCTTGTAGGCCGCGACATATAAACAAAAGCAGTTTTTTACATAATTCACTAAAACATAGTCTGTAAACTATATGTTATATCTGTAAGCGGACATATTATTCATACGCAATATACATGGCCGCCGCGCGGACGGACATGCCGCAGTTATTAGTCATTAATAACCACAAAATGGCGCAAGAAATAACTGCGGGGCGCATTCACAATTGTCGCCTAATTTCACGATTAATGTATCCTGCATTTATCCCTATAGCGGATTACGTTTTGAAATGATATTATGGTTATGAACATATCTTAGCAAACTCTTATTTAACTTCTTTGGTGTAACACTCTTTTAGTTTTCTGTCGAGAGATAGATATTTATTTTTATTTATTTATTTAATGAACTAAGTGTAAATTACAGAGAGGTACTTTGTATTTAGGGTAAATGTCAATAATATTGTTATGTCAAAATTATATACAATTAATGAAATATCTCATAACGTTTTATATAATTCATAATTTTTAACCGTGTCCCGAAATAAAGAGGAGGTTCTCAATTCGACCTGTTTTTTACCCGACTTCGGCGAAGCCAAAAGGAAGGGTAATGATTTTGGCAGTCTATGTATGTATGTATGTATGTATGTTCCCTCGTAGCGGCTAAACTACTGGTCCGATTTTGATAAATGAGGTGTCAATTGATTCGTATTAATGCCGCGAGTAACATAGGCTATATAATTTTTTAAAAATATTTGGACTTTGAAAATTATACCTCAAAAACTATCTTCAAAAAAAAATTAAATTAAGATATTTGTCTCGTGTTTGGTATTAAAAGATAGGTCTTGGCAAGCACATTACGAATATGTATTTATATTTTTAATTTATCATTATATTTTATTGTTGAATTGAAAATAAAGGTTTAGAATGCGGTCGTACAAGTAGTATCTAGGAGTTGATACTTTCTATGTAATGGACAATTAAATAAAAATATAATAATTATTATATTTGATGTGGGAACAGAAAAATATTAAATAAAAAAAAGATTAAAAAACTATAACCCGACTTCGCAAAAAATGGGTCTAAAAAGTCTGAAACAAGAAAATAATTCAATTTGAAATCCAGAAATGCATAGGTACAAAAATGGTCAAGGTAGAGCCGTGGTCGTACCCGCTAATAAAATCTAAGCATTAGTTCACACCGAAATACGGTAAAAAAAAAGTCAAGGCTTGATGCCAATAGCGGGTGCGACCACGGCTCTACCTTGACCATTTTTGTACCTATACATTTCTGGATTTCTTTTTTTTTAACTAAATATTGTGTCTTGATTTCCTCCCGATACTTAGCCGTCCAAGTTTTTAGTCTCCTCCTGGGACTTCCAGGCTCAAGACTCCCAGGACAAAGTCCCTGGTACCTACACAACATAGGTAACAAGGTACATAGGACCGACGAACATACGAGTACTATATTCAATCAACTCTTATCTCGTACTCCGCGAGTGTGGAAAAATCTGGTAAAGGCAGTGGACCGCCTTCAGTTGAACAAAAATTGTATTGTCGTAAGACGTTCACCCGCTTCTCCGGTGGAGCCTATTCAAGACGTTGACCTAACCTAAACCTAACCTAAACCAAGGTGAGTCCAGATTAGGAAAAGGTTTTCATATAAACTGCTGTACCGTGAAGTTCTGAGTCAGAAGAACAGGATCAAATTAATAGACATCACAGAAGTTTGGACCTTTCCATCCCCAGATCAACCCAGAATTTTTGGGTACACAGAAACAGCTAAGTGCAGTCTGGAAAGAGTAACCAGTCTTCTCAGTTTATAACACAATATTATGCTTTGAGTCGATCCATCTGGATGATCTGAAATGGATTTTTTTATGAAGAAGTAACGCTACGACATGCGTAGCAATGCTACAACGCGTAGCTATGCTACGCATGTCGTAGCGTTGCTACGCATGTCGTAGCGTTGTTACGACATATGCTACGCAGTCCGTAGCGGTTAGACGAGATGGTATGTACTATCTTTTTTTTTTTATCTATGGACGCTTCACACCACGTCAATCTGGCCCTGTGCTAAGTATCCGGAGAACTTGTGTTACAGGTACCAGACAACGGAAATATATTTAATACTTTTATACTATACACATATTTAAGATTTTTATTATATTATACACAAATTTAATACACATCCATGACCCAGGAACATTGATAACTTTTTGTTCTCTCGGCGGGATTCGAACCCGCGACCTTTCGTTCGAGCACCAACGCGCTCAACCAACTGCCCTACGGAGGTCGTCAAAATCTATGATAGGAAAAAAAAGTCTATGATAGGAATAATATTATAAAAAATTATTTTCATAAATACATAATTATTTTAAAGTGCATTAAAAGCATATTTTTTTGTTTTGTTACCCCATATAACTCAAAAAAATGCAAGGGCTAAAATGGCCATAACGAGTGAATCTCACAATGCTGGAGCTAGCTGGCCTATACACACGAACACACTGACCAGGATTATAAACTCATCTGTTTTGTGACTTTTATGAATATATTTAATCGTGATTTGTCGTGTTATGGTAAGTTATTTATGAGCTGAAAATATCGAACCGATTATAGTATAAAAAAATGCTGTACGCATCATTCTCTTTATACTATAATCGGTTTGATATATTATGAACCTTGAAACACTCAGTATAATACAAAACGGACGTCTGCTCGATACAGATAGTCTGCATGTACTAGTTATATATTAGGTGTCTATAGTTATTAGTGTATAATATAAATACTGCTACAATTGCTGAAAGTTTGTCGTCGTCGTCGTTTCAGCCTTTTAGAGTCCACTGCTGAACATAGGCCTCTCCAACACATTTCCAGTGTGTTCGGTCCATTGCCACCTGCATCCAACGTGACCCGGCAGTTTTCACCAGGTCGTCGGTCCATCTGGTAGGTGGCCGTCCCACACTGCGCTTGCCAGTACGTGGCCTCCACTCTAGGATCTTTTTGCCCCATCGACCGTCCAATCTTCGTGCTATGTGGCCGGCCCATTGCCACTTCAGCTGACTGATCCTACGGGCAATGTCAGCAACCTTAGTTCTTCTACGGATCTCCTCATTTCTGATTCGATCACGTAGAGAAATACCGAGCATTGCCCTCTCCATAGCACGCTGAGCAACATTAAGCCTTTTGAAAAGATCCTTCGTGAAGCACCACGTCTCAGAACCGTAAGTCATCACTGGTAACACACATTGGTTGTATACCTTTGTCTTTAGGCACTGAGGTATTTTAGACGAGAAGACGTTACGTAATTTACCGAACGCTGCCCAGCCGAGCTGGATCCGTCTACTGACCTCTCTCTTAAAGTTGGACCTACCTAATCGGACAGCCTGCCCCAGGTATATATATTCGTCAACAACTTCAAGAGTAGAGCTCCCAACAGTTAGTGCGGTGGGTGCAACATGGACATTGTGCATGATCTTTGTTTTGTCCATGTTCATTTTAAGACCCACTGTTGGAATATTGTATCAAAACATGTTACCAGCAACGCCACCTATGTGTCATGTGTCAAAACTATACCTGTCATGTTTCTAGAAGCACTTTCGAATAAATAGTCTGTTGCAAGTTCTTGTCGTGTTTTAATAGGTTATGAGCCGCTTCCAAATTTATTAGTTATTTTAAGTTGTTAAAGTAGATAAATTGTGTCGCAGAAACATGGCTACGAACTATATTGCAAATGTGCCAAAGTTAAAAGGTAGGGAGAACTACGATGAGTGGAGTTTTGCAGCTGAAAACTTGTTGGTGCTAGACGGAATGAACAAGTACATCAAACCGCCAACTGGATTTGAAGTTAAACCAGCGGATGATGCAAAGACGAAGGCAAAGTTAATTTTGACGATAGATCCTGTATTGTACGTGCACATTAGAAATACCGAAAACTCAGCAGAATTATGGGCTAAATTAAAGACCATGTTTGACGATTCGGGATTTGCAAGAAAGATAACCTTGCTTCGACATTTGATATCCATAAGACTTGAAAACTGTGATTCAATGGTAAATTATGTAACTCAAATCGTCGAAACAGCGCAACGGTTGAATGGCACAGGATTTACAATTACGGATGAATGGATCGGGTCATTATTATTAGCAGGTTTGTCTGATCGATATTCTCCAATGATTATGGCAATAGAGCATTCGGGTATTCCGATAACTGCTGATGTAATTAAGTCAAAATTACTTGACATGGAAGTTGTCAATGATTCTGATAGTAATGGCGCTGCATTTGCGGCAAGAAGCAAGTATTACTCTGGTAACACTAAGCAAAAAAAATATGGCGGTGTATCTACATCGGATAGAAGAGTGGTTTTATCAAATGACACACCCAAAACAAAAGATATTACCTGCTACAAGTGTAAGAGTAATGGACATTACAGAAATCAGTGCCCAATGTTAAAGAAAAATGCAAGCAAATGCGTGTTTAATGTTGTTTTTCTCAATGGAAAGTTTAACAAAGAAGATTTTTACGTGGACAGCGGCGCAAGCGCACATCTCGTAGTAAACAAGGATTGGCTGAAAAACACAAACAATTCGCCGTGTTTACCCGAAATAGTTGTCGCTAATGATTCCAAAGTGTCAGTTGTTTGTTCCGGAGACGTAGAAATTGTATCAGATTTGGATTGTCACATAACTGTAAAAAATGTGTTATGTGTGCCTAGTATAACAACAAACCTTATATCAGTAAGTGAGCTTATCAAGAATGGCAACAACGTCATATTTAAAGAGGAACATTGTTATATATGTAACAAAAATGGCGAATTAGTTGCAGTAGCGGATTTAACCAACGGTGTATACAAGTTGAGGTTAAAAAAGCAAAGCTTATTGGCAGTTCCAGCTGTCACAGCGCAGTTATGGCATCGAAGATTAGCTCATATCAACAGCCAAGATATGAACAAAATGAAAAATGGGATAGTTAATGGCTTAACTTATGAAGGTTCATTTGACATAACAAAATCACAATGTGTAACTTGTTGTGAAGGCAAACAAATGAGGTTACCGTTTACTCACAAAAGTGAAAGAAGTACTGAACCATGTCACAGAATACATAGTGATTTATGTGGACCTATGGAGGTTAACACATTGAATGGCAGTAGATATTTCATGCTCTTGGTTGATGACTATAGTCGAATGACTTTTATTTACTTTTTGAAGCAGAAAAGTGAAGCTTTCAACAAATTTAAAGAATTTAAATTGCTTGTTGAAAACCAGCAAGGTAAGAAGATTAAAATATTTCATACAGACAAAGGCTTGGAATTTTGCAACCGTGAATTTCATAATTATTTGAAAAATTCTGGCATCTTACATCAGACTACAAACAGTTACTCACCAGAGCAGAATGGCATTTGTGAAAGGGCCAACAGAACAGTGATAGAGAAGGCCAGATGTTTACTTTATGATGCAAAGCTAGACAAGAGATTTTGGGCAGAGGCGGCAAATACCGCAGTTTATCTGAAAAATCGGTCTATTGTATCAGGAATTGAGAAAACACCATTTGAACTTTGGTATGGTAAGAAACCTGACCTCAGCCATATTAGACTGTTTGGCAGTAAAGTGATGGTGCATATCCCTAAGGAGAAACGTGTAAAGTGGGATAAAAAGGCTGTGATGCATATTTTAGTAGGATATGGAGAAGATGTAAAAGGTTACAGATTGTATAATCCCCACAAGAAGACCATTGTTACTAGCAGAGATGTTGTTGTAATGGAAGGTGAAACCATTGACGGTAATGAAGACGATAGTTTGGCTATCTGGATACCACATGATGCACCGTCAAGCAGCATGGAGGAGGAGAGCATTGCTTCAAATGGGGAGACCTGTCCTGTTAATTTGGAAAATGAAGATAACCCCAAAATGTCTTCAGATTTTTCAGTTGACAAGGATGATCATGAAGCATTGATTGAATCTACAGCAACTGAGGTACCTGAACAATTAATCCAGCATACTTCACCACAAGCTGTACGCAGTCAACGGCAGAGGAAGAAGCCCGATCGGTATGAATTTAGCAATATTTGTATTTCCAGTACAGTTCCAGCAGCTGAGGAAATCTCATTCTCAGAGGCTTTAGAGGGGCCTGAGAAGGAGCAGTGGCGGCATGCCATGGCTGAAGAATTTCAATCCTTCGAAGACAATGATGCATGGGAACTAGTAGAGAACCCAGGTAATGTTTCAATAATAAAGTGTCGTTGGGTGTTTAATAAAAAGTTTAATGTGGACAATACAGTGCGTTACCGAGCAAGGCTAGTGGCCAAAGGCTTTTCTCAGAAGCAGGGTGTAGACTACAGTGAAACTTTTTCTCCGGTTGTTCGTCACTCAACCTTAAGATTGTTATTTGCACTTAGTGTTAAGTTGAAAATGAGTATAACTCATTTGGATGTTATTACAGCTTTTTTGAATGGTTGTCTGAAAGAAAATATTTACATGTCCATACCAGAAGGTTTTGAGAACAAAAGTGGGGGAAATGTGTTGA
The DNA here is from genome assembly GCA_905187575.2 of Celastrina argiolus. NCBI lineage: Eukaryota > Metazoa > Arthropoda > Insecta > Lepidoptera > Lycaenidae > Celastrina > Celastrina argiolus. The sequence goes on from LR994597.1 coordinate 16,002,609, forward strand.
AATTAAAGCGGGCTATTTATGGGCTAAAGCAGTCTTCCTTAGTATGGTATCAACGGGTCAAAGATTGTCTTTGTAAATTAGGCTTTAAGAATAGCGAGTATGAACCGTGTTTGTTCTCAAAAACTAATGGTAAAATTAAAGTAATAATAGCGTTGTATGTCGATGACTTTTTGATCTTTTCAAATTGTGATATTCAAACTGATATGTTGAAAAAGATTTTGGGATCAGAATTCAAATTAAAGGACTTAGGACCTGTAAGACAGTATTTAGGCATGAGAATAAATTTAGATAGAAACAAAAATGTAATAACTGTTGATCAAAAGCAGTATATTGAACAGTTAGCATTTAAATTTCAAATGTTGGATTGTAAGCCACAAAGTACTCCAATTGAACCAAAATTAAATGTACAGAAATCTAAAGAATATTTACCTGATGTACCTTATCAAAAACTTATTGGAAGTTTAATGTACTTGGCAGTATTAACAAGGCCTGACATTGCCTATGCTGTTAGTTATCTCAGCCAGTTTAATAATTGCTATAATATTAACTGTTACAACTATGCAAAAAGAATTTTGAGATATCTTATTTTTACTAAAGATTATTGTTTGAAATATAGTAATAGTGATACTGATTTGCATGGCTATGTAGATAGTGACTGGGCAAGTGATGCATTAGATAGGAAATCCTATACAGGTTTCTGTTTTGTGATGTCTGGGTCAGCCATTTCATGGCAGAGTCGGAAACAGAGAACTGTAAGTCTTTCCAGTACCGAGTCTGAATACACAGCCTTGTCCGAAGCTTCTAGAGAAGCTGTATATTTAAGGAATTTATTACACGAAATTACAGGAAAACTGTGTATAATTAATTTGCATTGTGATAACCAGAGCGCATTAAAATTGGCATCTAATCATCAAAGTCATAGTAGGTCTAAACACATAGATGTTCGTCATCACTATATTAGAGATGTTGTTAAGCATAAATATGTTAAAATTGGTTATGTTCCTACGGAGGAAATGCCTGCAGATTTGCTGACTAAAGGCCTGTGTTCTGTGAAACATTATAAATTCATGCAAATGTTAGGTTTATTACCGTTGTAATTTTCTATAATAATATTCTTAGTTTATTTTGATAAGTGGGGGTGTTGGAATATTGTATCAAAACATGTTACCAGCAACGCCACCTATGTGTCATGTGTCAAAACTATACCTGTCATGTTTCTAGAAGCACTTTCGAATAAATAGTCTGTTGCAAGTTCTTGTCGTGTTTTAATACCCACTTGTTGAGAAACTCTATTGAGGCCACCGAGCATGCGCCCCAAATCTTCCAGCGATTCTGCCATGACTACTATGTCGTCGGCAAATCGAAGGTGAGTGATGTATTCGCCATTGATGTTGATGCCAAGTCCTTGCCATTCCAGTAGCTTGAAGGAATCCTCCAGAGCAGCGGTAAACAGTTTCGGGGATATGATATCCCCCTGTCTTACTCCTCTCTTTAAAGGGATATCCTTCGTGCAGTGCTCCTGTACTCGGACTGACATGGTGGCGTTATTATACAAACACTTCAACACTTCGATATACCGATAGTCAATACGGCAACGCTGGAGAGATCTAAGGACCGCCCATATTTCGACGGAATCAAAGGCTTTCTCATAGTCCACAAACGCCAAGCATAATGGCCGATTATACTCTTCGGTCTTCTGTATAATCTGCCGCAGCGTATGTATGTGGTCTATGGTACTATAGCCTTTTCGGAAACCGGCTTGTTCGGTAGGCTGAAAGTCATCTAGCCTGCGTTCGAGACGCATCGTAATAACTCTCGAAAACAGCTTGTAGACATGGCTCAGCAGTGTTATGGGTCTATAGTTCTTCAGTAAGGTTTTGTCGCCTTTTTTGAAGAACAGGACCACAACACCCCTGTTCCATGCCTCTGGCGTTTTCCCATCGAGTAAGGAGGAATTGAAGAGCTTCTGAAGGACTTTTAGTACCGGCGTGCCGCCCGCTTTCAGAAGCTCTGTAGTGATTCCATCCTCACCCGGAGCCTTGTTGTTCTTAAGCTGTTTGAGAGCTACCCTAATCTCGTACAGGCTGATGTCCGGGATGTCTTCGGTATAGTGTCGGGTTAGCCTGGCTCTTGGGTCTGCAGCTAAACTAGCAGGTTCAGCTGAGACCGAGGTATACAGGTGTCCATAGAACCTTTCTATCTCCCGTAGTACCTCGGACTTATTTGACGTTACGCGTCCATCTTCGGTCTTCAGCTTTGTCAGCTGGCTTTGCCCAATAGAAACGTCTCTTGCAAACACTTTGGAGCCTTGGTTCCGCTCTATCGTCTCTTTAATACGCTGGGTATTAAAAGAACGGATATCGTGTCGCAAGGACTTCGTAATATGTCTATTGAGCTGCCTATATGACTCAGCGTCACTCGAAGTTTGGAGCGTCATTGAACGTCGACTAGCCATGAGGTTCCGGGTTTGGTCGGATAGTTTCTGAGGTCTATTTGTACGGTGGGTCTTGAAAAATTTGGACCCCACCGTATGGACAGTTTCTACCAGCCTGCTATTTATATCGTCCACTGATGCGCAGCTGTCTAGCCATTGGAAGCGATTTGACAGTTCAAGTTGAAAGCTCTCGGGGTTTTGGATATGGGCATTCGACGGTCGGAGCGTAGACTTCATCAGACGCGATCTCTCAAGTTTGACGTTGATATTCAACATGCCTCTGACGATTCGGTGATCACTACCGGTCTTAACCATGTTGATCACAGAGACATCGTTGAATATCTGCCGCTTGGTGCTCATAATGAAGTCAATCTCGTTTCTAGTTACACCGTCGGGACTCAACCAGGTCCATTTCCTCTGCGGCGGCTTTTGGAAGAAAGAATTCATCATGAAGAGTCCTTCCTTCTCCATAAAGTCCGCCAGCATCTGTCCTCTGGGATTCCTCTGCCCAAATCCAAATGGCCCCACTTTCAGCTCATCATCGCTTCTGCAGCCCAGCCTCGCATTGAAATCTCCCATAACAACTGTGAAGTGTGTTTTAGGGCTACGTATGGCCCTACTGACGTCCTCATACGTAGCTTCTACTTCATCGTCTGGATGTGTTGACGATGGGGCGTATACCTGTACAATCTTCAACGAATATCGTTTTGAGATTCTCAGTACAAGGTATGCAACCCTATTTGACACACTCTCGATGGACACAATGTTGTTGATGAGAGATTTGTGGACGATAAACCCAACACCACCTTGGGACTTCTGTTCTCCCTCCCGGTAGTAGAACAAGTGACCGGACTGTAAGGTTATCGTATCCTCGCCCTCTCTTCGGATCTCCGATAAACCAATAACGTCCCAGTGCAACCTGTTCATCTCCTCTTCCAGCTCTACGAGCTTCTCGTCCAACCTCAAAGTGCGCACGTTGTGTGTTACCAGGGCCAGTTGTCGTTTATAAGGGGGGTGGTAGCCGGATCTCTTCCGGGGATTCTTAGCACCCCCCGCCCCGCCGTTACCGTGGCCGCTACCGTAGCCAGGAATAGCGGGGCCGCCGGGGACTAGGGGCCTGGTCTTCTGGTGCGTAAACATAGGAGGTTTTTAAAAGCCTACTGATACCACGCTGGCTAGACGGGTTGGTACAGGGTTTTGTATCGAGTTTTCCTTCTCTCACACTAGTTGTTGTTATGTGTGTGTGCTTCCTTTTAGTCGCCTCTTACGACTCCCCTAGGATAGTATCGGGGGTGGTGACAATTGTATTCTAATGCCGTCACCACACGGTCGTGAAAGTTTGTAAGGATGTTTATAACTGTTTTACGCAATAAACTACAGAATGGATTGTAATAGATTTGATAAAGTAATTGGAACATAGGCTACGTTTTGTCCCGAACACGAAAATAATAGTATTTCTGTAGGATGTATACTTTTCTAAAAATTTCACGAATGCGCAGTTTCGAATTGTTCCTGCTAAGCCCCCGTGAACTCCGTAAAATCACCAGTTGTTAATTATAGTCGCCAACTTGTCGAACCGATCCGTCAGTCACTTTTTCTGACGATTTGCAACAGCCGACGTGACGAATCAGCTCATTCGTCACTCGAAATTGAAATCCGAATTACAAATGAGTATCGATCCCGCTCACTATTCGCCCCGCAGTCGATGGTGTTTGTTTGCGTCTAATCAGATATCGTCTCCGAGACAAATATTTTCGTGACACCCGCCGGGAAACTTATTGATATTAAAATGTTTTATGATTCAAAGTTCGGTGATAAAATAGTGCGAGCGTGCAGAAGTGGGATGGAAACAAAAAATATTATTTATGGGTTTTGTGATAAGGTTTCACTTATATTGTAATTGCTAAAGTTTATAGATACATGGTTGACATAATATGTATTTAGATACCCAATATGCGTTTTGTTCCTTATTCAAAAAGTACAGGACAACCTTGCAATGACTTTGCAATCAACCACGAAAAAGAGTCATCATAAAATGAGATAATATTATGTAGAACGATCATTATTGAAAATCGACGTAAGTGTAATTATTTTATTGTTATACAAAATAACACAAATAACACTACGATTTAAATTCTTTATTGAAACAAAAAAAAGTTACTACGAAAATTTTATTTTATGCTTTTTAGTTGTTGAGGTAGGTTTTTTTAAACGTAGTTAGTGGTGTCTCTAAGTCGAAGTAAACTACAGTAGGATTAAATTAATAACTACGATGCTACAGATAGACTGACACACTCCATATTTATGATTTTCCATCTCCTTTTTGTGTGGAGAGTCAATTATAAATGCGAAAGAGAAACATCATCATCAACAACATGCAAAAAAAATGTTCGTACAAATTTGTATTACCTCTTGAAATTGGAGAAATATTTATATAATAAAAGCTACGGGCCAAACTATGTAAAATTATTTGGGGACCAAATTGCAGATATTCTGCTTAATAATAAATGAATCACGCAAATCGGATCATTAAATGGGAGGTTTCAGAGTAATTGGTGTACACACAAGAAAAGGCTGAATTAAGAATCTTTTATTTTTGGAAGTCGGTTAAAAAATAAATTAGAACGGACATATTCTGTCTGTACATCTGAAATTTTAAGAAAATATTCGAATTATATTTCTTTTTATATATTTTTATCGAAAAAACAAATTTTCCATTTTTTTGGTAAAAGGTTTCTTGGGCCGGTTCTTTTCGCTGGGCTAGTTCTTGAACTGGTGGTAGGCATCATCTTTATTCTGAATAAAAAAAAGTTACGTTAACTTTCGACTTTCGTAAAATATACGATCAACGTATCATATCGAAAAGGCACGAGAACAAAGTGAAAGGACAAAAACTCGGTTATGAAACGGGCGTGATGTAGGAGTTGTAAACAATAGCGCGTAATGTATGCGCATAGTAACGTGATTGATGTATCGACGTCCGCGGGGCCCCCAGTACCGCTGAGTCAATACTAATATTATAAACAGGAAATATTTGTTTGTATTGAATAGGTTGCGAAACTGTTGCCACAGATGTTGATTCAATTTAGCAGAGATAAATAGTAGAATACGGGGAGGGACATAGGCTATATTTATAGTGGGATAATACAAGGGTTTTTGCGACCTTCGGATTAAACGCCAACGAGGCGGGTGACGAGAGGTCGGTGCAAAAATGGTTACCAAAAGCAACGAAACGGTTATCTTTTGACATGGTCGATCATCAAGTTTTAGGCCAGAATGAAACCAGATATAAATTAAGTTTATTTTATTTTCAATTACATATCTTCTTGCTCAATCTAACTTCTACTAGGCGATTAATGGGTCATATAGCAAGTCAAATATGAAGAGAATAACGCGTAGAGTATTAGTGATAGAGTAATCTTACTTTGCTGTAGACACAAACGCACTGGTCGTTGACCTAAAGCCTTCCTAAGATTGAAACTCATCTATTTTGTGACTCTTATGGATATCTATAAACGCGATTTGTCGCGTTATAGTAAGTAATTTATATGAGGTGCCAAAACAAAAATGCTCTACGCGTCCTTTCCTTTACATTATATTTGGATTCTTATAGGAACCGCGAATCATCCTTTATAAGCGAATAACAAGTTTCAGAATAGTCATTAATACGTCACGCGCTCGTCGCCACTTGCGAAATTAGAATTTGCTGAGCAGAATACTAAGGACCTTCCAGGTAACCTTCCATTAAATATTTAGAGAACATCTCAATTAATTAATACAGGCTACGTTTAGGTCATTTAGAAAAGGTCGCCTGTTTTTTTATTCGACCCGAGACCGCCCTTTATTCTAACCTATTAATTACATTTACATCTGCTTATCTTTTGTTACTAAGCCATTGCAATAATATATAGGTTTTAAAATTGGACATATACATTGTGTTAGAAATAATATTAAAAAATTGGCCCATAAATGACGAAGTTATCCGCGAACAAACATAAAAAAATAAACATTTATACGATCGAATTGAGATGCCTCCTCCTTTTTTGGAATTCGGTTAAAAAAACATTCACTATATCTTCGAGATATGATTATACTACATTTCCTCATTTTGAAATATTTTTTATTAAATAATATATTTTTAGAATGAGAAAAGTTAGTATAATCATATTATAAAAAAGTTATAGTGACTGTTCTTTTTACACCTGTTATATCCGGGTGTATACAATCATAATCATCATCATTTCAGCATCAACATAAGCCTCCCAAAGTATGCAGAAAAATGAGTTTGAACTGTCACACACATATTTTTAGGATGTAGTAACGTATTAAGTACATTGATTCTAGAGACGGATCGTTAGATTATTGTACTCAATGCTTCACGACGTATTCTAAATTGTTTAAGTGACAGTTTGAACTCAATTTTAAAAAAATTTGAATTTTGTTACATGTATATCACCTTCATGTTTTTAATTATAATCTATACTAATATTATAAAGTGGATGAGTTTGTTTGTTTGTTTATTTAAACGCGCTAACCCAGAAACTACTGGTCCGATTTGAAAAAATATTCTTCGTTGGATAATCCATTTATAGAGGAAGGCTATATAACATTACGCTGCGACAAATAGGAGTGAAGCGTCAGTGAGAAATGTTGCAAAAACGGGGAAAATTATTCACATTTTGGACTTTCGTTGCGTGCGCTGCATAAACGGCTTAAGTCACTCAAAAACCCCGCGAACGTAGTCGCGGGCACAGCTAGTAAGTGATATTTTGTTTTAATATTATAAGCCTCCCACACTACTACCCTCGGGTGTTACCCTACACGTGGAATTGAATTATCTTATCATCAACATCAAATGTTTATGGCCCTCTTGATTTTATTGCTCAAGGATTCCCGATTTTACTACCTGATATTTCAATCAGTCTAATTTAATTTAAGTGATTATATTAAATTATTTAATTTATTTGATACTTGTTTAGTTTATAGTTTAGATAATAATAATATACCTAAAATAGTTTTAATTTATATATGTTATTTAAGTGATAGAATATATGATCTAAACTACACTATACCAACAATTATTGTGTAACCCTATAATCAGACTATCCCACGTTACTTTCATTACGAATCAAATGTATTAATATTAGACCAGTAGTTTAGGCGATAAATATTACATATTATGTGGCGGTACTACTAGCGCCTTAATCCTGCATCGCGATATAGAAGTTTTCTAAGTCCGGCGTTATATATACGGCATCTGAAAACTAGTACAGTGGGCTTCGGCCTGACCGAGCATACCGCGAGGGAGGTCGTTGATCTCCCTTTGGGGCTTCCATTCATACTCCCACACATACATACATGGACTGTCCAAATCATGAAACTTCGTATGTCTACGCCGTACTATCATATTCCACTAAGTAGTAGTATCATTTCATTTCCGGGATAGATTTTACTACCAGACAATCAGACAATCAGATGATCAGCCTGCACTGTCCTCATCAAACTTAAAAACAACATGTACGTTTGTCTTTCAGCCAAAAACTAGTCGACCGATCAACAAAGTTTCACTGTGTACACATATTCTTGAAGATATTAGAAGTAACATAGGATACTTGCACGCGGGCGAAGCCAAAGCATAACATAGTGTTAAAATAATTACTTTCAAAATATTTCACTTGCACGCGGGCGAAGCCAAAGCATAACATAGTGTTAAAATAATTACTTTCAAAATATTTCACTTGCACGCGGGCGAAGCCAAAGCATAAAATAGTATTAAAATAATTACTTTCAAAATATTTCACCCTTACACAAAACTCAAATATATTGTGTGCTAATTTTGTGTGTTGTAAATTATCGCTGAGATCCGGTTGTATGTCTTTGGGGAGGATATTTTAGCTGCCATATATCGTGTCTTGATCCCTTACTTAACTTAGTTGACTTGTTATGTTTACTTCATCATCATCATTTCAGCTATGCTGTCCAATACTGGACATAACCCCTCCCCACCAAAATGTTTCATAGAGGGTAATTGCCAAGTTTGGCAGGTGGGTTGGCGAGTGCACTTTTTAGATAATAATAGTGTCCAATTCCAGATGAAAGATAAGACCATAAAAGCCCATTGGTCAAAATAGGCTATTTAAACACAAGAACGTCCATTTACTAACTTACAAAATTAAATGAAATCCCACCAAAACATTTTTATGTAAAAATGTTGCCACGACGAGTCAAAAAAAACAAAAAAATTTTTTTTTATTCTGGAGACAAAAAAATTATAAATGGTAAAAATAATTTTTTTGTCTCCAGAATAAAAAAAAAACAAAAAATTTTTTTTTTTCAAAGTTTAACAAAATACATTTCTAGAATGAGAAAAGGTGGTATAATCTTATTCCAAAGTTCTTGTTACTGTTATTTTTACACCCATTTTAACATAGTTATGTAAGTGAACAATAACATAGGTATTATTTAATTGTTTATAGCAAATATTACAAGTGATGGCATCTGGACTAATTATCTTGTATATAATAGTCTCGAATTATCTACAGCTATGTCAGTACAATAAAAACCAAACGAAAAGTCAATGCGGAGAAATGGGGAATTTCCGTACGTTTCGACGTCGCAATCGAGAATTGTGACATAAAAAATAATCGTCACATCCCTCGTGCCCGTGCTATTACACGTAGTTGATATTCCCGGCGTGGGCGGGCGGCGCGGGCGGGCGGCGACACGGACGCAATAATCTCAGCGACTGTGCCCGGACGAGAACTCCAATACGATGCGGTACATTGCGTGTTTCGTGTTTTTTTTTTTTTTTTTTTTTTTTTTTTTTAAGGACATTTTAACAGCAAATACATAATTAGAAAATACAAAATATGTTGAATTAATACATTTTTTGTACAATGTACAGCCAAACATATTAGCTCAACTTTCAACAAGTTTTTTTTTATTTATTTTAATGTAGCCTCTTAACGGCTAAGGCTAACAGCTAAATTGACTACAATTATTTTATGCATTTCCATTTATATATTAACATAGTTAATTGTCTCTTGTATTTAGTTTGTCCTATCCTATACAAAAAATAAGAGTAGGCAATGGTGTAAGCATGAATAAGATACGGTTGACCTCTAACTTCGAAGGTGTAGGGTGCACACATATACACTGAACAGAATCCTACACCAAAGATGTAGCAATTTTGTTGTAAATTTATCAGCATATATAAGCGATTGTGGTGCTTCTAGGTAACATAGTTTAAAGATGAAATGTTTCGTATAGTAAAAAAACTCGGATGAAATTATAACCTAATACTTCGGCTTCAGATGTAACCTACTCTACCACCGTCATCTGCGTGAGAGAAAGCAAGGAATACTGGCTTCGTAACGCGTTACGTAACAAAGCGGTTTACCCGTAAGAAGTTCAAAAAATCTCGTCAACCTAAAACTTCGGCTTCAGATGTAACCTACTCTGACTACCACCGTCATCTGCGTGAGAGAAAGCAAGGAATACTGGCTTCGTAACGCGTTACGTAACAAAGCGGTTTACCCGTAAGAAGTTCAAAAAATCTCGTCAACCTAAAACTTCGGCTTCAGATGTAACCTACTCTGACTACCACCGTCATCTGCGTGAGAGAAAGCAAGGAATACTGGCTTCGTAACGCGTTACGTAACAAAGTGGTTTACCCGTAAGAAGTTCTCACTTCGAAAAATCGCGTCAATGCGTCAATGCACCGCGTACAAAGCCAGCTCAAGGGTGTTAGTTAATTTCCGTGTAGACGGTCGTTAGTGATCTCGCAGTTGTCGGGGAATTAGGCGCGCAGTTGTTACGGATCAAAGAGCTGTTGTTATTGAATTCCGCTGTCAAATGTCAAAGAGTGTTGTTTGTGAATTGGCTAATTTCAAAAATCATAGCGTAATTTGGTATTGGTGTAGTTATATTTATACGAATATGCATACTAAAACTTGATTATATATATATAAGAAACGTTGACTCCAGAGGATAGAATGATGAGATTAGACTTAATAATTAAAGGATGACCAAATAAAATAGTAATAAGATTCATGTATAAATAGTAAACATCCGTTCATTTTGAGAATTTTTTTTTATATTTCCTTAGTCTGCATGTAACATAATTTTCTTGGATACTTACCACGGGGACCGATTGACGCGGTGTGAATATTTTTACAATTTTAAAGTTTCTTTTGAATACGATTAGGGTAGCTAATTTTACTATGAATATAATAATATCTGCGTTATCTAAGGGTTGTACTAATTAAAATAATTATGATTTATATTTACAAATTAAAGTTTCTTGACGTACCTGGTCCTATTAATACACTAAAACCTTCCTCAAGAACCACTCTATCCATTTTTTTCTCAGGCTTCTTACGTATAATATCTTGCAAAAGCAAAGTAATTGCAATAATTGCACAATTTTTGCTCTTGAACCTTATCGTCGGTTAAAAGGTAATAAGCGCCACAAACCAAATCAAACGTGAGAGCAGTTGAAAGTTTTAAAATTTAGAAAAAAAAAATTGGCTTCAATGTTTGTTTGGCGTAACATTTAATCAATAGTTCCTATGATTGCCACTAATTTTTTTGGCCCAAGTGTCGTAGCAAAAATTAAGCAAATGTGCGTTCACAACGACAAGCGAACACTATTTTTTGACGTTCAGCAGCCTTAGTCCCGACACAATCGAGAATCGAATCAGTTCCATTCCAGTTATTTTATTTGGTGGATTACTTTGAAACCAATCAGGATAAACTACTTACGTAACTTTTTTTACTCCCGACCATATCAATCGACTGAGAATCGAAATAAACAAACGTCAATTTATTCGGGAGAACGCGGCACGATCGAATCTGAATCAAAATCGAAAGAGTTTGTAGGGAAAAGAAAATATTTGTATCGCTATTTTTACTTATTCAGCCGGCCGTGCAGTTCATCGCAAACAGACAGACAGACGCGGGGCAGGACCTTGTTTTATAATACGTATTGTGATCCACCCCTTAACTCTTACAAATCTGACACAACCCTCGTTATACATTTCGCCTTAAAACATTTTTTCCCCAAACATTCAACTCCAATTATTATCAAAAGCAAATATAATTAATTCTATTGTAATTTCATTTTATACCCAACGCCAGTATACATTTTACGTTCATATTTCTACATCAATAAAGTCTTCTGTGGCTGCAAAAAGCTTTAATAAAATATATCGTCTTATGATATTATTATATAAATATCCCATGGGAATCTTTTCGGAATAAACTTATGTGTTTATCCATGTCAGCGTTCTGTATATTTACAACTAAAAAAAAATTGTCCAGTCCATTTCGCGTGACGGAGGAACATGCGGCCGGTTTCTGTATGATCAACTAACATGGCATTCAAGTTAACAACCCATATTGAACGCTGATTGGTTTAAAATTTATCAGAGAGAAAGAAAGGGACATGCATTTTATAACTACATCATGCCCGCACTTGCCTTATCTCTGGTATTTTAACCAGTTGTTATGTTATGTTTTATTTAATAAGTAAAATCCCATTAGGACCTAAGATACCAAATTGAGGGTCGCCCACGTGTCATTATTTGTAGGTCGATTTTTCCATCGATCTCGTAGTAGATTGTTCAATATACAAATCCGACTTTTTGTCACGTGTGCGTTGCAATATTCAAATCTAAAATGTAAATTTCTATTTTTCACCTGCAAAATGACGGTCACAAAAAGAATAGTATAGAGTGGGTTCGTGCTGGGGGTGGTTCGTGCTGGTGGTGGTTACGCATTGAAACCTAACCTAAAATAAAATAAAAGTTTAAAAAACTATAACCCGACTTCGCAAAAAAGGGGTCTAAAAAGGCTGAAACAAGAAAATAAATCAATTTGAAATCCAGATATGCATAGGTACAAAAATGGTCAAGGTAGAGCCGTGGTCGTACCCGCTATTGGCATTGTATAATTGCAACAGCAGACGAATATTATGATTTTTGATTTGTTAAACGGGTCCGACCTCGGCTCTACCTTGACCATTTTTGTGTTTCAGCCTTTTCAGACCCCTTTTTTGCGAAGTCGGGTTATAGTTTTTTAAACTTTTATTTTATTTTATATTTTTCTGTTTCCACATCAAATATAATATTATATGTTCATTAAATTAACGTTAAATTAACCCATAGAAAGTAACTAAACAACTCCTAGATACTACTTGTACGACCGAATTTTAAGCGTTTATTTTGAATTTAACGACAAAATATAATAATTAATAAAATATTTATATACATATTAGTTATGTGCTTGCCAAGACCTATCTTTTGATGCCAAACACGAGACAATTATCATAATTTAATTTTTTTTTGAGAAAGTTTTTGAGGTTTAATTTTCAAAATCCAAAAATTTTTGAAAATTTATATAGCCTATGTTACTCGCGGTATCATCACCAATCGATTGATACCTCATTTATTAAAATCGGACCAGTAGTTTAGCCACTACTAGGGAACATACATACATACATACATAGACTGCCAAAATCATTACCCTTCCTTTTAGCTTCGCCGAAGTCGGGTAAAAACAGGTCGTATTTTGTAAAAACTTATTAAAACGTAATAAAAAGTGGAAAATGGTTATTAAAAGTGGTTATGTGTACATAAATTTCCATCAAGAACCAACAGTAAATTCAATCAGTTTTACCTAAAAAAATTTAAATGTAAAATTGCGGTGTTTTAGGTCATTAGTGGATTTCTCATTTGTCGGTCTTTAAAATAAATGAATGCTTTCCTTAAATTAGTGAGCATCATGACAATAATAATTGCAGCGTTTAACCATCTTGGGACTCCTCTTAATCAGGTGGAGTGTTTTTCACCTCTTTATAACATAATGAGGGTAGTCCGCAGCGAGAACAAACTCCGCCATCATGACGCCATTATGAAGACATTAAACATCGAAATGAATAATCTGTTACGATTTACTTTCAGCTTTTAAATATGGTGATATTGCGCGGTGCAAGTTGTAGGTGAAAGCGATTTTGCCCTTTTTATAGATATTTTATATTTTGTAATTTAGCAACAGCTATGTAGTAAACATTACACGCAATAAATGACATAATTAATAAGGCGCATTTTAAAATAAAGTTATATAAAACAGTTGTTTTATAGATATTTATTAGTATTATAAGTGATAGGCAGTAACAAGGCCATCACTCGGAAATTAAAAAAAAATACTATAAGTAGTTTACTTAAAATAGCTTTTAATATTATCTATCGGTAAGTATATATTCATACACATGAGTAACGCATAACATTTTCAGCCATCTATCTGCACATTTGTCTTCATCATCATCATCATTTTTGCTATGACGTCCTCTACTGGACATAAACCTCCTACAAAGTACTTCATTTACTATTGTTACTTGCCTATACTCGTCATGCTTGGCAGGTGGGTTGATGAGCGCAGTTTTCAGATAGTAACAAGATATTATATCCGTGGAAACGCTGCTTCACGATTCTTGCCTGCCTTTTAAAATATATTCTTTTTCGGCACCCCAGTGTATTTTTTAGAACACAATATATTACTTATTATTACTGCACTTGGACAAAGCTCCCCAAAGTATTTCATTTGTGTTAGTTGCCTATACTCGCCACGCTTGGCAGGCGGATTGGCGAGTGCATCAATAAAAAAAATATGAAAAGTAAAACCGCGCACGCTCCAACTTGGAACACACACAAATTAATCAAAGAGCTTTTGTTACAACGTACCTGAACGGGGATTTTAAAATTTTATTGTGTTCCTCAACAGGTCATTTACAACCGTGACAGGCCCTGGGCCCTGAATGCCCCTGAGCCTGGTCCCTGGGCCTTGGAGTTGAGATGATGGCTCATTATCGTTGAAGGCTCTTAGGCTTGAAGTGAAGAGCCGTGGGACTTAAAGCAGAATCCAGTTCGCTAATTAATTTTTATTTTTATTAAAAATATTATCTCTGATGTAAATGCTAATTTAATATAATTGCGCACATTTTTTTCATGTAGGAGAACGCGTCGCATCTCAAAGCCTTCTTGTGGAGCATATGCCTGTAGATACAATTTTCTAATAGTAAGCACAGTGCGCATTAGCCTATTTAATCTTCTTTAGTAAAAATGAATTGCTGTTCGTTAGTCTTGCTAAAACTCGAAAGAAGAAGAAGAGAAGAAGAAGAATACGCTGTTGATGTTACTGTCTTCGTCTGTCGAAGTATCAGACTAAGTACCGATTTCACCAACGCATGTTAGTGTTATTAAATTACCATGCTTTCTCATTCATTGATAGGAATTACGAGAGGAACAGCATCATATTTAACGAAAGACTAACTTTAAAATTGCTTGGTGAAACACGTTAGATAACAATATTTATTAACGTATCCATTGCGTAAATATTAATGAAATTCTAAATACAGTCACATAAGACAGAAATAGAAATATCAATTGAAATATAGAAATATATTGATGACAATTTTGAGAGGCACACTCATCATGGCAGTATCGGTGGAGATCGTCTTTGTGCCTGGCCCTTGCCTGGCCCCTGCCTGGCCTGTATCTAGCCTCCCGCCTGGCCCCTGCCTGGCCTGTATCTAGCCTCCCGCCTGGCCCCTGCCTGGCCTGTATCTAGCCTCCCGCCTGGCCCCTCGCCAGACTAGCCAGGCTCGACTAATGGGCCCGCAGTATCGAGTTCACTGAATCTTTCATGCAATTTAAATTGAGAGGCAAAATGTGTTTGTTGTTTATAAACTCCTTTGCAAAAAACTTGGTTGAAAGTTTTACCTGTTTGTGTTTTTCTTTGTATGTTCCAGATCCTAAACGAAGTGACTAATTTGGATGCGGTTGCTTACTTTGAAAGCTGATGTGATAGAAATGGTTCTGAGAATTTATCATCATCATCTCCTTTATTGCTTAGCAAAAGAAAGTCGGACATGTACCTCCCCAAATTAAATTAAATTAAGCTTTTTGTTTAGTTCGATAGCGACATAAGTTTATGTATGGACTCGCGGTGCCACAAATAAATACAAAACGAAATTCATAGTATTTCTACGAAACAAAATTAAATAAAATACTTTCAACAAAAATATTATATTCAAACGCGTTGTGCGAACGTTGTTATAAACAAATTAACATTTTGCACTGAAAACGTTGAATTCAAAAGTAAAATAAACACAATTTATATTTTAAGTTTACCCGCTACATTTAATATACAATTTTGAGGTGATGTGAATGCTATATTAAACTCTCGGAAACGTGCCAAGCTAAACCGGGCGGCTGGATGTATGTCATATTTTCACTTTGACAAATATTATTACAGGTGCACAAAAACTGAAAAGCTATTAGCCGAATATTTATGGTCGCAATATTGTGGACCCGCGGGGGGCAATCCGGCGTTTGCATCCAATATTAAATATTGTTACGTCCAGTCCGGACGTATTGACTAGTTCCTCTGGACTAGGCCGATTGTGTTGTAATGCCGTATGTGCTGGGTAACTTTTAAAACCGCCTGTCCCAGGCACTACAGTATTTTGAGCTCTATATATTACAGCTCTACACTTAGTCTGTTTAAAGCATTGGTCAAAGAGAACTTCCATGCCATAGCTAATCAAAACTAAATTAAATAAATCTTAAAATTAATTAATGTTCCATTCTTTCAATATTACTCTCTCTATCTCTATCTTGTATTTTATGTTCTGACCCGTGCCCACTTCGTTGAGCATAATAAAACCGTTTAAACATTCCAAACTGGACTTTCACGAATATTTTAAGACCAAAAAAAGCCGAATCGCTTCAGCCGTTCTCGAGTTTTAGCGAGACTAACGAACAGCAATTCATTTTTATAATATATAAGATTATTATTATTTAAGTATGATTTATTTTAGTGTTTTGCACATTCATCGCAAATCTTCCATTACTTTCCTCTACCCGTGGTTGCCTGGAAGAAATTACTATATAGTAATAAGGCCGCCATTTGTGTTCTTCATTATAAAATTATTTAATTGTTATATTATATTAATGTTATTTCTCGAACTGTTTAAATATGTGTGCTTATGTTCTTCATTATAATATTCTTATATTATATTGATTGCTCGATCTTTTTAAATGTGTGTGCACGATAAAGGATATTTCATTCATTTCATTCGTTCGGAAAATACTGTATAAATCATCCAATCAAATGCAAAGGCCTACTTTTATGTCCAGTAATCGTCATAGCTGAAATGATGATGATGATTAATACAACTCACGGCTTCGCACTTATGGTCCTAATAAGTTTACCTATAAAATTTCAAATTAGTTTTATTTTCAAAATAGAAATTCTTTTTCCAACAGAAGTCATTTGTTTATTGATTAGTATTACAATTTCGTGGCATTCTTTTTTACAAATCTTTGAGAATTCGAGTAATTATGGAATATAAGCACCGTCGTGGCATCAACGTGGCACTAGCGGCACGCAGCATCATCGACGTTTACGGAGCTAACATTACAAACCAACGCACCACCTGTTATTGGTTTGCTCGCTTCTTTCTGGAAATTTCGGCCTGAAAAATAAACCTCGCGGCCGTCCGAAGACTGGTCGACAATGACGAATTAAAGGCGATTGTGGAAGCGAATGATACACAATCTACGGCTGAATTAGCAGCGGCTTTCAACGATAAAGTCAAAACAATATTGGTCCATTTGCGTCAAATTGAAAAGGTAAAAAACCTTGACAAATGGGGGCCCCACGAACTCGATGATCGCGAGCGCGCTAACAGATACACAAATGAAGGAATTTTGAATGTTGTCGCATGTTACCTGCGATGAAAATTGGAATCTGTTTCATAGCTGCAAGCACTCAGAAAGTTGGTTGATTCAGCACCTACACAATGTCCTAAACAAAAACTTACCCTTAGAAAAGTGATGGTCACTGTTTGGTGGTATAACGTGTGATTCATCACAGCTTCTTATTAAACGGAGTGAGCATTACTGCAGATGTGTACTGTAAAGAACTGAACACAATGATGGAGAAGCTGGCACATCTTCAACCAGCATTGGTCGTCTCCGCTGCTCCTGCACGACAACGCGCGACCTTATACTGCACAACAGCAGTCTCCAAGTGGCAAGAACTGGGGTTGGAAGCTCCATTATCCGCCCTACTCACTTGACCTTGTGCCTACAGACTACTACTTTTTCCAGAATTTGTATAACTTCTTGGCGAAAAAATTTGTTTCCTCCCGTCCAGCTGATTTCTTTAAGATGGGCATCAATAAAGTGCCTCTACGTTGCCATTGCTTAATCCAAAAAAAAAACTTTAAAAATCGTAATTTTTTTATACAAAACGGCAATTTAATGGGTAAATACCTACTATTAACATTTAAATCGTAGCAATAAAATAGTAATAGACTTTTATTCGCCATTATACTCAATTTATATGAAAATTGCTATAATTTTCATTCCTTCCCTCGTTACTAGTTAACTAACTACAATTAGACCTATAACAATATTATAATTCATTTCAATTCTAATGGAAAACTAAAATGAGATTATTAAGCTATTGCCCGTAACTTTGTGTGTTTGTAGCTAGCGGCACTAGCAGACTAAAAAGATAACTGTACGAAAACTCGACAAAGTTAAGGACAGGAATTATGTATCTATACTACTCGTAATATTATGAAGCGGAAGAGTTTGTTTGTTTGTTTGTTTAAACGCGCTTATCTCAGGAATTACTAGTCCGATTTGAAAAAAATATTTTTTTGTTGAATAGTCCATTTATAGAGGAAGGATTTATATGCTAAATAACATTACGATGCGACCAATGAGCAAAGCGTCAGTGAGAAATGTTGCAAAAACGGAGAAAATTATTGACATTTGGGGACTTTCGTTGCGTGCGCTGCATAAACGGCTTACTTAAAAACACACAGCTAGCTAGGATATTTGTGTGAATGTAAACTCTATGAAAAAATATAATAGATATTTTTGGCATATTTAAATTATCAACAAAGTGTAGGATTTGTAGCATTTGAAATATTTATACCATCATCTTCATCAAAATGTACATTCGGCCCGTGTCTGGTGCAAATTACTCGAGTCTTGTCTAATAGGTATCCCGCCCAAGTTTGCCAACTTACCGAGTTATTACCTAATTCCTCACAAATTGGAAACTCCAAGTTTGCCAATAAAATATGTACATGCCCTCGTGGCGCCGCGCCAAGCACAATCAATTTATACAAAAATAAACTTTGTGCCATTTGCATAAGCGTCATTACGAATGCACGAATCGGTGAATCGAGTTCCAAAGATGCGACGAGTTTTTATGGCCTCGCTTACCGCGATTTTTAACAGTATTTCGTCGCAATAAGGTGGCATTTTCTTCGAGAGCGCACTGAGGTGATGCCGGCTGCATTAGGGTTGCGGTGGTTTTTCGGTTGCATCTCACATTTCGGTAGCAAATCGGCTGGAACGACTACTTCGTATTCAGTGGCTCATACATTACGACGAGCGCTGTTTATGCGAGTATAATGCGACCGATATTTTAATGTTGGATTTGTTGGCCAAACATTTTCTTACTCGGTCACTGTTATACAATAGGTAAGAATTTTCGTGTAACTAATACACGACATTCATACACGCCTTTCAAATATATTTTTATTAAAAAATGCATTAACAGTACTATAAGTTTTTAACTTACAAATGATGGTTAAAGGGTGCAAAGTACAGTACACCTGTCATGTATTTCAATTTCTATACTCTTTAGTTGCACAAAAACAGTTTTAAGTGACACAAAATATGGAATGATAAGTACATGTTTTGCCAAGGTAGGCTTGCTCCTGACACAAACGAGAATCGAATCAGTTTAAAGAACACAACAGGATAAAGAAAATAGTTAGATCGTAACTTTTTAAACTCCCGACCATATCAATCGACTGAAAATCAAAATAAACAAACGTCTATTTATATATTATTCGAGATTTTTTTATTATTCGAGAGTATGCGTCACATTTGAATCTGAATTAAAATCAAATCAGTTTGGGAGTAAGGCCCCAATACACCTGTGATGGACTCTATGTAGACTCTTTTAATTTCAATACCAAATACCTACTATTTTCCTTGCAAAAACAACATTCTTTAATGTTACATAATAAGGAATGATAAGTACACGTTGTACCGAAAAGTTAACCATTTAGTATGTGAACGTTTTAATCTATATTTAAATAAAAATATCAATTTATAAAACGATCATCCTCTAATAGAGAATATTATTATGAAGACTAATGTATATTTTTTGGTATTTATCATTCACATCACTAATCTTGAAAAAAAAGTCTTTACATAAGTACTTTAAAACGTTTTCTTATCAATATTGGTATCTTATTTATAGCTAACAAGCCGACCCGTGCCCACTTCGTTAAGCATATAAACAGTATTTTCTCACCGTTAAAAATAGCGGATCGGCTTAGTTGTTCTCGAGTTTTAGCGAGACTAACGAACAGCAATTCATTTTTATATATTTAGATAGATGTTGTATATAGTATAATGTACAGGCTGTAATATTAATGAGTGATAATACTTTAGAATGTGTATGGGTCCTTTTTAAATTATTGTATGGGCAAATTTATGATGTTGGGGCATTTGTTATAGAAACATGAAAGTCAAAAGTAACTGTTTCACCACTTTTACAGTAAACTCTATATTATACGGGACCCATACACACCCTAAAGTATTATCATTCATTTATTTTACACCTAGTATATTATGTCGTATTTTTTTACTTACAGTTTTTTGTGTATAGTGTATACATAGTATATGCCATATAGTATATTATGTAACAATGTCGTGATATACCTCAACAGTATTCCGGGCACAATGCCCGGGCAACGTTAAACTATTCATACCCGGGTCTGTCGTAAGACCGCCGGAATTTTTCATATACGTTACAGTCGCTATAAATTTGGACCTTACTGTCATTGTAATAAGGTGCCCGGGCGACAGGTTACAAGTTTAATAATGAAGGATGCGGGTAGTTTATGAAAATAATATATGACGCATTGACGTTATGTGGCGTTATTCGAGAGACTTCTCTTGAATATAGGCATTTATGCTGAGACTAAATAAAGCAGGACAGCTGAGCTTTATCACACATAAACTTAGGGGCGATTTCATCAATGAAATTAAAGCTCGCTCAGTATACGCTGAGCGAGCCTTACGTGTTTAAGCGCACTTAAAACTAATCATTTCATTTCTATAAAAAACCTAAGCGTTGTTCTAGTTGAGCATAGTTTAAAGTTCTGAACTGGGCATATCATCGCCCTAACTTCGTTAAGCGCGCTTATTAGCTGTCAAATAACAATGTCAAGAGATAACAGTTGTGATGGTTGTATTGTAAAATTTTGCATTAATTTGTGAATAATATAGCAATAGGTACACGTAAATAAAAAACACTTGTGTAAAGGTATTACATCTATACCATTCGAACTAAGCTTTCGTAAGTGCGCTTAACGTAAAACATGGTGAAACCCGTTTGACATAAAACAAGAATTATAAGATTTTCGTTGTGTTTGGTGAAATCGCCCCTTACTTTTGTATGTAGTGCGTGTAATACACATACATAACCCGATAAAGCATAGTTTTATTACAACTGTGCGTGACTTTTACTATAGGTATAAATCCTATACCTACCTTTAATAAAAGTCACGCATTTTGATAATCCACAAACAAAAAACAAAATTAAAACAATACACAAACTTCTTTTCGCCGGTAGTTCACCTCTGTGTCACTCACTCTGTGACGTCATGTAAACAGGTTTCACGTGTTTATGTCGTAACGTTACTTACTTAAAACAGATAAGATCACCCTCTAAACCCTGGAGTCCTTGTGACTATATTATGGGGAAGAAAACACCGTGTATTCAAAAAGACTATGTCTCTATATATAAATTCAGCTGACACCGTACATTTTGACGACCTTTGTAGCGCAGTGGTTGAGCGCGTTGGCGCTTGAGGACGTGGGTTAGAATTCTGCCGAAGGAATAAAAAAGTTTTCTGTGTTCCTGGGTCAAGGATGTGTATTTAAATTTGTGTATATACTTATTAATATTTTTATTTTATTTATTAATATACTAAAATCTTAAATATGTGTATAGTGTAAAAAGTATTAAATATATTTCCGTTGTCTGGTACCTGTAACACAAGTTCTTCGGTACTTAGCACGGAGCCAGATATTATTCTTACTATTTCGAAAGAACGAGAAGTAGGATATGTTCCTTTGGTCTTTGATCAACAATACACTTATCGCACAGGAAATCCGTCTCGGCACATATTAGCCCATTTAAAAAGTGAGATGTTATTTCATACTACTTGGAACAGTGTCCACGTCCACACGTGTCACAATGCTTGAATTGAAATTGCTAATTAGTCACTTAGTACCAATTTCATCAACATAATATGTTAAAGTTAATCCTTAATTAAAATCATGTTATCCCTCTCGTATTTCCTGTCAATGAATGAGTTGAATTTTAACAAGCCGTGAACATAAGCGTTGGTGAAATCGGGAATTTTAAAACTTTAAATTTGAACACACATTGCGGGGTTTATCATTAATTTTAAGTGACAAAATTAACAATTTCAAATCACCAAATCAACTTTGAAATGTTTTGAAACTTTTGATTTAAAAAATGTAGTTAGCCTTGTTTTTGTATGGGACACGATGTAATAATATTATGATGTATTGTTGATCAGAACATAATTATGATCAACTTTATAGCTGTGTCGAATTTCATGAAAATTGCTCCATTAGTTGCCGGTCAATTTGTAGGAGTCTTACTTTAAATTTTCATTAAAGTTCATTACACCTTATGTTGGTCACTCAATTAAAACACATTTGTCAATTTATATAGCCTTTTATTATCTCGAAACTAAACTCTCATTCATACCGACCAGGCCTCACGTAGTGACTGCCCGTCACAAACATACATACCTTCCAGCACAAAGTAGATATGTAACAGAGACACTACCTAGTACTTTTTGTTTTCTTCAATTTCCAATAGATAAAGGCTGAAGTGCAGGTACATTCCGGAAACCGCCATCTAGCGCCACTATTAGAAAATACTAATTACTAATTTCGTTTCGTATCTTCTTCTTAATTAAGGAGTTGAATTTAGCTTAATGTGATGTTGTGCTTAAAAAATATGCTTATCTTTATTTTAATGCCAATATTAGTACTTAATTCGGCTAGAGATGTCACTACTATTAACGTTTATAAATTATATTTTATAATTTACAAACGTTAATAGTAGTGACATCTATTGTATTTTTTTGTATTAAACATAGATTGTATGGGATGGTAGGCCATGTTACCAGACACAAAACCGCTGACACTCGCACATTTGCACATACACGATCCCTACAAATGTAATCATAAATATTTCCTCATTATATTACTTTAGTTTTAGCGTAAACAAAAACCTAATTCTAGTACTTAACTTATTTTTTTTTTTGTTAAAACTGTGTACCCTTTGACTAAACCGTAGTCGGGAAGTAATACTGGAACCAATCTCCCCTCCCCTCCCCCCTCTAAGGGACGAGGCCACGTGAACTTCGCAGCCGCGACCGAAGTTTCTGTTTCATGAATTTTTAAGCCATGAATGAATTAGGTATCTCACTTCACACTTTATACCTAATAAAGTATAAAAACTTGCCAAGTGCGAGTGGAACAAATGCATGAAGGGTTTACAATAGCATCAGTGCTTATATCAGTGCTTATAATATCCCCACATAATATATCGTTACATAGAGTTACAACAGTTTACAACACGTGAAGATGTGAAGTTACAATTATGTTATTGAATGTACCTACTGTTGGTTTTTGGTGGAAATTTTCCACTTTAATAGCGGTATTTGTTGTTACAGCGTCATCAAAAATACATCATCTCTAGCTATCACTGTTTATAAGATACAGCCTGGCGACAGACGGACAGTGGAGTATAGGGTCCCGTTTTTCCCCCTTTGAGCACAGAACCCTAAAGATGACATCGCTTGGAGTTGGGTATATTTTATGCAAAAGGAAACGCTGGAATATTATAATGTCATATAACTCGTTTACTCTGGCGGACAATTTGCGTCGTTCAATGGACAATTTTAAATTTAAATTATAGTTTGCTATATAAATGTTTTAAATATTAATCAGTGTTGAAAATGCTTCATTTCAGTCTTTAAAAACATGCAATTTTATGTTTGTCTATTATCTGTGATAACTATTATTATATCATTGTGTTCATGTTTTAAATTAAAAATATATTATATCTAGCAATATCCCTCGAAAAAATTATAACCAAAACCTGCAAGGAAATGAGTGAATATATAGGCATGCGTTTAATGCACCTCCCTCCTTCCCACACTGCTTATGCGTAAACTCGCAAGCAAACACGTGAAAACACCACCACCACACAAGCACTAATGTTACCACGATTGCGCAATGCGATATGTGCGTACACTCACTCATTTGCATGCAGGTTGTGGATCATTTTTCGCGGGATATTGCTAGATATAATAATATATTAAAATTTTATGCTATGAATTTCAGCGAAATATATATTTCAGTCGGCAGGACAGGAGCCAGCCTGAAGTGGAGTTGGCCAGGGCACGTACACCGCATGGACAGATGGGCGCGTTAAGCGACCGACTGGTCGACGAAACAGAGGTCGGCCCAAGAAAAGGTGGCGCGACGAGTTAGACGCGTTTCATAAAGAGTGGCCAGTCATAGCAAAAGATCGTGACTTGTGGAAAGATAGAGGGGAGGCATTTGCCCAACAGTGGGACAGTAACGGCTATTTATAATAATAATAATCTATTCCAGTCGTCTCACAGGAGTTGTTGAGTGTGAGGAAATTCCTTCGTGGTCTACTGGTTTGGACCCTGACTCTCAATTCGAGGTCATAGGTTCGAATCCCGCGTAAAACCACTAAAATGATTTTTTTAAGTTTAGTTAGGACAATGTAGGGTGGACAATCGATTATGCAACCTGCGTCGATACACTTGCTCCGTCTCTTGTCCAGGTAACCTCAACCGTAGCGGGCGCGGCCGCTAAACAAGCAGAGAACCTCAAGCGGCGCAAGTATGAGACCCTTGGCGGTGACATCATATTTGAGCCGTTTGGGGTGGAAACCCTAGGCTCCTGGGGTCCCGGTGCACATAAGCTTTTTAAAGCACTGTCCAAAAAGCTTATGGAATTGACCCAGTACCCTAGAGCGGGGACCTACCTAGCATAGCGGATAGCCATTACTATCCAACGCGGCAATGCTGTCAGCCAGAGGTACTCTGCCAGAGGAGGTCGACCTGGCGGCTTTTTTTTATTTATAGTGTAGGTAGGTCAAGAGGTAGGTTAGGTTAGTTTAGTTAATTTTTGTTTTTTTTGTTATTATTTGTATATATTATTATTTTAATTATTAATCCTATTATTAAGTTGCCGATGTACAAAATATGTTTGTAAATATATTAATAGTATTTCTTGCGCCTAATCTCCCACCGGACCTGTTAGTTATCCGTCCCACTGGGCTACGAGAGTGAAGGTGTGCTTCAGCTGTGTATTGCGCTCACGCTTAGACACTATAAAAACGACTCCTTCGTAGTTGACCTACATATTAGTGTGTTTTTCAATTTTAAAAGTAATTTTTGGACAGTAATTAATTAATTAATTTATATACGAGGTCCCTTTTAATGAATTTAGTATAATATGAGATTATAACGTACTGTGGTTTCAACTCAGCATTGAATTGATTACCGAAACTTGCAGTTATATTCTCCAGCATAATCTGTTATTTGTATGTTTCGGGGCGCGCCGTATGAACAGCAGTAAGTCCGTCTTAGCTCGCAGCCGACCCCACTCGCCTCATTGAGATGAGGCGAGTGGGGAGCTCAAGTAAGCTCCGCAGGCTTATTACGTAAATTGCAAACGCAAAGCAATCGCAATAATTGCGCAATTGTTGCTTTTGAACTTTATCGACGGTTAAAAGATAATTAAACATGTGAACAAGTCAGTTTTGTTTCACGTAACATAATAAAAGTAATATTTTGACGACCTTTGTAGCGCAGTGGCTGAGCGCGTTGGTGCCTGAGTGGGAGGTCGCAGTTTTGAATCCTGTCGAAAGAACAAAAAGCTTTCTGTGTTCCTGGGTCATGTATGTATATTAATATACAAAAAAAAAATATTTAATGTGTACCTATAGTATCAAATGATTAAATATTTTTCCGTTGTCTGGTACCTGTAAGACAATTTTTTAGTACTTACCACGGGACCAGATTGACGTGGTGTGTAGCACCTATAGATATTAATATTATTGTTATTATTAAAATTAATAGTTCCTATTATTGCCATTAAATTTTTTTGGCGCTGCAAAAGTGCATTTAAACAGCAGCGAGTGATTAGCACTATTTTTTTTACCTATTGTTCAGCAATCGATTGTGCATCTATCGCGCAATGTTTGCTTATCGCTATTTTTACGTAATAAGCCGGCGGAAGTCTTTAGACTTTGAGGGTTTACCCCAACTCAGTCGGACACCGAGCCAAAGTATCAATTAGATTTCGTGTATTTATATAAATAGTATTTTTAGTTTAACTTCTTTGGTTAAAAAAAGGCTTGTTTGGTTTGTATTTGTCACTAATTATACTTTGCTATCAAACATAATATTACACCATCACGGTTTCATCAATAGGTTTTTTGAAATTCGTAAATTATACGAGACAAAGACGTCTCTGTATGCTTGAAATTATCATAATTATATTATTAGCCTATGCTAATATTATGAAGACCCCTTCATAGTCTAGTGGCTTAAAGCCTATTTCTCGACTCGCGGGTTGTCCCGCGTTGGAAGAACAAAAATTTTGCTTTCAGGTTTGGTTAGGACAATACAGGCTGATCACCTGATTGTCTGACAGGAAAGGTAGCATATTTTAAATTATTTATTTATGATTCACGCGTCGGATAGGCATGTAAAAGTTGGTTCCTACAGTGCCATTCTCTAAGCGCAAAAATCTTAACAGCCAATATTCCAACGGCTACTAGCGATGATGGCCGAATTATTATTTCTCAAGATTAGTTTTTACGCTATTGACAACCGACCATGTGACGGCGGTGACATTCGTGATCACAGCGACGAGCACAGCATCAACCGGTCGCTTAGAGCACTGCTGTACTTCAGACGTGTCGGTTATGGTTCACCAAAAAAAACCCAGGTCCTCCTCCTCAGGCAGAGTATCGAGCAAACTGACAAAGCCGCGTTGGAAAGCAGCAGAAACTTCAATTTATTTATTTATTTGTGCAGAAGATGTGTGACTAATAGGTAAGGTTCTAAGCATAAAATAATAAACCAAGTAATGTAACTATTAAATTTATTTACATATTCACATATATTTCATAACATATACATACATAATATATCTTATAGCTCGCGACGACTGATCGCCAATTGACAGAGCAGCCGTGTTAATAATATTTTTCACAGCATCACCATCCATCTTATTAGTGAGACTAGGGCCCGTATTAATAAAACAATCTCAAACTCAATCGAAGAACTAGAGAACCTATTTGACAGACAACGTTTCGTTCCACTTTTGAAAACAATCAAATTTACTTATATTATATACCTTCATTTTTTTCTCTTTGAAACGTGATATTCATTATAGAATATAGGAAAATATTAAAATTTGTATAACCTTTTTTACGTTTGAAAAAGAAAAACGTAATGAAGTATAGGTGACATAATTAAATTGTTCTTTTTTTAAAATGAAACGAAACGTTGTTTTATCAGTCAAATAGGTTCTCAAGTAGAGGTTGCGTTTGCAATTCTTAAGACTAGTTTATTAATGCGGGTTTAAATGGACACCAGAAATAAGGAGTCATCTGTTTACATGATAAAATGTACGTCAAAATATATAAATAAGATGGCGCCTCAATCGCATGACGGCAAAAGTGAGGCAAATATTATTATAGTTACCCTCAACTCATTTCACTCCAGCTTATTGCTAACTTCATGTCATACACCTTAACAACTCTAGCGCCATTGTGACCAGTTTTGAAACTATTATTTAGCTTAAGGGATATTTAAAAAATACATACAATAGATATTAGAATATTTAACAATATTAGTATACTAGGCTATACTAAAACAAAATGTTTAGCGAAACAATTTTTTTTTTGTAGTATACAGCTAAAACCGGTTATAACGACATTGATCGGACCGATAAATTGTGGTCGCAATAGACGATAGTCGGTAAAAACTATGGTAAATAGGACAATTTCAACATGATGGATTTAGCACTTAGTCGTTATAACCGGTAAGTCGTTATAAAAGGATTCCTCTGTATTTCTATTACAATGCAGCTGACTCTCAGTCGTAATTTACATTATAATAATATTTATATAATTATGAAACGAAACTCATTAGATTTTTTTTATTTTATTTTATAGTCTTGTTATATTTTGATCTACCTATGTTATTGTTTGTTTACATACGTTCGGAAAACATATTTTAATAATCTTTGGAGTCTCTTTCACAATCTAGGGGCTTACTCTCCAAACTGATTTGATTTTGATTCAGATTCGATCGTGCCGCGTACTGCTCAACAAATTGACGTTTGTTTATTATCATTCTCAGTTGATTGATGTGGTCGGGAGTACAAAAAAATTACGATTTAACAATTTTCTTTATCCAGGTTAGTTTCAAAGTAATCCACCAAATAAAATACAAAAAGCCGTTGAGGTCGAAATGATTCGATTCTCGATTGTGTCGGGAGTAAGCCTGTTGATACGTGTCAGATACATTATATTCGCATTTTCTGTCTCTGCCGCTCGATATAAAGTAAGCTGTGAAGAACATTCGAACAAGCCATCCGACACTTATTAGAAGATTGTGAAACAGATTTCTATTTCCAAAATATGTTGTAAATTATATGTTTTTAAAGCATTTTATGTTAATTCCACGGGCACCGCACATTTTTCCGTCTATTTCTTCTATCGGTGCCAAAATTAATTTTAAAAAGGGCATGGAAATCTGAAATTTCGCCGAAAAAAGCATGTATACGGTCGAATTGAGAAACTCCTCCTTTTTTGAAAGTCGGTTAAAAACAGTGTAAAGAGTTACGAGATCTACCTGAACCATTTTTGTACCTAATCATTTCTATGTTATTGATTGTACCGTAGGTTCTTGATGGAAATACATTTTATTTAGTAATAATACACTAAATACTTGCACTTTTTTCCCACTTTATTAGTTTTTTCACAAGTTATTTATTAAAATATGATGATGATGATGACTATGTCGAAACCGATCGTGTATTTTAAGAAATAACTTGTGAAAAAACTAATTAAGTGGAAAAAAGTGCAAGTATTTAGTGTATTATTACTGAAGTAATCATTTCTGGATTTCAAATTAAATTGTTTCAAGTTTTAGCCTTTTTAGACCTCTTTTTGTGAAGTCGTATCAAAGTTTTTCTTTTTTTTTTCTAAATGAGCTAGTTTCATTCCTCGCTAGATCTAAAATCGAATACATTTTTATCGATTTCGCGACTTTTCATCATTTTTCTCTATCATCCTTTAGATTTCGTCCATGCCCTTTTTACAAAAGTCTGTATATTATTATATTCGCAAACAAGTATTTTCTCTTTAATTTATTGTAGATTATATTTTCAAATAACAAAAAGCAAGATACCAGGTTCAAATCTCTTCATTAACACCCGGCAGACGGGAGCGAATTTCGCTAAAACGGGAATTCCAACAACAATTCACAGACGAATTCATTTAATTCTTCAACTCCTTCGGGGAGCGTATTAATTACAATTTGCCTTCGTTTAATTCGCCATTGGAGGTACGGGTGGGCTCACATTACGCGAACAAACGCAGCGACTTGTAAACGCTGCGGTAGTTTGGTGCACGACTACCAATAATCGTACCTTTATGGGTGACGGTAGGTAAGATTATAAAAAAATACAATCAAGTACAGACAGATAATAAGTATCAGTATCAGAATGTATTTTTACTTAACTGCGCCAGAAGGTTATGTTTTTAACAACTATAAGTGGAGTAAAAAGAAAAATCACTTTAACTTTTGATTATGATCTTTTTCTCGTTCTAGTATGTTTTTTTCACCAAAAAATTGTAGCTTTTTCGATATTCTTACGACAAAAAAATGGTAAAAAGTGAAACAAAAATGTTTAGTTTTTGACAACAAAAACATACTTTACCAAAATGAGGAAATAATAATCATATCTCAAAGTTATAGTGACTGCTCTTTTTACACCCTGAATAATGTTTGTACAACATACAACATAATATTATATTGTTTTATAATTGTTTAGCACGTTCTGCAGCCTGAAACGGTTCAATGGATTTAGCTCGAGAGCTGCTGCCGTTAGATTTGTGTTTACTCTGGGAATGACACAGGATAAATATACCAAAATAAATAACTCGCTTGGGTTTTTAATCGTATTTATCACATAAATGGATAGTCCACTGAATTTGTATGAAGTATTTTTGTAAGTTTTGTAATATCACTGAGATTTTTGCAAGCTAGATTTAGTCGCATTTATTAAAATTACTAGTGTTAGTAGCCACTTTGCGCAGACACTGTGGCAGCATTGTCGCTTAACACCTTTGGCTTTTGAATTGCGCGTCGCGACCATTGCCCAAAATACAACTAACTATTATTCATTTATGTAAATGGCTTAACCTTATAATTACGTCGCACGTGTGTTAACGCACCCGGCCAATGTGAGAACACCCTTACAATCACAAATATTCTTACACCCTTAAAAACAAACAATTCAATGGAAAATGTTCCAAACAATTTTATTGATTTGTAAACAATTACCCTACCTATATATTTGTATAGCGTCAGATTTATTCCTATACCATATTATCTATAACATACAACCTTACATACAAAGTACCAGTGTTGCCGACCGTAAAAATCAACTAACATTAGGGCGAGCGGATCTGAAACACATAGGTCGAGCCCTTCACATGACAGAAGTCCCAACAGCAGGGCTACATCTTATTTAGTTACATTGGAGGTCAGTATTCAACTATTTGTAGAATCTGTAATAAAAACTCCCGTAGGCCAAGCATGAACGTTTGAAAGCTTTGTAAAGTAAAGTTATCCTATGACTATTGAAGGTGATATTTTATGTAGCAAAATTCTGATTTCGAGACAATTTACTTCAAACTGTCACTTAAACATAATATTATTAGAATACGTCGTAACGTATTAAGTACAGTATTAGTCTAAGGACGTGTTTCACCAAGCGATGTTAAAGTTAACGCCATGTCAAATATCATGTTATCTCTCTCGTATTTCCTGTCAATGAATGAGAAGGCATGGTATTTTAACATGGCGTTAACTTTAACATTGCTTGGTAAAACACGCCCTAAAGATACGGTCTAGAATCAATGCACTTAATACGTTACTACATACCCAAAAATGTTTAAGTAACAGTTTAAAATCAATTTTCTGGGTGTTTTTCCTATACATGTCTTCAATTGTATCAAAGGTTTCACAGCTCCAATACAATTCGATTACTTAACTTTACGGAGCTTTAAAATTTTCCTGCTTGGGCTATTGATGTCAGTTGATATTAGCTTTTACCGTCACGGAATCACAGTCCCTAGAGAACTTATTTCATGGAAAGGGCTCTAGTTACCTTAAATCAACAATACACTAGATAACGTGTCCCATACAAAAACAAGGCCAAAATCTGTCCGAGTGGTATATAATACCAATAGAGCTTTTGTTTAATAACGAACTGAGACATAAGATTTCAAAACATATTATATGTGTAATGTGTATAATTTGTATATGTGTACGTTGGCGGTCAAACGAGAGGTTGCGGGTTCGAATCCCGCCGAGGGAACAAAAAAAAGTTTTCAATGTTCCTGGGTCATGGATGTGTATTAAATTTGTGTATTTATATAATAAAAATCTTAAATATGTGTATGGTATAAAAGTATTAAATATATTGCTGTTACCTGTAACACAAGTTCTTCGGATACTTAGCACAGGGCCAGATTGACGTGGTGTGAAGCGTCCATAGATATAAAAAAAAGAATATAAAGAATACATTTCAAAGTTTCGATGATTTGAAGTCACTTCAAAATTAAAAAGAAAAAAAAAACGAAATTTAAGCACACATTGCGGCATTGTGACACGTGTTGACGTTGGGAGTGTTCCAAGCAAACTAAATGAAGTAACAGGTCACTTGAACAGTGAGCTGATATTCACCGAGACGGATATCTTGTGTTGACACGATATCGAGTGTGTTATTGACCGAAGCTAGTTACTGTATCATGGGATTGGCCACTTTTATATTTGGCACGGAAACTGGCAGTTTACGGTCTCATATCATAATAACCTCCGTCTTTTTTTAAAGTCGGTTAAAACAAAAACGTGAGCATACGAAACAAATTATTTGGGATTCTTCATTATATTACTAAATATATATTTCCAACTTTTACTTGAGCATTGTGTATATTATATATTTTATACACTACCTTCACAATAAAAATATTAACACACTGATAAGTTATTCAATGTTCCTTTTTCTGATACGTTAGAAAAGTCACCTGACAAGAAAGGAGGAGGATATTGAATAACTTAATCAATGGCTTAAACATTTCTATTAATATTACGGCTGCACTCATAGACATTTAATGCTTACTTAAGTAGAGATTTTGACTGTTAAGGCTGCCTATGCACGTCCTACTTTCTGTAGGCGGACTCTTTATAGATGAAAATAGAACTTACTGCATTCAATGCGGGTCCCAAAATCGGTCATATTTCTTTGGTGGAATAATTTCGGTGAAAATATCGGCACGCAGAAAGTAGGCATATATCTCTACCAAGTGGCTCATTAACGGTCGGTTTCAATAACCTATCTATCTATAACTAGGGTTTGAAATCTAGAAAGTGTCATATTGTAAGGTTTTCAAACCCTATGTGATGGACACGTTTTAGTATAACCTTTCACACCCTAGTTTCAGTTAGATAGGCTATATTTATAATGTCTTTAACTGACTCGGAGTAAGTAAGTAATGTAAAATTATATA
Source organism: Celastrina argiolus (assembly GCA_905187575.2). NCBI lineage: Eukaryota > Metazoa > Arthropoda > Insecta > Lepidoptera > Lycaenidae > Celastrina > Celastrina argiolus. The sequence goes on from LR994597.1 coordinate 16,035,109, forward strand.
TTTCTAATTATTTTTCGTACCAGTAACATAGCCCATATGTTTCAAACCCGTCCATCGGTTTAGTCTATCACAACATTAAGTTTCCTTAAGTACGGGCAGGGGTGATGCGGATCATAACGCCAGGCCGGCGCTGATGATGATGACGAGCAGGCTGCAGCGGCCCGCGGTACCTGGGAAGTGGAAATGGTGCATCGATAAGGATTGGAATAACAACAATAACCTTGAATAACTATTTGTATGACAAAAAAGGTATTGCGCCGCGGGTAGCTTGTAAAAATCGAATAAAAACTAGTTTTAAACATTTTTGAGACAATAATTGTGAAAACTGTAACGATTCTCGACTTTAAATACTGCAGTCAGTTTCACACTCACGTCATATAAAAGGTTAAATAAAAAAATTAAAAAAACTGAACTGCTTTCCAAAAATGGGTCTAATAAAAAACTACGATTAAAAACCGACTTCAACAGCTAAAAAGCACGGTATCGCGTTAGCATCGCGACTGAACAGTTACGGGCAAGAGCACACAACTAGTGGCTGCATCACGAACAGTCGCGATACAGCACGACTGCCAAAAGTCGCCGTGGTGAGGCCCTCACGTGTCCCATACAAAAAAAAGGTCAAAATCTGTCCGTGTGGTATAATATGTCAATAGCTACATTTGTCGGCCGAAATATGTTTTGAAATTTACGTGAAGTTTTATAATTATAATCTCTATTATGATGATGTATGTAATTTTAATTTGTTATATAAAGGATTGTTCGAAAATCACATTAACAAACGTTGTCCATTCAGTAGTTAATTAGTGACAATTGATAAAAATTATGTTATTTGTGGAAACATAATTACCTCTTTCATAAACAGATTCTATTAAAACTACATGTTTTTATAAATGTTGTTATGAATATTAATGAGGCTTTTAACAATGTTTATAGGAAGCGTAGTCTAGTTAAAATTAACCATCAAAAACCTGCTCAGGGTAAGCTGTTATCGGGTGATATTTTATGTACCTGTTACTGGTTATATAATATATCTGTTACCAGCGATATGGTATACCTGTTACCAGTGATTTGGAGTACCTTTTACGAGAGTAAGAAAAGCTCGTCATCATAAACCAACTCTCCCTCGAGTGTTGTAACAGGCCACACAGGGAATTTATTATATCCAGAAATCAGTAGCGACGCAGATATTTTTCCCCCATTAAATACTTTGTAGGGTAGGGTGAGTTGTAGCAGTCAACGTCATTACTAAAATGACGGCTGTTACCGGTTCTATAGTGTCCTGTCATCGCGCCGGTTATATTTGACGGGTGATACTTATCACTCATTATATTATGTTGCACATGTCATCAGTTATGCTGTATCTGTCATCAGTTATGCTGTACCTGTTACCAGTTATGTTGTACCTGTTACCGGTTATGCTGTACCTGTTACTGGTTATGCTATACCTGTTACCGGTTATGCTGTATCTGTTACCGGTTATGGTATACCTGCCACTGGTGATATTGTACCTGCGGAGTCCTCCCCGGTGACGGAGGCGGGGTGGGGCGCGTCCTCCCTGACGTAAGCGGGTTCCGCCTGCCGCGCGTAGATGTCGTGGATGGTGGCCACGCAGCCCAGCGCGAACTGACCACCCGTGGGCGCAACCATGCTGTATCTGTGGGCATGAGAGATATCTCTTATTCTTTATCAGGGACAACAAACAATAATAATAATAATACAATAATATCTATGGACGCTTCACACCACGTCAATCTGGCTCCGTGCTAAGTATCCGAGGAACTTGTTTTACAGGTACCAGACAACGGAAATATATTTAATACTTTTATACTTTACACATATATCAGATCTTCATTATATTATACACAAATTTAATACACATCCATGACCCAGGAACATTGAAAACTTTTTGTTCCCTCGGCGGGATTCGAACCCGCGACCTCTCGCTCGAGTACCAACCACTGCGCTACGGAGGTCTTCGTACAATGGTTCTCAATAAGGATGCTCACTCACAAGTTACAATCGGTCAACGATTTTTACTTGAAAAATAGAACATATTTATTGCAATCGTGCAAAGCACACGTCATACAAATATTGGTCAGACATCTGCCCGATAATCAGTCCTATTAAAAGTATGATGTAGATGGCTACTTTGAGCTTAAGAAACTAGGCCCGTAATATTATATAGCTTTAACCTGCGGCTTCGTCCGTGTAGAATAAAAAGTGTCCTATTGTATGTTACGTCTGATATCTCCAAGAATATGTGTACAAAGTTTGATGATAATCGGTTAAATAGTTTTACAACGGTTGGTATATATTATGCCATTGCAAGGAAAAAAAATCACTTCTTCTAGGTAGACCGTTGATTAGCACTCGAAACTGAGAAGGTTCTCAGGGCGGCGATTCTCAGTCCTCGAGCTTAGTTCCGAATATCAGTATATCCCGCTCGCACGCGGTAAATCTCATTTGCATGAGCGGGACAGACCGATAGTGAGATTTTTTCAGAGTTTCAAGTGCATCATACCGACGCTCTAAAAGTGAAGGAAAACATCGCGAGGAAACCTACACAAGTGCACATGGTTGGTCCCAGACGTATTTAGCAGTCATTCCACTGGACCAGGCCGACTATGTTGTAATGTGGTATATGCTAGGCAACCATGCGACATTTAAACCCGCCTGTCCCAGGCACTACAGTATTTAAAGAGTAGTTACGTCGCTATGAAAATACTGTAATCATTCAATAATAAATGCAAAGGCCTACTTTTAAGTACCTACTTGATGAAGTTCCTACGCCTTTGACTGCTACTTTAAAATACTTTTGTGTAGTCATTTTGTCACGACTACGTTTTGTACAAAATACTTTTAATTAAAACTTTCCACGCCAAAGAACAATGTTGGCTACAGTTAATTCTGAAAAAAGCATAGTGTTAAAGTTGCCGACCTCTCTCCAACCCGCATTAAAACGTGCAGATCATGCATTTTTATGTAATCTATACTAATATTATAAAGCGGAAGAGTTGTTTTGTTTAAACGCGCTAATCTCAGGAACTACTGTTCCAATTTGAAAAAATATTTGTTTTGTTGGATAGTCCATTTATAGAGAAAGGTTTTAGGCTATATAACATTACGCTGCAACCAATAGGAGCGGAGCGTCGGTGAGAAATGTTGCAAAAACGGGGAAAATGAATTACATTTGGGGACTTTCATTGCGTGCGCTGCATAAACGGCTTAAATCACTCAAAAACCACGCGAACGAAGTCGCGGGAACAGCTAGTGTAATATAACGGGTGTAAAAAGAACAGTCACTATAACCTTGCGTACATTATATACCACATTATACTACCTTTTCTCATTCTAGAAATATGTATTTTTTGCTTTTTCGTTATTATTGCGTCAAAAAAATAAGAAATGGTAAAAAGTAAAAATATTTTTTTTTTAGATTTTGACAAAAAAAAATCATTTCCAAAATGAGGACCGGTAGTATAATCGTATCTCAAAGTTATAGTGTTCTTTTTACACACTGTATAATAATAATAATTTATTTCCGAACCATAATAATATAATAATAACATACCATGTACAACAATAATTTTAAAGAAATTTTATGTAGTTGCTTTATTGAATGCTAATAATGTTTGCAGTTACGAGATGTTAGCCATAACATCTTGCATTGGACCACAAACTAGGCGGAAGCCTGTATCTTAGTGGTCCTTAATGAAAATAATGAAGCAAAATATTTTTAGGGATCAGAGATTTTTAGAGTTCCGTATTCAAAGGGTAAAAACGCATCTCTATTTCTAGAGTCTAACTCATCTCATGAAGGATGCAAGGCCATTATTATAGTAATCCGCAAAGTGGAAAAATATTTAGGGCACTGGAAATTCAACTCTGTTTTAATACAATCGAGCTTCAATTCAAACACACAAGTGTCGAGTCGTGTAAAGTATTTTTTTTTTTCACAATTTTGTAAGAAATTAATATTAATAAAACTATTTGTCTATACTAATATTATAAAAAGGAAACACGGGTTTGCGGGTTCCGCGTTTCGAGTTCCGCGTTGCGGGTTCTGGGTTCAGGTTTTTGTTTATGCTAAACGAAGTGGGCAAGGGTCAGCTAGTGTTTTATAAAAAGTGGTTCACCTTTATATTCTAATCCTATATTGTAATACTTTAAAATAGCATGGGGTCTCTACAAGTACATTCCAACAGCCCGGCTGATTACATAAAAATAGCAAGCAGCAAATATCGCGCGATGCTTCATTTTTGCTATGACTAGTGTCACCAAAAAACAATTTAGTAGCAATGATAAATAAAATAAAAAAAGCCCTTATTCTACCACAACACCTTATAACTTTACTTTACCAACAACAATTTTAAATTAGAATTTAATGTGGAAGTGGCCTCTTTGAGTTAAGCTTTACCTAGTTGCCTCCAAGTATTTCTGTCTCTTGCTTTCTTTATCTAGTCTGCGCACCTTTCTTTGAATATATGCTCCCGTCGTTTCTCGACCCCACGTAGAGGGGCTCATTAGCCCCTGGTCGTGGTTCCCCCGCTCCCGGCCACTCGGGCCAGGTGAGCGCGTGAAAAGCATAGGTAGGTCCCGTCGTTTAGTCACATTCATTAGTAAAATATTACGTCAAACAAACATTGACACCAAATTCATTTTTCTGAATTTTAAAAGTTTAAAATGCTCTGTTTCATTTGGTTTTTGGCGCCACCTACCTTTCAACCGTTGTTAAAGTTCAAGAGTAAAAATTTTAGCGATTTCTTTGCTTTTGCAAGATATACGTAATGACCCTCCCGGTTCCCTTAACGTTTAGACCCATACATATATCCCCACCACAAAGATATATAACAGAGACACGACCTAATACTAGAAAATGGTCACTCAAATACTGGCAATTCGACTGGCAATGGGTGAAGTCCAGGCACAGCCCGGAAACCGCCATCTAGCGCCACTATTGGAAAATAATAATAACTAATTTCGTTTCGTATCTTCTTCTTAATAATTAAGGAGTCGAATTTAGCTTAATGTCATGTTATGCTTAAAAACATGCTTATCTTTAATTTTAATGTCAATATTTGTACTTAATTCGGCATATTTACATTTAATAATTTACAAACGTTAATAGCAGTGATATCTATTGCATTTTTTTTATATTAAAGATAGATTGTATGGGATGGTAGGCCATGTCCCCACCTAATATAGCCAGTAATATAGCCAGGGCTGGATAGAGAAACAAGCGTAACCTAAAAACCTTTTGTTGAAAATGATTAGAATATGAATATTCATGTGAATTTATTCCAGAACTATCGCTTGATTAAAACTGGCAGTTCCGCGGAAATTTACATTTTAATTTTAATACTGTACCGAGTTAAAAATGCAGCGTGGCCGGCCGGGGCGGAACAGCTGAATATTCTGAAACAGGGCAGCTTACGAGTGTCCAATAACAAATTAACAGATTAAATTTAATCCTTACATATTATTGTTGCATATTAAAAGTGTTATATGAATGTAATATGACTTTGATGTCTAAGGTCCGTATTAATTGTTTCATTTATTAGAATTAAAACAATAATTATAGCTCCCCTCACCGATTTCGGTGTCGGTAGCCGATTATATTGAAACCAGCTACCAGGATTTAGTGCCCAAGTGTGTGCGCAATACACAGAAGCACTCTCTCTCTTCCTTTTACTCTCATAACCCAGTGGGGCGGTAAACCGACACGACCGGACTCCGGAGAGAGATCAGTCGCAGATCTGACTTTTTACATGCCCATCCGACGCTTGGATCATCTTTCTTGTCAGACAATCAGGTGATCAGCCTGCATTGTCTTAAACAAACATGAAAACAACGTTATTTGTTGTTCCAAAGCGGGTATTGAACCTACGACCTCCGTCGGTCGAGAGCGAAGCTCTAAACCATTGGACCACGGAGGCAAATCAAAACAATGTAATGTTATCGTCACAATGACATAATATGATGTGACCGTCACAATGATGGCTTTTTTATTTCATTTCGCAAGGTAAATGCATTACGCATCCCCCAGGGAGGGTCCCCTAGGGGTATGTGGATCACAATGATGCCTAACATAGTATAATAATTATAGACTTACGGGTAAACGTAAGGTACGTTATCCGCAGTCGTTGCGGTCATATAATTTCTATTTTTAAGCTGTGTTGGTGTTCATGGTCAGAAAATTATGTTATAAATTAAAATACTAAATATATTTTTAGTCGACGATTCGGCTATTTTTAGTCTTAAAATATTCGTGGAAGTCCAGGAAAGGTTTAAACGGTCAGGGGTCAGCTAGTCTTATATATAAAGATGAATTGATATCTTGGTTAGTCTCGCTAAAACTCGAGAACGGCTGAACCGATATGGCTATTTTTAGTCTTGAAACATTCGTGGAAGTCCAGGGAAGGTTTAAACGGTTTGTATGCTCAACGAAGTGGGCACGGGTCAGCTAGTATTAGTATAGATATAATAGTAAGAGGACCCTCATGATGTGGCCAACTGTTAAAAGTGCTAAATGAATGTAATATGACTTTGATGTCTAAGGTCCGTATTAATTGTTTCATTTATTAGAATTAAAACAATAATTATAGCTCCCCTCACCAATTTCGGTGTCGGTAGCCGATTGCATTGAAACGCTAAGCTACGCAGGAGTTATTTTATAGTGTCCAAGTCCTAAATCGCGCTATCGAAGTTTTCTAAGCCTGGCGCTATATTTATATACACATCTGAAAGCTAGTGGGCTTCGGCCTGACCGAGCATATCATCTCGGTCGGTCGGAGATCTACTTTGGGGTTGTGTACCTTAACCAAAGGCAATAGTGAAAACGCAACAATTATAAAACAATGTCCTAGTCTGGAGCTTACCTGACGATATCCTGCTCCTGTGTGTCCCGGTACACGTGGTGGTCGGGGTAGACCCTGGCCAGGCTGGAGCTGGTGTAGCTCAGCCCCACGCGGTACTGCTCCGCCTCCAGCACGCTCAGCTCCAGTTGGCTGAAGGCACCCCGCTCCTTGAAGTCCATCTCGAACGTCCACCAGGATACTGATTCAGCGATCTGTTGGATGCAATGACACTGGTGAATAGTCGAAGCTACTATAATGTGAGTTGCTAATAATAAACTCCTATTAATTGTAAATCTTATATATTGTAGCGGTACTACTAGCGCCACATCCTGCATCGCGCTATCGAAGTTTTCTAAGTCCGGCGCTATATATACGACATGTGAAAACTAGTGTGGTCTTCGGCCTGACCGAGCATACCATCTCGCTCGGTCGGAGATCTCCCTTTGGGGCTTCCACTTATACTCCTACAATATAAAAAGGAATCGCTGTTCGTAATTCTCGCTAAAACTCGAGAGTGGCTGAACCGATTCGGCTAGTTTTAGACTTAAAATATTCGTGGAAGTCCAGGGAAGGTTTAAACAGTTTGTGTGCTCAACAAAGTGGGCACGAGTCAGGTAGTCTTATATATAAAAATGAATTATTGTTCGTTAGTCTCGCCTCAATCTGAAGCATCCTGCAGAGCAAATTGCGAGTGGAGCTGGAGAATTGTCATCACCAGCGTTCCCCACCGCTATCCTGTATCTATGTTCGTTGACCAATCAGCCACAAAACGTACTAGTTTAGACATCTTCTAATGATGATTTTTTGTCAATAAAACCTGATGATAATTTAATCGAAACCGGTCGTGTTATTTTGTAAAAAGATAACGTAATATAGATAAAGATAAGAAACGTAATAAAGTAGAAAAGTGTAAATAAAAAGTTGTGTGTTATTATTGCGAACATGTATTTCCATCAATGACCAAAATTATATTCAATCAGTTATATCTTTTAACTTTCGGAGGTTCGCTCTTGTCGGTGGAGCTTCCTCCATCCGTCTCTGCATTCCGCCCTTCTCTTGACCTCCTGTTCTCCTATGTCCAAGTTTGGACACATGCTCTTAATAAGATAATGACGCTAGACGTGACGGTTGAGCCCGCTCTACTGTTTGAATAAATATTGTATTGATCTGATTGAAACACATTATTTGTGACTCATATTATAAAACAATAGCGCACCAAACATCTGAATGAAGCCATTAAAGTGGATTCAGAATACAAAACGACCATTCCCGAAATACGTTAAGAACATTTAAATAAATACAATAAAACAATTAACTTCTTTGTGTGAAAATGTACCGTTTTTAATTAAAAATGAAATGAAAATAAAATAATCTTTTTTCCAAATAAAACTTAATAAGTTATGAGAATAACAGAAATGTAGGTAAAATATGTATACAGTATGTAAAATGACCAGTTCTGGAAATGTATTTTTTTAAATATTATTTTTATTTAACACATGCACACACGCATTCTGGTTTGTTCCATATGTAACTTGTATTAAAATGTTGCACTAATAATAATTAACATATTGTAACTAATGTCCTATTTCTTTATGTTTTGTATTTGTATCACTTAGTTATGGAAGAGCGGGTCTGACTGACACAAGTGTCTTACGATACTTACTAGGTGGATCTCAATCTCTGTTCTATGTATGTAACATAATTGTGTAAGAGAAATAAATAAATAAAAATTATAATTATTTATTTTTTTGTCGCAAGAATGAGACAATTTGTAAAAGAAACATTTCTAGATAGAGGCAGGTATCCCAAAGTTATAACTGATTGAATGTACTGTTGGTTATTGATGGAATTTCATGTTCACAATAATAACACATAACTTTTTAACACTTTTCCACTTTTTATTACGTTTTAATAAGGTTTTACAACAACACGACCGGTTTCGATCGAATCATCATCAGGTGTTATTCACCAAAGTTATGGTGACAGTTATTTTTACACTGTTTATCGTGCAGAACCGTTTATCCGATTTATTATGCATAGCCTCGTTTATACAAATTGTTTGTCGAATCCCTGAACAAGATAAAGATGCGAGAAAATATTTGCAACAACACCGTCGCCTCATAACGATTTCCCGGATCATTGAGAATAAGGAAACCTTCAACGGATGTCGAGATTAATTCTCCTCTCGATACTGTCGATATCTCGAGACTACCGACATGTCGATATCTCGACTCGAGTAAATTGCCATCCGAATTGATGTCAATTGGACAAGATTACACGTCAGCGTTTGTGTCAAGTTATTTTTCGTGTATTTGAATAAGGCTGCCCAATCACTTCCAGTAGGATTCTTCCACCGATTTTCACCAAGTATGATCGATTCATATAACTGATTGAATGTACTGTTGGTTCTTGATGAAAATTCATGTTCACAATAATAACACACTACTTTTATTTACACTTTTCTACTTTTTATTACGTTGAAATAAGGTTGTACAAAAACAAAAGGTTTCGATTAACACCTGACGATTATTTAATCGAAACCGGTCGTGTTTTTGTAAGACCTTATTAAATCGTAATAAAAAGTTGTGTGTTATTATTATGATCAATAAATAGTGGTTCAATATGTGGTTTGCATTATTAAAATCAGTATTCAGTATCTTCTATTTTCGCCTACAAAAAGTCGGGGTACCTACCTACAAAAGTGGGCCGTGAGTGAGCAGCCTAAATAATAGCTCCCCTCACCGATTTCGGTGTCGGTAGCCGATTTCATTGAAACCGAGCCAGCTACGCAGGAGTTATTTTATAGTGCCCAAGTGTGTGCGCAATACACAAAGACACTCTCTCTTCTTCGTACTCTCATAACCCAGTGGGACGGTAAACCGACACGACTGGCGAGAGAACAGGCGCAGGACCGACTTTTTACATGCCCATCCGACGCATGGATCATCTTTCTTGTCAGACAATCAGGTGATCAGCCTGCATTGTCCTAACCAAACTTGAATACCACAATTTTTGTTGTTCCAATGCGGAAATCGAACCCACGACCTTCGGGTCGAGAGCGAAGCTCAGAACCACTAGACCACGGAGGCGCCTAAAGTATGTACATCGGTTCATATTTGTACGCAAACTTTATGATATAATACTATTTTGGTATAATTGTGTTTAGATAAGCCAGATTTATATTATACGGGGCGATGTCACGTAGTGGCTTATGACGCGCGTGTTTGCTTCGTTTCTCGCACATTTTTAAATAGTTATGAAACATTCGCCAATTTTTGCTACACTTGCACCCATGATGATGATTAATTTAACCCAGACTGGGTTAAATTAATCATCTAGATAACTCTTAGATAGCTAACGCTTTTCCATCATATTTACAGAAACAAAATAATTGCAATTAATAATAATATATATGGGCGTTTCACACCACGTCTAAGTATCCGAAGAACTTGTGTTACAGGTACAAGACACCGGTAATATATTTAATACTTTAAGACTATACACATATTTAAGATTTTTATTATATTAATACACAAATTTAATACTCATACATGACCCAGGAACATTGAAAACTTTTTGTTTCCTCGGCGGGATTCGAACCCGGGAACTCTCGTTCGAGCACCGACGCGCTCAACCAACTGCGCTACGGAGGTCGTAAAATAATAATATCTAATAATAATAATCTATGGACGCTTCACACCACGTCTAAGTATCCGAAGAACTTGTGTTACAGGTACAAGACACCGGTAATATATTTAATACTTTAAGACTATACACATATTTAAGATTTTTATTATATTAATACACAAATTTAATACTCATACATGACCCAGGAACATTGAAAACTTTTTGTTTCCTCGGCGGGATTCGAACCCGGGAACTCTCGTTCGAGCACCGACGCGCTCAACCAACTGCGCTACGGAGGTCGTAAAATAATAATATCTAATAATAATAATCTATGGACGCTTCACACCACGTCTAAGTATCCGAAGAACTTGTGTTACAGGTACAAGACACCGGTAATATATTTAATACTTTAAGACTATACACATAATATTTAAGATTTTTATTATATTAATACACAAATTTAATACTCATACATGACCCAGGAACATTGAAAACTTTTTGTTTCCTCGGCGGGATTCGAACCCGGGAACTCTCGTTCGAGCAACGACGCGCTCAACCACTGCGCTACGGAGGTCAAATCTTTAAAAGTGGTCACCTCGCTCAGAGAATGCATAAATCATAAAACAAGGGATGTTAAAGCCTACTTTTTTGTCTCCATCTCCGATGTTCTGTTAAATATACTTTTCGTAGGTAATGCATTTATTTTTTCATCTGGAACAAGAGCCAAGGTAGTGGGTATGCTTCGGGCCTCTCGGGAAATCTGGCTCCGCTCCGTCGGCGGCACATGTTAAATATTTAACTTGCACTTATTATTTCATTCCGGTTAGTTATCGTGGTTTGTAATTTTATGCAATTTTAACTAGGTAATACTTTTTACCATTAACTGAGGAAACAGAAATATTTTAGACAAAAACGTTTTGTAATATTTTTTTAATAGACTTCGAGGAGGAGATTTTGGGAAGAACTGATTGAATGTACTGTTGGTTCTTGATGGAAATTCGTGTTTACAATAATAACACACAATTATATTAATTCCATAATGTTTTTAATTTATTTTCTATTTACCCACAAAAGTTAAATATTTTTAACTAACACCTGATGATGATTTAACTGAAGCCGGTCGTGTTTTTGTAAAAACTTATTAAAAGTGGAAAAGTGTAAATAAAAAGTGTGTTATTATTGTGACATGAGGAGGTTTTCAATTCAGACGGTTTTTTTCAATGTATGTACATTGTACACCGTTTACTCTGAGATTCACGATCCGATTTTCGTAATTCTTTTCTATTTAACGCAGAATAGGTGCAATATAGTCTAAAATAAAATTATTTTATGAACATTTTAATTTCAGTTATAACTGTGCAAGAATGAGAATGGACCCGTGGGGGTGAGGTTTCGATTTGCACCAGGTCGTCACACTCTTGTTACATAAAAGGGTATCAGACAATATTAATTAAATCTGATTCAGGAATCTAAAGGTTGCGTATGGTTCGAGTAACGTCTATCTGTAATGCGAAAGACTTACCGGAATGCTGCCAAGGGCTTCGAATTCTTCTGACCGGCCGGTCGTTTCACTCAGATTAGGTTCGTCTCACCACGAAGCACACCAGTTCTAGAATTCGCGTACAGGAGGATTCTCTCTCGTGGAGAATAGATACGATAGCACAAGAGAGTAATCGATTCGTTTTCTATAGGTAACAGTTTTAGAGTCTATTAATCTAGTATTGATTGCGTCGCGTGCGCGGGTATTCCTCGACTGCCTCGCGAGTGCGATTTTGCCGCACGCTAATGGCGCGAAATACGGCGCTCGGATTGGTCAATTCGCAACATACAAACGACTCGACCATACGCGCGAAAATTGAAATTGAAATAATTTAAATTTATACGGAATAAATTGTTGCCAGTAAATGTAATTACTGGTTACGATACATACCGCCCACCAAAATACGAGTAAGTATTTTCTCATCACAAAGAAAATAGAAGAGGTTTGGTGCAAGCTTTAAATCATTACAGGATAAATATACGATAAGAGCAATAATGAACTAGCCTAACGAAAATAATACTAAAGCTAATAGTTACGTTTGAATTATTATAAGGTTAATCTACTTGATTAGGCAAAGGACAAAGCTTAGCTAGTGGCCTCGTAAGAAGAGTGCCACTCATTCGGATCCGAACTGATAGGGTATAACGGTCGCGAGTTCAGTACGGATTCGATCTGAACAAACAACGTGGTTAACTCCTCGAAAGTTAACGTTTGGGTTCCGACTATGCGGTGTAAGTGTGATTTTACGGCTTTAATTTGTATCTCCCATACTCCTCCGAAGTGAGGTGCGGAAGGTGGATTAAAATGAAATTCGATGTTATGTTTAACAGCAGATTGTTCCATAAAGGTATTTAGTTTATTAGACGCTCCGATAAAATTTGTTCCGCAATCGGAATAAATAGCTGAAACGCGTCCTCGTCTACCAACAAAACGACGAAGAGCTGCTATAAATGCATCAGTGCTTAAGTCCGAAGCAAGTTCGAGGTGAATCGCTTTGGTGGTAAAACATACGAATAAACATAAATAAGAACTGCCTATCTTAGCTCCTCGATGGGGCCCGAGTTTAATACGGAAGGGACCACCATAATCTACTCCTACGATGGAAAACGGTTTGACTTGATTCACGCGTACCGCTGGTAGGTCACTCATATACGGCGAAAGAGATGTCGGATTAGTTCGATAGCATTTCAAACATTGCGCTAAACAATGTCGAATGGCGCGTTTAGGTGAGAGAATCCAGAATTGCTGATTGAGTAAGTATAACAACGTATTAACGCCGGGATGACCGTTTTCGTTATGAAAAGCTTCAATAATCATATAAGTAAAACGAGAGGTTCGCGGCAACATGGCAGGGTGTTTATGTTCAAATTCGAGACCAGAGCGCGATAGCCTGCCGCCCACCCTAAGAACTCCGTGATCATCAAGGAAGGGGCTTAATTTTCGAAACTGTTTTGGAAGTTGAGTTACGGATTTTAACTGTGAAATCTCTTTATCGAACTGTAAAGACTGAACTCGAATAACGATTTTTAAAAGAGCTTGATGTAGTTCAGCTTTACTGAGAGTACGTTTATCACTGGTGATAGTTTTAGTTTTTAAGAAATCAATAAACCGAGTAAAATAGCATAAGATGCGTTGCACCTTTCGAATACACGAATACCTATCAAGCAATTTATCGATAAAATGTGGATTTTCGTTCACGATTAACGTTTGAATTCGCTCTTCCGCATGAACATCACAACCAACATCAGAGATGTCATTAGAACTCGGCCACGTGTCTCTGCTAAAGGCTAACCAAGAAGGACCCGCCCACCATAGCGAGTTGTTAACTAGATCAGCTGGAAGTTGACCTCGAGAAGCGAAGTCGGCTGGATTGTCGCCAGATGGTACGTGATTCCAAACAGCCTCCGGCAAATTATCCTGAATGTGGCTCACTCTGTTTGCGACATAAGTTTTCCATCTGTACAATTGAGATCGAATCCAAGCTAAAGCTACAGTGGAGTCCGACCAGGCAAAAATGTCAGTGACTTGCAAGTGAGAAAAGTACGTTTCTTTTACGGTTTTTAAAATGTCACTGAGTAATACGGCGGCGCATAGTTCAAGAAGGGGTAGTGAAACACGTTTCGTGGGCGCAACACGAGATTTATTTAAACGATATTCTTGAATTGACTGCGACGAATCAAAACGCCAAATCATTCTTTGAAATTCACGATCGTTTGTACGCAACTGTATCTGACGAAACATTTGACGTATGTCGCAAATAAAGACAACAGGGTGGATACGAAACTTTAAAAGAATTTCCAAAATGCTCCGTTGCAACTTTGAACCGATATGTAAAGTTTCATTTAACGATTTGCCTGTTAAATCCTTAGCCGACGCATCGAATACAACACGTATTTTAGAAGAAACGCTTTCAGGACGAATAACGCAGTGGTGAGGTATGTAATACCTACCTTCCGATAATTCTTGAACAGGTACAAGGCTCATATGACCACTATCGAGATAGTCTTTCATGAACTCCGCATACTGTTCCTTTAATTTAGAATTACGATTAAGTTTATGCTCAAGAGAATAAAAACGGCGAAGAGCGAGTTCACGAGATCCTGGGAAGGAGAGATTATCTTTATCCTCTTTACGAAAAGGTAAGACCACAGTGTATCTTCCAGAATCATCGCGTGAGTGCTGGCGCGAAAAGATATCTTCACATTCGAGTTCATCATGCGTGAGTTGTGAAGATTTCGGTAAGGATTCCAACTCCCATAGGTTCTTTACCTCACGGTAAAGGTCCTCGTTTGTAACGAGTAATGAAGTGATTTCGTTGCTTTTGTAGCCTACACTACCTAGAAGGATCCAGCCGAACACAGTATTGAGTGCGGAAGGATGAGTAGAGCTTCCATCTACCTTACCAGGTAGAAGAAGGGACGAGAAAAGCTCAGCACCGAGAAGAATGTCGATGGGTCCTGGCTTATGGCAATTAGGATCAGCAAGCTGGAGACCGCGTAGGCTCTGCCAAGATTCTTTGTTAAGTATTACGTTAGGGACCGGTCCGCATATGCTAGGTATAGTGAGTGCCTCGACGTCAAACATAACCCTATTATTTAAACCTATCACGAGGTTGACTACGCCCGATGATGATGAACAAGATTTACCGATACCACTTATTGAACGAGTAGAATTTCGAAAATGAAGGCCCAAATTATGTGCGGCCTGCTCGGTTATAAAGTGAGTCTGGCTACCACAGTCGATAAGAGCGCGCAAATTACGGTAGTTGCCCGCCGAGTCTTTCACTGAAACGATCGCTGTTGACAAGAGCACTACAGAGCTGTCACCTAGGCTCGTAAGCGCACGTACAGGAGGATTAGAAACGGATGGCTGAACGTGCACCTTCTCACGTGACTCCTCTGAGTTATCATGTAAGAGAGTGTGGTGCCTTTGGCGACACGACTGGCATCTAAAAATAGATTGGCAATTGTTAACGCGGTGTGATGATTTAAGGCAGTTGAAACACCAGTTATGCGCTTTCGCATATTCAGTACGGCCAGATACCGGTAAAGCAGAAAATGACTCGCATTTAGTAATATAATGTTCACCAGAGCAGTATCCACACTTTTGCTGGTACGTCGATGGCGGCGATGAAGCGGTAACGCGCGGTTTATCGGATTTCGATAAGAAAACAGACGGACGGTTTTGAGTAGCAATCCGAGTAGCAGCGGATGTACGCGGCTTGCTGATGGTTGAAGCACTAGTGGGCTGATGCTGATGATGAAAATGTGAGTCGTGAACGAGTGCTTCACATTTCGAATATATAAAATCCTTCAAGGCAGTATAACACGGTAACTCACCCGAAGTAGTTGACTGATCAAACTCACAACGTGTCTTCGAGTCGAGTTTCGATAATAATAGATAACATAAAATAAAATCCCACTTGTCGGTTGGCAAATTAATACGATTGAGAATTGTGAGATTTTCATTAAATGTATCAAGCGCACGACGCAATTCAAGCGGCTTAGATAAATTTATATTAATATTCTGCATTTCTTTCCAACACGTAAAAGCAAGCTCCCGCGTATCTCGATAACGCGCAAGGAGCGTCCGATAGGCCTCCACGTAGAATGCGCCTTGAGCGGGATAAATACGGATAAGTCTCAAGGCATCACCGGCTAGAGTGGAAACGAGATAATGCATTTTTTCTGTGTTGGACAGCGATTTATTTTCATGAATTAACGAATTAAAAATATCAAAATATTCAGGCCACGCCTTAATATTTCCCGAAAATTGAGGAATCTGTATTTTAGGTAATTTAACAGACGGATAACTAATAGGTCGATCGGTGTAATCACTAACTTCGGAATTAATAGTATGTGTTAGTTGGCGATGAATAGCAATAATTTCGTAATATAATTTATCAAACTCCTCACGATAACTATCCTCTATCTCAACATCGTCCGGTTGTAATTGAATAATAATATCCATGTGACACGACTCGAACATATCAAAATGTTTATCTAACGTAGAATAATGCGCAAGAAATAAATCTAAAGATTCCGAAGTATGGATATCTTTCGCTCGCAGCGCCATCTCGTGGGTCGCCTTGACACGGCTGTAAGCAATCGAGCGCTGTTTACGTAAAATCGATACATCCATCGTTTCATCCGGATCGATCATCTTTCTAGATTTAAGTTTAGATAATGAAGCACGAGCTGCCTTACGAGTACGATACACGGACATTTTTAGTTTATATAATTGTATAAAAGCTAGGTAAGAACGGAGCTTGAAACTTAACGATATACCTAACAAAAAATATATACTCTTGAACAACCGAAAATCAACCTTAAACGTATAGTGCTTTAAAGTTCAAAATTACAATGTCGTAGGTATGTTTAAACGGCTTCTAGAATATTGATAACGCTGCTAAGATGAATAGAATGTTTCACGCATGGAATTGTACGAAGTTGGCAACTGTTGTAATTAGTCGGGTTATACGTATTACGAGAATATTAAAATTTAACAATATTTTAATACGACGATATTTCGATAGGATTTCAATTTAAATAGTTTTTATACACCAAATTACTCGTAGAAACAATGGTCACTAGTTCAATTTTGCTCGATATCGTATGAAAACAATCAAACTAATTGCGAGAAATATTTCACGATGTAATATGCAAATATGGCGGTTTTATGAAATGACGCTAACGTTTTCTAAGGGATGAATTTACGAATTAAGTAAGAGAATAACGGGATTTTGGGACTAAGTTCCCGGGTTTCGGCACCAAGTAATTATGTGCAAGAATGAGAATGGACCCGTGGGGGTGAGGTTTCGATTTGCACCAGGTCGTCACACTCTTGTTACATAAAAGGGTATCAGACAATATTAATTAAATCTGATTCAGGAATCTAAAGGTTGCGTATGGTTCGAGTAACGTCTATCTGTAATGCGAAAGACTTACCGGAATGCTGCCAAGGGCTTCGAATTCTTCTGACCGGCCGGTCGTTTCACTCAGATTAGGTTCGTCTCACCACGAAGCACACCAGTTCTAGAATTCGCGTACAGGAGGATTCTCTCTCGTGGAGATTAGATACGATAGCACAAGAGAGTAATCGATTCGTTTTCTATAGGTAACAGTTTTAGAGTCTATTAATCTAGTATTGATTGCGTCGCGTGCGCGGGTATTCCTCGACTGCCTCGCGAGTGCGATTTTGCCGCACGCTAATGGCGCGAAATACGGCGCTCGGATTGGTCAATTCGCAACATACAAACGACTCGACCATACGCGCGAAAATTGAAATTGAAATAATTTAAATTTATACGGAATAAATTGTTGCCAGTAAATGTAATTACTGGTTACGATACAATAACCATTTTCGTTTTATGATGTACTTGTATGATTCTAGTACGGCTAATTTAGGAGCTCCTCACACTCGCATTTATAATTAACTCTCGGCACAAAATGGTGGTGGTGGTGTTGTAATAGGAGTGTGTTTGTGTCTGGTTGGTTTTCTGAGTTTCGTACCACAAACTTTACGAAATGTATAAAAGTATAATATGTATTGATTATAATATGCAGCAAAAAATAAAAAATACTATGATCCATTTGAGAGCAATGAAAATATAAAAAAGAAAGTAAAATAATAAAAGTCTTTAATGTCCATTAAATTAGTATCCGATTGCAAAATCGTCGACAAATCGGTGACAAAGAGGATAAAATGGAACGATCAAAGCAAACACGGCGATTAGCTATAGCGGCTCGTTAGCGATCGCAAAGCAAATGAAACAGGCGATGCGGGCGCGGGATCCTGGACTATACGGTATAGATCTTCATTGAATAATTCATGTTGAATAATCCAAAACGGTTTAAAAGTTTTCAACTGACTTCCAAAAAAGGAGGTTCTGAATTCGGCCGGTTTTTTTTATGTAAGTAAAAGATGGCCTAAGTTTTGAACAAATGCATGGAAACGTAATTTAATTATGTTCATACATGTAACAATAATAATAATAAATGATAATAAATTATTACATAAAAAAAATGCTAAATAAAATAATGTATTGATCTAAAATAATATAATATGTTAAATATGTATGTATAAATTGTATGTGAATTTGGGAATAGAATAAAGGCTATTTTTATTTTATCTTATTTATTTATAAAAGACGGCCCCACGCTAGTTTCTCACGAAGGTTTTTCTCGCTGGGCTGTACCCGAACCAGTGGTAGGCATCATATAGAAGCGACGTTCAGAAAACATTTCTTGTAAATCTGAATAAAAATATTTTACTTTGACTTTATGTATGCACACCGATTACTCCGAGGTTAATGATTCGATTTGCGTGATTCTTTTTTATTCGAAGCACAATATCTGCCATTCGGTCCCATAAAAAAAAATTACGTAGTTTGGCCTCGTACTTTTTATTTTGTGACCACATTTCACCAATTACCGGGTAGCGAGCGGAATTAAAATGCCGGATACATATCCCCTCTATCGCCTATTACGACAGCCATGAAAAGACGGTTGATGTTAAGGTGCTTTTTTACCCCAGTACCACACGGGCATAACTAAAAGTTAAAAACTACAAAAATAAAATTGATAATGATAATATTTTTTGTTCCGTTCTTGAAATAGTGAAACGGAATCATTTTTAATAGGCTTTAAACGCAAGCATATACGTACACTCACCCATTTGCTTTAACAGTGGTTACAATTGGCGGGATATTGCTAGATATATTTAAGTTTTAATAGTTTCATTAAGATTTAGCTCACGTCATTATATTCTCTACAATATACATTTACTTATTAAAGCAACAAATCGCAGTCAATGCAGAGGGGTTTTAATAGCCGTCCTTTATCCAGCGACTGCAGGCTGGTGCTGGAGACGGGAGCCGGCCGGCACCAATTAGCGTCGCCCTCGATTCAATTTCGTCCAATACAATTAATTTATACTAATAAATGCGGATGAAATCCTTTGTCGCAACACGAGAGCCGCTTAAATACTTTTCGATTGAAATTCAGTAGCCATCTTTTAATGTAGATAAATTCAAGAGCTCTTATACGTAGTTACAGAGTTTAACGGACAAATTGAAATTAACTTCCGAATTATCGAACCAAGAACATTTCAGGGCATGTCTAAGTTACTATCGATAGACTTTTAATGTCGGATTTTGCTTAAAATAATTATTATAAAGACAACCATGATAACTACTAGTAGTTACCTGCATAGTGCAAGCTAGTCGTTAGCTAGCTAGTTTCTATTACCATAAAGAAACTTTTTGAAAAAATCGTTCTGAACTAAATATTTTGACTAATATCTATGGACGCTTCAATCTGGCCCTGTGCTAAGTTCGACGACCTCCGTAGAACAGTGGTTGGTGCTCGACCGAGAGGTTGCGGGTTCGAATCCCGCCGAGGGAACAAAAAGTTTTCAATGTTGGTCATGGATGTGTATTAAATTTGTGTATTATAATAATAAAAATCTTAAATATGTGTATAGTATAAAAGTATTAAATATATATTTCCGTTGTCTGGTACCTGTAACTCAAGTTCTTCGGATACTTAGCACACGGCCAGTTTGATGTGGTGTGAAGCGTCTATATATATTATTATTCTATTATATTATTATTATTAAGTGTCCGAAGAACTTGTGTTACAGGTACCAGACAGCGGAGATATATTGTATACTTATATACTATACACATATTTAAGATATTTATTATATTATACACAAATTAAATACACATCCATGACCCAGGAACATTGAAAGCTTTTTGTTTCATCGGCGGGATTCGAACCTGCGACCTCTCGTTCGAGCACCAACGCGCTCAACTGCGCTACGACCCCCATAATCAAACTTTGACTTAGTTTAGAAATGTCAGTGGTAACTTGTGAGGCACGTTATAAAAAGTCGTAGGTATGTAAAAAAAAGGTATATAAAGCCTCTTTATTTGAAAATATTTGTTAAATAATTAACACACTATTGGATAAAATGATATTAAAACCATCCCGACCAGTAAAACATATCTATACGCTGTATAGTTGAAATAAATGCAACATGATATCGTGTGGAATAGACAGATTTAGCTAATTTCAGAGCAACCATCCGAAATGCTCGGCGCAGACGGACTGTAGACGCGACCAGAATTAATATATATATATAGACACTTTATACTACGTCAATCTGGCTCCGTGCTAAGTATCCGAACTAGTGTAAAGGATACCAGACAACGAAAATATTTAATACATTTATACTACGCACAAATCAAAGTTTTTATTATAATATTTTTTTTTATACCTAGAAGCTATATTATATACATCCATGAACCAGGAACAATGAAAACTCTTTGTACCACTGGCGGGATTTGAACTCGCAACCTCTGGCTTGAGTGCCGACGCGCCCAACCACTGCGCTACATAGGTCGTCACAAAAAACTATATCCCGATTCTATAAAATATGAAACCCATACTACTCGGACTATTGTTACAAATTAATTCATTGAAATCACACCAGTGGTTCAAGGGCTACGGCGGTGGTGCAAGTGCGATTCTTCTCGGCGGTTTAAGGTTGAACTGATGGTAACCTATAATTTCTAACTCTCCGAAAAAAAAACAGTTAAAATTTTGATTATAAATATATAGTAATAATGATGTTCCACATCATTATTACTATATATTTTTTTTTTAACCTCCTATGTTTACGGTTCTGAGACGTGGTGCTTCACGAAGGATCTTTTCAAAAGGCTCAATGTCGCTCAGCGTGCTATGGAGAGGGCAATGCTCGGTATTTCTCTACGTGATCGAATCAGAAATGAGGAGATCCGTAGAAGAACTAAGGTTGCTGACATTGCCCGTAGGATCAGTCAGCTGAAGTGGCAATGGGCCGGCCACATAGCACGAAGATTGGACGGTCGATGGGGCAAAAAGATCCTAGAGTGGAGGCCACGTACTGGCAAGCGCAGTGTGGGATGGCCACCTACCAGATGGACCGACGACCTGGTGAAAACTGCCGGGTCACGTTGGATGCAGGTGGCAATGGACCGGTCGCACTGGAAATGTATTGGAGAGGCCTATGTCCAGCAGTGGACAGTTAAAGGCTGAAACGACGACGAAACGACGACATCATTATTACAATCCTCTACATTTTATCTTAATATTTGGAAAAAACTGCTTATGGCGACTCGTCTATATCCCGCGACCGGTCGCAATATTTAGTCGCCACCGGTTACAGGGACTCGTCTAAATTCCACGACGGTCGCAGTACTCAGTCGCCCGTCTGCGCCCGCTGTATAATATCCGGCTCGTCCCGGTAAGTTATGATCATGGTAATTCTGAACGTCACACCGAATCTGTCCGTTATTGAATTTGGGAGTATTTAGCAATTCAAATGGAGCTCGCGTTGTTGTTTTTATCAGTTTACTGAATCGTTTAATTATTGATAAATTGTCGGCCGATATTTTATTCATTTTTCAATTCAAATCCGTTTTCATATTTCACACGTTCATCATTGTGGTGTCGTGTGCAAATAATGAATCGTACATTCTTTCTTTGTGTTTTCAAATTGCGATCAATTTGAAAAAGAATGATAGGTATGATTCACCAAGCAATGTTAAAGTTAATCCTTCCTTAAATATCATGTTATCCCTCTCGTAATTCGTATCAATGAATGAGAAGGCATGGTATTTTAACAAGCCGGTAGCATTCTTAAGATACCACAAAACTAAATTATAATATGGTTATTGCAAAAAAAAACTTGCAACCAGAGTTATGTAACCACAGCATAGCTCTATTCACAGAATAAACCCGACACTATTATAAACATCCGCTGTTTAATAGGCGCAGAAACCATTAGACGCCAATACTTCCAAGAATCATTCATATTTTACTTTAAAGTCATTTGTTTCTCAAATAACTTAACTCCAGGCAATTTTTCACTATTTACGGTTTAATAGTAAATTAATATAAACAGCCAAACCAACATGCTAGAGTGTCATGTATAGAGAGGGTTCCACAACTATCAATGCACAATAGGTTTTTCAAATTACATTTTTTTTACGATGAACCATGTTAGTTAGAAATGCTAGGTTGACTAGAAACCTATAACATTGGAAGTCGATTACTCGAAATAGTAAATTTGCAATATTCAGATTTCGAGAAAATTGAGTTCAAACTGTCACTTGAACATTTTAGAATACGTCGTTACGTAATAAGTACGAGTAAAATAATCCAAGGATCCGTCTCTAGAATAAATGTACGTTTGTACATATCCTAAAATGTTTAAGTGACAGTTCAAACTCAATTGTCTGGGTAATTTTTTTGCGATATATCACCTTCATCTGTGTCTTCAATTATTAAAATACAAGGGTTTCCTGTAGCCGCTACGGAACACTAAAAAGGATTTCGAAATTCTTGTCCGTAAAGTAGCGCGGTCCCGCGAGGGTCGTGTCGCGCCAATTTGTAGCTGCCGGCTCCGAGACGGCTCCGACCGGCCCCGGGCGGCTCCGACGCGGCTCCGACTTGCAGGAATCTATTTACTGCACACCCCCGGGAAGGCGGGAACGAGAACTTATTGACTTCCGTATTTTCTCCTTTGTTCCGTAAACTCGTAATTAGGCGATACATTTTTAGCAAATCCACAAAGGGATTTTCAATTTGTTTGATATCTCGTTGATTTTAAGGAATGTTCTGTTTGTAATTGGGTATTACTGGACTTTGTGACGACCGGGCTTATGTTCGCCAGAAACACTGGGCTGTGTCGAATTGTCGAGGCGAAAATGTTCTTACTGAACGGAGTATTTAGAAGTATTTTGTATACTTTAGTTAAGTACGCGCTGACGTACTGTTAAATCGGACTTTTAAAAACTCTTTTTAAAAAATAAACTTTTATTTACTGAAAATTACAATTTAGTTAGGACATAATACAAGAGTTTTCAGATTTTAATACGTGTCCGTTGTGGCCCGAGTCTCGATCTGAACTGAGCTGGCTGCCCAGTGCAGCTACCTAGGACGGCAGAGTGCTGATGCTACATCAACGCTCTGTCTGCACTTCTAGGAAAATTATAGGGATGTAACAGTACGATTGAAAATATCGTAGGTTCGATTGGTTTTGTTGGAAGCTAGTATTTTATTCTTATAATATTTATTTAGATAATGTTTGACATATAGTTGGTACATAATTATAAAATAATAATTACATAAGCGTCCATAATAATAATAATAATTCCCTCACCGATTTCGGCGTCGGTAGCCGATTTAATTTAAACCAGGCCAGCTACGCAGGTGTTATTTTATGTGTGTGCGCGATACACAAAGACATTCACTCTCTTCCTTTTACTCTCTTATCCCAGTGGGACGGGAAAC
Source organism: Celastrina argiolus (assembly GCA_905187575.2). Classification (NCBI taxonomy): domain Eukaryota; kingdom Metazoa; phylum Arthropoda; class Insecta; order Lepidoptera; family Lycaenidae; genus Celastrina; species Celastrina argiolus. Next base: position 16,058,976 of record LR994597.1, read on the forward strand.
CGACACGACTGGCGAGAGAACGGGCGCAGGACCGACTTTTTACATGCCCATCCGACGCATGGATCATCTTTCTTGTCAGACAATCAGTTGATCAGCCTGCATTGTCCTAACCATACTTGAAAAGAACATTTTTTGTTGTTCCAACGCGGTAATTGAACCCACGACCTCCGGGTCGAGAGCGAAGCTCTGAACCAATAGACCATAGATATTAAATTTAAAAAAGACGTATGGCACTCGGTGACTGCCGCGGTAAAGCTATTGCATAGTATTTTTGATTTTATATGGTTCAATAAACTTAATATGTAACTTTCGGTTCAAAAGGTTAAACCTAGATGGCGTTGTTATTTTTCTGCAGTTTTCTACATCGCGCTATAGAAAACATTAGTGAAATATATAAGTATTATGAAGGATTTATTTAGTTGTGTGGGACTATGTTCGGAAATATAATTATTAGATACGTATTTATTTATTAGTAACGAGTTTGAGTTATTATTCGAAGATTCGAACCCCACCACCCAAAGGGCCAAGGGAGTGTTGTTTAGGGTGTTAGGTTTTTTTCGTTACGGAATTTCTGGATTCGGTCCCCACGCTCAAGGCCCGCGATAGAAGCTATGCAATAGCTTAAAAATAAAATTGAGTGTGAGGACTCCACTCAGGTACAGTTTTTATGAGTCGGAGAAATCGGATAGTATCGGAATAGCCTACTCACCTTATGATCATCCAACGTCCATGTGATGTTGGGTGCCGGGTAGGCCTCGTCCACGGAGCAGTTGGCGCGTACCACGTCGCCGCGCGAGTAGGTCCGCTGCGACACCGACAGGCGCGGGGCTCGGAAGGGCGGATCTGGGGGGGAGAATAAATATTTTATATAAAACTAGCTGTTCCCGCGACTTCGTTCACGTTGTTTTTGAGTAACTTAAACCGTTTATGCAGCGCACGCAACGAAAGTCCCCAAATGTGAATAATTTTCCCCGTTTTTGCAACATTTCTCACTGACTCTTCGCTCCTATTGGTCGCAGCGTAATGTTATATAGCCTAAAGCCTTCCTCTATAAATGGACTATCCAACAAAAAATTTTTCAAATCCGACCAATAGTTCCCGAGATTAGCGCGTTTAAACAAACAAACAAACTCTTCCGCTTTATAATATTAGTATAGACTAGCTGACCCGTGCCCACCTCGTTGAGCATAGAAACCGTTTATACCATCCCGGGACTTCCACGAACATTTTAAGACTAAATATAGCCGAATCGGTTCAGCCGTTCTCGAGTTTTAGCGAGACTAAGGCCTCAGCCTCGAATTTTGCGGGCAGCGGGGCGGGAGCGGCGGCGGCGCGGGTGCGGTACTTGTTACCCGCTCCCGCGCCGCTGTTTTCGAGAACCGGTCCATTTGATTTTACGTAAAAGATCCTGCCGCTCCCGCGCCGCCGCCGCTACCGCTCCGCTGCCCGCAAAATTCGAGGCTGAGGCCTAACGAACAGCTATTCAGTTTTATATGTAAGATTTATCTGTAGACATTGGAGGCATATAATAGGGCGTTTGCCGATTTTTTTATTTCCAAATAAAAACAGATAAATGTGACGACATTTTAAAACTTACATGGTGTGCTTGCCAAGACCTATCTTTTCATACCCAACACGAGATAATTATCTTTTTTTTTTTGAAGTTAGATTTTGAGGCTTAATTTTAAAAATACAATAATTTTCTAATTGTGATTTAGCCGTTACGAGGTAACATACATACATACATACATACATACATACATACATAGACTGCCAAAATCATTACCCTTCCTTTCGGCTTGGCCGGAGTCGGGTAAAGAGCATAATAAAAGGAGCTGATAATTATTACATTGTGAAAAACTTTCAAAGCATTTTTGTAAAGAACAAAAAATAATAGCGTTTGGTTTAATAATATTTTGCTGAAGGTTTTCACACAATTCCTATTCATTTACTTACATCAATATTCGCCGACTAGGAAAAACCATTGAGTGGCAAAAAGTAACCATTGAAAGAAATTACCTCGGAAAAATAAATGAAAATCACGAAAATATCGTTTCATCTCATTGATGGAAACGCCAATAAAGAGGAAATAAAGAATGGTAACAAAAAGATTTGATATCTTTAGATAGCAAATATTTCTGTACTCCACGTATAGGTACAGATCGGAACGGGGGAAATTAAACTAGTATTAAAGTAGATTAAACCCCTTATTAAATGACACGGCTGAAACTCAGCCTCAAGTATTGCAATGGCGACTCTTCAGGACCAAATCTTTATTTTGGGTTTATAATTAAATTACGGGTCAAAATTAATGATATTTATTGTTAAGGTTTACTAATGTATTAAAATAATAAAAATGAAAAATGGTACATAGGTTTTACATAGCGACTAATTTTGCAGTGAAAAAAAATGTGACAGCATGTTCCAAATTTGAAATATTTTAAAAATAAATTTACAATGTGCCAATAGGCTAAAGACATAATGTATGCGGCTTATAAATATGAACAGCAACCTTTGCTTGAGAGAACCCATTTGACAGAAAAAACAACGTTCCACTTTTAAAAATGAGCAACTTTTAAAATTTTATGTAACATACGCTCCTAACTTAACTACAGTCTAATGTCTTGAAATCACATTTAGGCCCGTATAAATGAAACGATCTCAAACCCAACCTCAACTTGAGAACCTATTTGACAGATAAAAAACGTTTCGTTTCACATTTAAAAATGAAGAATTTTACATATGTTACATACTTTAATTTTTTTCTTTCGTAAAAATAAAGATTATAAAAATATACTTATTATTTACTTGTTTTATTGTTTCCTGTAATCTATAATATTATGAATATAACGGTATAAAAAGAAAATAAATTAAAGTACTATGTAACATAAATAAAGTTTACAGTAGTGTTGCCAACGGGAAGAAAACTTTTTTTTCCCGTTGGCAACACTACTGTAAACTTGACATTGTAAAGCCTCCCGGCTAAAAATTATAAATATATTGTTAATTTCATTGTAAACGCTTTAAAACATTTATAATTACATTGTTTTATGTCTTATTAATAAGACAAATAATCAGTTATTGTGCTGTGAACAAGTTTATTTGTGATATTAGTACTTTAAAAGGTGCCTTACGTCAACGGCGATCAGCTGTCAAGGTAATTCAAATTTTCGTTTTTAAGTATTTTATTTTAATACAGTTCTAAGTAATTGTCTTGTAACATATTATTCATATAAATAATTATTGTTAGAAGCTGATTTAGGTTGACGAAAGGCAATGATAATAAACGTTGGAAGGAAGCAACAGATCAGCTGTTCATAGCGAATTAATACTTCTTATAGGTTAGGCCAGTCAGTGGGATTGACGGACCTTGTTATTCCTTTTTAACAACTTATTTACCTCACTCTAGCTTGCGTGACCCCTATACACCGAGCAAATATCTCAACATCTAAAGATATCGAGTGGCAGGATCATTTAAGGAGAACTTGGTATTGTTAGTTTCACTGACATAGTAGTTTACTTCGAAATTATTCTTAATTTTTCTCGTGATTTGAATCTTTACAAATAAATTTATTGCTAGGTTAGCTTGTAGGTTTGGCATAGACTGATATTTTCTTTTAACATCTTACATACCCCACTCAAGCTTGCGTGACCGCTTTACACCGAGCAAATATCTCAACATCTATAGATATAGAGTGGCTGGGACTACTTGGGAGGTATCAGGAAGTGTTGAATTTGCTAGCTAATTAGGTAATTGGTTAATTTATAGACAGATTGGTTTATTAATTAACTGATTATCTTATAGTTTCACATACACTATGATGACTAGAAGAAACCTGGCCCGTCAGACTGAGGAACAACTCCGTCTGACCCTTCAGGAACTAAAAGAATGTAAAAAACAAAATGAACTGCTGCTTTCTGAACGTGAGGATAGTGAAAAAGAAATGTTAAAAATTATCCAAAACAACAGTGAGTTAAAATTAGAACTCAATAGGTTAAATGTAAGTTATGATAATATGTACCAAAAAAACATAGAACTACAGGATATTGTTGATAGTTTTGACCAGTGTAGGGATGAGTATGAGGAAGCCCTGAGTAATGCCTGTATGTGGAAGAAGAAACTTGAAGAAGCCTATACTCAAATTCAGATGTTGGAAAGTCAAATACAGGAGCTCAATTCGTCACAAACTCAAAACTTGTTCCAGGAAATGTTTGGTAGGGATCCTAGTATTGTTGAAAAAGATATCACCAATAACTTAAAACATTTGCCAATTATTGACTTGACAGGTGACGATACTATGCCCTCCCAAACATTTCAAAGTAAAAATAAATTAAAAAAATACATTAAAGTCAATAAGCATATCAAGAAAACAAGAAAACTGCTTATAAAAAATAAGAAAAACATGTTGAAGCTATCCAAATTGTCTAAGGATAAAGTGTTTATTAAGAACAAATACTTAGCTAGCACTCAAAAGCTAGAAAATACCAAATGTAAATATGAGGCAGAGGTATGCAGTCTTCAAACAGAAATCACAGACCTACACAACTCCTTAAAATCAATCACTAAAAGATATGAACTTGCCCAATTAGAGATATCAAGTCACATATCTGCGTTGAATACCTTACTCGAAGTATCTCATTATAACGAAGACAGAGTTGAATCTTTATTGAGACTGAACTCGCTTTGTCAATGCGGAGTAAGCTGTTCAACAGTTAATTCTTGTATTGTAGGTGTGGAGACTCATGCTAAACCCTCCGTTAAAGAAAACTTAATTGCATCATCGGCCTCAGGGTCTGGCTTAATAAGTATTTACAGTGATGAGCTTGGTCGGGGAGTCGGGGTGCAATTGAGTAAGTTGTGTGATGGACAGTCAGTGTGCAATACCTGTATGCCAGGAGCAACATTTGAGCAAGTAATTAAAAAGATTTTACGCACAGCTCACTGTCCTAATACAACACTAATAATATTATTAGGGAGAAGAGGAAATGTAAATAAGGTTCAAATGGAAAATTATATAGAGTCACTAAACAGAGTTCAAAATATTAGTAACATTATATTATTTACATTTCCATACATAAAAGAGTTGCCACGGGAAAATAATATTAGGTATAATCTTAACAGCCAATTGTATGCTGCTGTTAATAATAATTGCATTATACTTTACAAGACTTGTAGCTAATACGCTATTAACTTTTTTATATTTAAACCCAGCTAAGAACTTGGCTAGTAAGACCACAACTGCTTCTATTGAGCAGCCTAGCAACAATATGACTTATTGTAACTCCTTGGAATATGTTCCAAATAATAATAATTTAAATTAGACTATAAGACAACAGAGGAAGTCTCTAGCACTATAGATATAAGTATTAATAAAAATAGTAATAAGCTACATACACTTATGCTGGTGCATCAAAACATACAAGGGATGGCTAGTAAAGAGCTAGAAATTGATTTGTTTTTAAATAATAATAATATAGATATTTTGTGTATTACAGAACATTGGTTCAAGAAAAGTGAAATCATGCTAAATTATAGTATGCACCAGGTAGCGAGTTCTTTCTGTAGAGAAAAAGCCATAAGAGGCGGCTCACTTATTTTAATTAACAAGAATTTAAAATACAAAGAACGGAAAGACATAGTATGCCTCTCTACAGAACGAACCACTGAAATAGCCTGCATAGAGGTGGGAGACTTTATTATTGTAAGCGTAGACAGGCCTCCATTGGGGTTATATGATTCATTCGAAAAAAATATGGAATTATTATTAACTAAGATATGTGCATCTAACAAGCAAATAATATTATGTGGCGATTTTAATATAAATATTTTAGAGAGTAATTCTACCACTGTTAGATTCACATCTATGTTAAAATCATATAACCTTAATAATTTATTCTTTGAACCTACAAGGATCAGTAGCAACTCTGCTACTTGTATTGATAATATATATAGCAACATAAATCCAATTAATAAAGAAATAATCAACATCCTAAGCTCTGATCACTGTGGACAGCAAGCTACTTTCAATATGAATAGTAAATGTAACCAAATTAACAACAATAAAAATACATTTATACCAATTAATGTTAAACGCACTGAGAAGTTTAGAGGTAAAATATTAGCCAACATTGGACAATTAGAATATGATAACAGCCCAAATAGGGCATTCACTAAACTGTTTCAATTAATTAAATATAATTTTGATACTATTTTTACCTCTAAGACAGTGAGAATACACAATAAAAGTAAATTCAGTGAATGGGCAACATCAGGTATTTTAAAAAGCAGATTTAAGTTATATGAACTGTATAATGAAAAGACATTTAATCAAAGTGAAGACTTTAAAAATTATGTAAGAAACTATTCAAAAATTTTTAAGAAAGTTTGCGCTGCAGCAAAGTCTCTTGACATTAAAAATAAAATTAAAAATTCAAACAATAAAGTTAAAACAACATGGCAAATCATTGCAAATGAAACTGGAAGAGTCGCCAGTCGCAACTCAGATTTTAAACTAAACATAGATAATAAAGTAATTACATCCGACAGTGAAGTTGCTACTTTTTTTGAGAAATTCTTCGCGGACATTCCAGTTTCAACAACTAAATATTTGAATGCCTCTTCTGTTGATGCTGAATTACTCCTTAAAGAAAATGTAAAAGAGTGTGAAGTCGACTTTCGATTTAGAGAAATAGGGCCCCAAGACATAATAAAACATTTTAATTTATTAAATATTAAGAGTACTGCAGATTTGTGGGGCCTATCTACGAAAGTTATTAAATCGATAGTCGACATTATCGCACCTTACTTGTCAACTATTTTCAATGATTGTATTAAAAGTGGAGTATTTCCTGATCTAATGAAACATAGTAAATTAATACCTCTTTTTAAGTCTGGTAGTAAGTCGGATCCATCAAATTTCCGGCCTATATCTATTCTACCAACATTAAGTAAAATATATGAAAAAGTAATACTAAATCAGATGCTTGCACACTTTAATGTTAATAATATTTTACACGAAAAACAGTTTGGTTTTACAAAGGGACGCTCTACAACAGATGCAGGCGTCGACTTGATAAGTTATATTTTTGAAGCTTGGGAGGGATCGCGGGATGCTCTTGGAATATTTTGCGATCTTTCCAAGGCATTTGATTGTGTGCAGCACACGACATTGATCAGGAAACTACACCACTATGGGGTAAAAGGTCCAGCTCTCGCCATTTTGAAATCATACTTGTCAAATAGAACTCAGAGGGTAGAGGTAAATGGGAAAAAATCCATAGGCTCTAAAATAGAGATGGGGGTCCCACAAGGGTCTATTTTAGGACCTTTTCTGTTTTTAATTTATATAAATGATCTACCATTCCTTATTAATGAAAAACACGGGATAGTATTATTTGCTGATGATACGTCTCTTATTTTTAATATAAAACGGCAAAATATATGCTACGACGAAGTAAATAGTGCTCTCTCAAAAATAGTACATTGGTTTAATGTAAATAATCTTTTGCTTAATAATAGAAAAACAAAATGTATAAAATTCACATTGCCTAATGTGAGGCAAACTGATACCAATGTACTATTAAATGAGGAATGTATGGAACTAGTGGATACTGCAGTATTCTTAGGTATAACGTTAGACTCAAAACTTCAGTGGGGCCCCCATATAGCTAGGCTGGCCGACAGACTCAGTTCAGCAGCATATGCAGTTAGTAAAATTAGACAATATTCAGATGAATGTACTGCACGTCTAGTGTATTTTAGTTACTTTCATAGTATAATGTCCTATGGTATTCTGCTATGGGGCAACGCTGCAGATATAAATAGTATCTTTGTGCTGCAGAAGCGAGCTGTTCGGGCAATCTACAAGCTGGCCCCCAACACTTCACTTAGAGAAAAGTTTAAGGAAACTGGAATATTAACTGTAGCTTCTCAGTATGTTCTCTCAAATGTATTATATGTTAAGAAAAATATTCATCAATTTAAAAAAAATGTGACAAACATAATAGAAATACTAGAAATAAGCATAAACTGGATGTACCAGTGACAAGGCTTAGTAAAGTAAAGAATTCTTTTAAAGGTCAATGTATACGCCTTTACAATAGGGTCCCAGAAAACGTTCAAAATTTTTCTAACAATAAGTTTAAGAAAGTAGTCAAAGAACGTTTGTGTGCAAAAGCATACTATAAAGTTTGTGACTATATGAATGATAGCACACCTTGGGAATAAAGTAGCCCCCTGCAAGGCTTTTTTTTTTTCTTTTATTTAATTGCATAAAAGTGCAATTTTTTATTTGTAGTAGTATTGACTATTTTATATGTAAACATATTTTTTATATTTATTTGTTTTTTAAAAGAGAAATTTTCCATCTTTTTAGTAAAAGGTGGCCCCATGCGAGTTTCTTACGCCGGTTCTTCTCGCTGGGCTAGTTCCCGAACCGGTGGTAGGCATCATATAGAAACGACGTTCAGAAAACATTTTTGTAAAATTTATTCTGAATAAAAATTTTTGACTTTGACTTTAAAGTTGTTCACTTTTAAAAGTGAAACGAAACGTTGTTTTATCTGTCAAATAGGTTCTCAAGTGAGGTTGGGTTTGAGATTGTTTTATTTATACGGGTCTTAAAATGCTTAGCCGTGGGTGCGTTGTATAGGTTATTAACTCTAAAGTTTTATCCTCAGTCCATCTGCGGTTTGGAATGTCGCAGATGCGTGGTTTGAACTGTACCGTATGATGGGTGCTATTGGACACAACTTTTTGAGGCGTAGAATCATTAGCTGGCCTTTTATGACTAATTATTTTATAATTTATTCAACTTCTTGTACCTATAGCATGCTTAAAACAATATTTTATATTCAATTGGCTTGAATGTATTTTAACTGAAACTTATTTTAACAATAGTTACATTAAGTTGCACCCAAATCACATTGCATTGTTATTGTCAATCCACCAAGCAGTGACATTGAAAAGTCTCATCCTTTCTTAAATTTGCTCTTGCTTAACTATTAGTAAATTTTTGTGAATAGCTGATAAGCTTTTGGAACCTTATCTTTTATCACGATCCAATAGTAAAAGATACCAAAAACTAAGTAAGATTAACTTTTGTATACATTTGCACGTAAAGGAACTAGACCTATTTCAAGTTCTGAAACTAGTATTCAGAGTCGATGCGACGTGAAAACTTCAAAACGCCCGTTTCGTATTTCTTTCAAATTGGGTCAGCTGTGATACACTCGAATATCAATGCGCTTACCTACGTACGTCTTAGCTTAGGAATCGTTTGCATGTTTCGTACTTTCATGAAAATTTACATTTTCATTTACCTCTGAAGTCTTGAATACTTTTGAGTATCTTTGCAATGATGCCTTTCAAGAGATTACGTCCAGAACCTCAGTTCTTGTATTATTTAAGGATGTTCCAAAACGGGCGATAATCAGTGCCCGACTTTTTGCAGTACACGTTATACAAAAAGTTGATCACTGCCCTACGGAGGTCGTCGAATTATGAGTGATTCGTTTTGATATTTATACCTTTAAAAACACTTTGTCGTTGCTTTCACGTTTATACGAGTAAGAATTCAATTAATTTGGTTTTAAACTATTGCAGCATCATTTCGTTGTAATAGATTTAATTAGCGTAATGCCATCTTTCAGTTCTTTGATAAAATTAATCTCCATAAACTCTTTGATGCTTAAATAAGATATCGATTAATTATTATTATTACATAAACTTTTTTAAATAAAAAAAATACATTTCTAGAATGAGAAAAGGTAGTTTAATCATATCTTAAAGTTTAAAAAGAACATTCATTATTTATAATGAATGTTCTTTTAATCTTTAAAATTATTTATAATGAATGTTCTTTTACATTCATTACCTACATTCGTTATACTCTTGGTTTTGACTACCTGATTAAGTCATATACAGCCTGCCTATCAACTTTACTACTGTCATGGTTGTAATGTTATCATCGAATGTCTATTCTCCTTTAACATGGGCTGTGCTTTCCCTTGTACTTACTACAACGGCAAAATTCCTATCTGCGTCCAGTCTTCCCCACTGCTACTACAATGTCAAGACGTGACGTGGTAATCCCCTGATTCATGTTCATCTGATGGTGAAGAAGAGAGAGACGCCGCTAGGAGCGTGTGATGCTGTGTGTGATGATGTGGCCGGCGGCAGTACTCACCCACTACGGTGAGCGGCGCGGCGCGGATGTCGGTGTGGAACAGCGGCGCGTCGGCCGTCACCTCGCACTGGTACTCGCCGGACAACCGTCGGTTCAGGTTCACGATGCGCACCTGCTGGTGGTCTGACGCCGCCAACTGAGTAGGAAAGAGATAGTTTGAACACTCAAGCCTTAGTTATGTGGACAAATATTGAATGTAAAACACAAGCTACTTGCACATTATTACTTATTGTACATTAATTATTTGTTAAAATACACTACCGGTGTCGACATAGTCATCATCACCTCGTGATAATTACTATCAGAATAAAGATTACTATATAACATGAATATCCACCAAGAACCTTCGGTACATCCAATATACTGAATTAAAAGATGAAGGGGATTAGCAGGAACAATTGGCAGCAAAGTATTTGTAAAATTATAAAATGTCAGTTCTATCAGCGTTGTCACAGTTTTTGTATTTCGACATCGTTACGAATTCCCAGATGTCAATAATTACTCCTGGTATCCCAAATTGACTCCAAATGGGATGATATCAGGAGTAATTATAAAGGAAGAAAGTCATTTAACCGTGTTGGAACTTGGAACACCATTTGTTGCTTTCAGTCTGGTAAGGAGAATGCAGGATGAACAGCTTTTCCGATAAGAAAGATGATCCATATGTCTGATGGGCATGTAAAAAGCTGGTTCTTCACCAGATATCTTGACCATTGTGCCGGTTATCCGTCCTTACTGGGTTACAAGATTAATGGCACAGAGAGTGCTTTTTTAGGCACACACTTGGGCACTTTAAAAATTTGCGTAGCTCTCAATGAAATAGGTTTTGGGAGCTATTACTGTTAAAATTTAGTACCAGAAATAAAATATTATTAATAACAAAACATTAAATAATATTTACCTTGTCTGGTACATACATAGGTACCAGACAAGTTAAATATAAGTTAATGTTTCTTTATTACACATATGAAAGATTTTTACTATGTAATACACAAATTTAATACACATCCATAACCAGGAACACGGAAAACTTTTTGTTCCTTCGGCAGAATTCAAATCCACGACCTTCAGCGTGAGCAACGACACTCATCTGCGCTACAGAGATCGTCCTATAGATACTCTAATATCTACTACACACTAACGCAACAAGTGTAAACAAACAGAATTCAGATTCAATAGATGAAGTTGTTTCCCGAACCACATCCAAAGGAAACATGGACCCCCGATCGTAATGTATATTTCCGATAATCCCCTCCAATAATTCTTATCCCGAAAGGCCCTATTTGGTATGTTCTGGTCAGATGTTGTTTCTCCTCATTTCGGTCCTGCTGACCCGTGGTATTAAATTGATCGTTGTTGGGGTAACGTTACGTGTAATGTTGTGTTTTCTTTTTATTTCTTTATTAAGTATTTGGATGAGATAATTATCTTTTTCATTAAGTAATTTTTGATAAGTATCGTCGCCTTTATTGAAACCATGTTTTATCTATGAAATCTTAAAGTCTAGAAGAAATACTATTTTTCGTTTTGTTAGCTAAGCATCATTTGTTTGTTTTTTTTTTTATATTTTATAATTGTATGTATTTAGAGCAAAGGACTTAGTTTCCAGCTCTTAATAAATAAATAAAAAATCTATGATGTCCATTATTAGACGTATATTTTAATAGAGGGTAGTTGTGTATACTTGCCGCGCTAGGCAAGCGGGTTGTCGAGCGCAGTTTTCAGATTTCGAACAACAATGTGCACAGAAACGCTGCCAACTATTTCCGGATATATATATTTTTTATTTGACGACCTCCGTGGCGCAGTGGTTCAAGGCGTTGGTGCTCGACCGAGAGGTTGCGAGTTTGAATCCCGCCGAGGGAACAAAAAGTTTTCAATGTTCCTGGGTCATGAATGTGTATAAAATTTGTATAATATAATAAAAATCTTAAATATGTGTATAGTATAAAAGTATTAAATATATTTCCATTGTCTGGTACCTGTAACACAAGTTCTTCGGATACTTAGCACGGGCCATATTGACGTGGTGTAAAGCGTCCATAGATATTATTATTATTTATATATATCATGTTCCCTCGACCTAGTGTTTCCCTGATCATTACAAACACAAACATTATCATAATACTAGATGACCCGTGCCCAATTCGTTGAGCATTAAAACTGTTTGTGATAAACCGTTTAAACCTTCCCTGGACTTCCACGAATATGCTGAAGCTCGGGAATAAGCACGAGCTGGAGGTCGCGGGTTCGTAGTCCATCTACACTAATATTATAAAGAGGAAAGATTTGTTTTTTTGTATGTAACGACTTAACTCAAAAAGTACCAGACCGATTTTAATATTTTTTTTATTGGAAAGCTATATTATCACTGAGTAACATAGGCTATGTAAAATCAATTGCTGTTCGGGAGTCTCGCTAAAACGGCAGCTGAACTGATTCGGCTATTTTTGGTCTTGAAATATTCGTGGAAGTCCCGGGAAGGCTTACACGGCTTCCATGCTCTACGAAGTGGGCACAAGTCAGCTAGTAATTTAATAAAAATCTTAAACTTAATATGTATAGTACTAGCTGACCCGTGCCCACTTCGTTGAGCGTACAAACCGTTTAAGCCTTCCCTGTACTTCCACGAATATTTCAAGACCAAAAATAGCCGAATCGGTTCAGCCATTCTCGAGTTTCAGGGCGAGGTTCGAGGCTAACGACCAGCGATTCATTTTTATATATAAGATTGAATGAAAGCAGGCGAGCTAAGCGTATTCGTCATTAAATTGCATGAAAGCAGGCGAGCTGGCGCTGAGCAATCGTCAGTAACTCGCCAAACGCCTCCGCCGGCCGCCAGCTCTTTGTCTACTCCGTAATAAATAACTTATATTCTTTTTCTGTTTCGAGCGAAATTTATTTTTTCCCGTAGACGTTTATGGATTTTCTTTATTGAAATAGCTGAGCGGAGCTCGGATTTTGCTGTTTTGTAATGAAAAACCTCGCCGGTAACCGGGACATAGTATACGAGTTCTGTTCGAGCTCAATTATCTAACTGTATCAAAGAGAAAACTACGTCCATTGAACGGGATTGTATTAAGCAAATTGCGCAATAAATTGAAACAATGCCGCCATTTTGTATCATCATATTTTTATGATTGAGTATGTCACTATGACAGTTGACACTTCAACTGTCAATGTCTCGAGCATGTCACACAGGCAGGGGCATACATAATGCGGTTACCGTATCTATTAAATAGTTTGCCCGGGGATATACGACGGGAACAAGATACAAATGTTTTTAAAAGAAAACTTAAAAAGTATTTTTTAGCTAACCTAATTTAGTATTTAAGTTTTAATTTGGAATGTTGAGACTCGTGATCCCACAGACAAACTATGTAAATAGTTTTGTGGGACTACTGTAAATTTATCTGTAAAACGCTGTTTGTTTAATAAATAAATAATAAAAAAAAAAAAAAAATAATTATAGCTGTCTAGGAGATACGACCTAGCCTTACCTGATGATGATACGTTGGCGAGCCATATATTATAATATACGAATACAACAATGATGCAGCCACATTTCATGGTGACCGGCTTCTGATGGTAAGAGACTTTATACCTATCAGTGTCATATTTACCAGTGATTAAAAAAACTGTAAGTACTAGTACCAAAGATGCCGCTCAACTAGGCAAAACATGATAATCACTTAACAGTTGGATCGTGTACGTATAAAGACTTACGGGTAAACGTAAGGTCCGTAATATGCAGTTGTGATGGTCATAATATATGTTTCTATTTTTAAGCTGTGTCTGTTGGTGTTTATGGTCAGAATATAATGATAAAAAGTATCATACTAAATATATTCCGTACATACATTCATACATTACCAAATAACAAACTTTCACATTTATAATGTTGTTATAAGGATTATGTGCGTTTAGGGTGTTCACCCACGAGCAATAAATAATCGGTGACCGACTTTAGATAATAAAAATTAACACACCCACTGATTGTACAGCAACGAACACGTCATACAATATGTTTAGAAATAATGTAAGTGAAGCGTCTATAGAGACGCTTCACAACACATCAATCTGGCAATGGGCTAAGTATCCGAAGAACTTGTGTTACAGGTACCAGACAACGGACATATATATTTAATACTTTTATACTATACACACATTTAAGATCTTTAATACACAAATTTAATACACATCCTTGACCCAGGAACATTGAAATGTTTTTGTTCCCTCGGAACCCACAACCTCTCGGTCGAGCACCAACGCGTTGAACCACTGCGCTACGTAGGTCGTCATCGGTGCTGCAAATAGTATGAGGACCCTCAGGGTGTAGGGAACACTATACTTACATCAACAGAAGCTCCCGGCAGCGGGAACACCATGGTCGGTGGCATCTCCCGCGGCACGTACCGGTAGAACTCGGTCTGCGCGCGGTACCACCTGATGCTATACAGCGCCACGCCCTCCAGGTCGTACGTGCAGCGGAGGAGGGCGGCCTGGCCCTCGCCGGAGAGGACCGCGCGAGGGACCGAGATGGACAGGTTTCGGAGGGACCACACGCCACCTGAGAACAAGAGGGATTTTTTAAATTCATCTTCAAAAAACAAACTTTATGTTTTAATTTTGTATAAAAGCTTTTTTTTTTATATTTTCTGTTACACTTTTGAAACGTTTTTATAACAGACTAGCTGACCCCCTGCTCACTTCGTTAAGCATATAAATAGTTTTACACAACCCTGAACCCGCAACGCGGTATACAAAATATTAATCCAAATAGATTAAACTTATATAAATGCGGTATGTATAGCATTACATAATTTTTATTTTCCATTTGCAAACAATGTTGTTACCATGACAAACGTAGACACGTAACGACGGAAAAGATCGAATCCAGGTTCAAACCCTGGTGACTATTACGTTTATTTTCTTCCTTTTTCTATTTAAGAATAATATACCCTATGTTCATCGCTGATAGTGTAGCTTTCCAACGGCGTAAGAATTTTTCATATTGGTTCAGTGGATTCAGAGCCTATTCAATACAAACAAACAAACAGTCAAATAATCAAATGTTTATAATAATTATTAGTAGAGAAAACGAACTGCCTACTCTTAATTCTAATTTCTTTTGAGAGTGAATTGAGATAGGCAGTTCTCTTATAAGCTAGATTCGAGTAGAACTGTCAAACTTTAAAATGATTTCTAAGTCGATTCATTTAAATTACATTTAGCAGGTTGGAAATGCAGGCTAATGTTTTCGTACTAAACGGCAAAAATATTTTTTCATGTTTAACGACCTGTAGCTTTTATACAAAAAAAAAACTAAATCAAAATCGGTTCATCACTTTGAGAGGTGAGATGTCACATGTTGAAACCAAATAAGTGATTATTCCTATATTATTATTTTAATTATTTTAATCCTGTTATTAAGTTGCCACATAAATATTTTGTAATTTTGTAACAAATAAAGAATTCCTGTGATAAATAAAAAAAAAATATTAATTGATTAATACATGGTGAACCTGCTGAGATCATATTGGAGGGTTTTTGTGGGTAGTTAATTACCACCTTTGTTCATGGCTGCACGAGTTCCAGCGGAAATGACTATCTGTAGTACGCAGAAACCACTATAGCTTTGATTCAAGATGCCTTCGCTAATATAACTTACGAAGTTCGAAAGCAAAATTTTATGGGATTTAACGTATTAAGGTTCGCTAAATGAAAAGCGAGTTCATATATCACTAAGTGAAGCGTATGTCAAATCCCATACATTTTGTTTTCGAATTTTCTAAATGATGCAATTATTATGAACAAGGCCCCTGTTCTGAGGCTGAGGTTTTACAAACTTTAGAAAAGAAAAAGAAAAAAAAGAAAAGAAATATATTTATTGCAAGAATGTAGGTGGTACATGGGTGTAAACATTTTAAATACGGTTCCTGTACATTCTGCCATCTAGATGGCGTGCAAAAGTCAGGAAGTTTAATTTGTAATTTACAAATTAAATTATTATTTTAATTACATAATGATATTATTATTTACTTATATATATTTAGTTTGTGTACATCTTATTTTAGCAAGATAATGTTAAATTCGTTTAAAAATGGAAAGTCAATTAATAAGTCAAGTAATTAATTAAGTAGGTAAATAATGTCAAAAAAAAAACAAACAAAATACACACAATATATATAACTTACATTAGAATTACATAAATATTAACATCAAAGTCACTTACAATCGTTTATGTATTCTTCGACACTATAGAAACATTTCTTTGCCAACCACTTAGTAATTTCTCTTTTAAAGGAGATGATATTTAAGTCTTTAAAACAGTTTGGCAACCTATTATATATCCTAATGGCATTTATGTATACATTGCGTTTATAAACATCAAGTCTGCATTGAGGCATAAATAGTTTAAATTTATTTCTTGGAATGGCAGTTCTGTTATTCATGTTTGCACTTAATGTGAAGTATTGCGGATTTTGTTTCACAAAAACGCTAAGATCTCTAATGTACATACAAGACAATGGTAAAATATTGAATTTCTGAAATAGAGGTTTACAGCTGTCCAAAGACCAAGCACCGCATATCGCTCTAACGCATTTTTTTTGTACTCTGAAAGCTTTATCAATATCTACTGAGTTGCCCCATAACAAAAGACCATATGAGAGTACAGAGGACACATAAGCATGATATGCGTTTAGTGCTGACTCAGTAGATACTAACAATCGCAATTTTTTTAACGCGTAAACAAATTTTTCCAGTTTATTGCATACATGTTCTATATGTAGCTTCCAATTACAATATTTATCAATTATTAATCCTAAAAATTTTGTAGAGTCCACCATTTCAATTTTAGTATTAACACAACATATATCAAGATTTAAAATTTTGGTCTTAGAATGTCCAAATTGTATCATTTTGGTCTTTTCCAAATTTACTTTTAGATTATTGTATTGGAGCCATTTCAAAATATTGTCAAGATTAGTTTTTATTTCAGTTTCGTATAAATTTTTGGATTTAATTATTAAAGTTGTATCATCTGCAAATAATATAGTTTTATGTTCACTGACATTGGGAAGATCGTTGATGTACAGTTGGAACAAAAAAGGGCCTAGTATACTTCCCTGTGGAACTCCAAATGCATTGTGTTGGAATTCCGATCGAGTAATTGTTTTAAGACCGTTTAGAACTCTAGATATCTCAACACATTGCAAACGATTCGAAAGATAGCTTTCAAGCCATCTACTTGCTGTACCCCGTATACCATACTTATCTAGTTTGTAGAGAAGCAATTTGTGATCTACAAAATCGAAAGCTTTTGTCATGTCTAAAAAGATAGCTGTTACTGGTGTCCTCTCATTGATAGATTCTGTGACGTATCTTATAAGGTCAAAACATGCTAAAGTAGTATTACTATTCTTTTTAAATCCGAATTGTTCACATTTAAGGATTCCATTACATATCACAAAATCGTATAGCCTTTTTAATATAACTTTTTCAAAGATTTTTGATAATACCGGTATTAAAGAAATCGGACGATAATTATTCATGTCATTTGTATCTCCTTTTTTGAATAGAGGCTTTATTATCGACTTTTTTAAAATTTCCGGAAAGGTACCTTCTTCAAATGATAAATTAATTAAGTAACTTAATGGCTGACATATATATTCAGCACAAGTTTTTATTATTTTTGTTTTGATATCATCAAATCCTACCGAATTCGTATTATTTAAATTTTTGATCACATTAATTATTTCATATTTGTCTGTTGGTTTTAAAAATATTGTTTTTGGATTATTATTTGTCAAATATAAATTTATGTCGTCCCTTTTAAAGTCAAATTTGTTTATATTAGTCATATTTATGTAAAAATTATTAAATGATTCACAAATGTCGTTAGGTTCTGAAAAAGTTTGATCATTATTTATAATTGTATCGATGTTAAACTGTTTATTGGTGTCACCTATATTTTTATTTATAACGTCCCAAATGGCTTTACATTTATTTTTATGATTACTAATATAATTTTTGTTTTGTAATTGTATTGAGAGATTAATGCATTTTTTTAATATTTTACTGTATTTTATATATTTTTTATAATTGTGTTTTTTATTTGATCGAAATTTTTATATGAATCACGAA
The DNA here is from genome assembly GCA_905187575.2 of Celastrina argiolus. NCBI lineage: Eukaryota > Metazoa > Arthropoda > Insecta > Lepidoptera > Lycaenidae > Celastrina > Celastrina argiolus. The sequence continues at coordinate 16,077,311 of LR994597.1, forward strand.
ATCGTTGGATCGTAACTTTTTGTACTCCCGACAATATCAATCGACTGATAATCAAAATAAGCAAACTTCAATTTATTGCTGTAGCGCGTCGGGCATGTTTGCTGAAGCTCGAGCTGATGGTTTTCACGCCATCATGCGTAAAAAAGCCGCCTCGCTGCTGCTACGTCTACGTAACACTCGGAACAGCATCCTGAAAATGATTGCTAATAGACCGGACTGCCCTATCCAAAGGCACTGGGTAGAGGTAGCACTTGGTCTGATATGAAAATTAAATGTAATATTATACTAACAATACTAACATAATATAAGTTTATATTGTTACTAACACATCTACTAATATTGTTATGGACAGTATTGGTCTGAAATAAAAGTATTTTATTTTTATTTATTTATTTAATACGCGGCACGATCGAATGTGAATCAAAATCGAATCAGTTTTGAGAGTTAGGCCCAGCTTGGCAACAGGGATGGACATCCCTTTGTTCGTCTCCCTCCCCCCTCCCCTCCCAGCCGAGCTATAAGCGTTTAAATCACCCGATAAACTTTTTTCTTTATTCGCACAAAAACTCCAAGTAGAAAACTTCAGCTTATTAAAAGATACTCGGACACAATTCCTCTTTGAATTTATTATGAGCAATGCTCCATTATTTTGCGAGAAATTTTTCCAGATTTTTACAAAATAACGTTAAGTAACTTGATTAGATGTTAGAAGCTCTCTTACGTGAGAGAATTCACTGTCACTGCTTGGCGAAATGATATAGAGTGTGTCTTAAGCACGAAGACAACCACGAAAATAACCAATTCACATAATCAGTACACCGAACACCTAGATGAACCGATAGAAGAATTATGTAATGAATATATTATGTTACTATAAAAACTCGAAGTACGGTAAATCCTGAGACTTAAGAGCAAGTCTTAGGATTTACTATTATATTTATTATTATTACTGAAACAAAAACTTTCAAGTCATAAGTTGCAATTGTAATTCACTTAAGCAGCGCCAGCGAATGCTCTTTACTTAAACAAGCGTTAGTATTTAGCCGTAAGCGCTTTAAAATAACAGTTGAAAATCTAATTTCAAATCAAATTCATGAGCCTACATGAATCACCAAATAGGGTCCGCCATTACCAAACCCTAAATAAATAAACAACTTAACATCACATCAAGCGGAATTCCCTAGCGATAAAGGGCTTAGGCAAAGCGAACACCAAAATAAACCTATTAAAGTATCCCCTTCCGCGTCTGAAGCACTTGAAACTTACAAAGGCAAAAATCTTACTCGGATTAGGTCGGATTATTTGTGTAACCTGGATTCCAACCCACGCTCCGAAATGAACGTGTAGTGCTACACGAATAGACTACAAGACAAAATTAACCTGTGAAATGATCCAACATGAATAACGCTTAGAAGGCTGTAACTATATCATAAGACTAGCTGTGCCCGCGACTTCGTTCTGTTATATCTTTCCGCTGTTCCCTATAGTCCTTACCTAAGTCATATCCATATTCCTTCCATTGTAGTCAGCAATCCTATTCCCCTTATATAAACATCCTCCACCGTCCCAAGTCAGTCTCATTCCATTCCAAATCCAAGACGGTTGTGTGCCGTATTTCTAATTCGTGTTTTAATTAATATTTTATTCTAAGTGCTATTTCTAGTTTAGTAATAAAATCCTTTTTTAAAAAGGGCTTTTGAAAGGGCCCTATAACATTTATGGTGGCAGCTCAAAGGGGATAGTAAAAGCCCCAGGGGGCTTACCCAACATGCTTTTACGTTTGTCGTTATCGAAGTACGCTATTTAAAAATGTATGGAATTGACTTTTGCGTACGACTAATGACGTCCTTAGTCGTAATCGATATTTGTAGTGCTACCCAACCTGTACATTTTTGTCGGAGACGATAACAGTAAACTTTTACGCTTTCCAATTGACGATAATGTTATATGAAATGGCTACCCAACTTACACATTTTGACATTTTGTCGAACGCTATCTTATACGTTATTGTTTTCAAGATAACGAAGTCTAAAGAGGTGCTTTTAACTCCGATATCGAACAATATGGCGGATATTTATTAATCAGCTGATATTCTTGTTTAGAGTACAATAGAGTTTAGGTGCTTTGCGATTATTGTTGGCCGCACAACACGAATATACCTAGGAGAGGCGTATATATACAGTAATTGAAGGCAATAGAAGACATTCCCGACATTATTTGTTATCTCCCGATATAAAACATTGATAACTGATTTATATCCTGTTACTGGCTTTGATCCTATCTATACTGTATTGTTAATGTATTACTAATAAGCTGTTGGTTACCCAAACAAAATAATGCCAAAACAATGCCAAAAACTTAGCAGTGTTTGGCATAATTAGTGAATTACTTACAAGCAAGTGATCTGTAGGTAGTGCAAACTGCTGTTGAAGACAAGATAATATGAGATTTTGGCAAAATTACTAAGCTTTGGTTGGTAGGTAGGTACTCGGATTTGCAAACATAAAAACCAATGCTAAAGACTGCTAAGTGAAAGAGATGATAATGAAAAAGAAATGCTTACTGTATTAAAAATATTTTAGAACTAGAATTAGGTAAATAGAATAATTCATCAGGAATAAGAAAGCATTCATGAACAAAATGTGGCCAAATGGAACTGTAAAAACAAATCTTAGTATACTAAACTATTTCTCATTATACCTACTGACTAATTAAGTGTAAATAAATACAACAATAATAATTGTTAATAAAACATTTTTTCCAGTACTTATTTGTAATTCATTTAATTCCTTTAAAGTTAAGTAACTTTACTTGTTAATATCTTAACATATAAAACATTGAAAACTGATTCATAAGCTTCAAATTACTTGTAAAACATTAGAAACTAAATAAGTATTAATATGTTTAATTGTTGTAAATCTTAGCAGTTTTTGGCATAATTAGTTTCAAAGTGAATTACTTATATTAAGCAACATCAAAAGCAAGTGAAAATCTGTAGGTACTGCAAACTGGTAGGTGAAGACAAGATAATATGAGATAAAACGTGGCCAAATGGAACTGTAAAAATTAACAAATCTAAGTATACTAAACTATTTCTCATTATACTGATTAATTAAGAGTAAAATAAATACAACAATAATAATTGTTAATAAAACATTTTTTTCCAGTATTTGTAATTAATTTAATCCCTTTAAAGTTAAATAAATTTACTTGTTAATAACTTAACGACTCACATGACGGTTCCAATCCTACCTAGGATTAGAACCTAGCCTACATGTTCCATAACAAGGTAGGAATTAAACACCCACCGTCTGACGGTGAGTAATAATTATGAAAATGGGATAAAAACACACCAGGCAGTATATGTAAATATTTATTAATATGAAATGTCAATATTGAAAATTTGAGTGTCCCACGTGATTCTTTGTTTATTTTTCTTTTCAATGCCTTATCGCTGCAGGTCAGCAGGCACTAGATGGTGCAGGTGATGTGTCCTATTAAGGCTGCTGCAGCCGTTGTCTGAAAAAATATATATTATTAGCTTTATCAGGACTTAATATAGATATAGACTTATGTGCTTTCATTCACACAAATATATTAATTATAATTAAACATATCCATTTTGTGATTTGTGAAAACCACTTGTTATTTTATTGTTACCTAGACAGGTGATGATAATATGTTTATATATGGATCAAGTTATATAAATACAAATAAGTTTTATAAATAATGATTAATTAAACAATGACTTTATACAGTAGTTACTTCAATTATACCCAATATTATTATGCCAATGCCTACATAATATTATGCCAATCAATTTCCCATAAGGGTAGGCCGGCACATAATATCTAAATGTAATAAGATCCTAACATTCATACTTCATTCACTAACTCACATGGTTATGTTACGGGTGACGATTTTATTGATCAAGGTACACAGTATGAATGGCTACTTTAGCCATTTGATATTCGTGACTGCGTAGTATATACAAAGTCTCCCATTACTCCCATACGAAGTAGATAATATTATACTTATTATTATCGAATATGATGTTATGATAAATGACTGGCTGCCAGGTAGGTACGAAAGGCCTTAAATTGTATACCTACTAAGCACCACTTTTTTGTTCTACCATAATTATTGTTGCCGTTTGCATAAACATTCCATTTAAACATAATACGAACATAATACCCTCGAACTATTCAAAAAATCAGTGCAAATCTACTAAATCAGTGCAAATCTACTAAATCAGTGTAAATCAGCTAAATCAGTGCAAACCTGTGCGTGGTCTATAAAATTAAAACCCTCATTAAACCAGTCTATCCGCGACTAAACGCGAATATCAACGGTTCCCGAAGCTTGGTGTCATCAAAGATTGATATCCATCAATCTCGCCGGGTCCAGCAGCGCAGCGCTCCGAGTTCCGAGAACGTCCAGCCGCCGTGCGACGGGATGTTTATACAAGCCGTCCTTATCGCCGCGTTCCTGTCCCAGTAAGTGACGTGACTCTAGTACATCGATATATTGTAATACCATTGATATAAAATAAATAGATAAGAAACATTGATATAATATCTCTAGATTAAGCTAAATAAATACAATCATAATGTCAGAGAGTCGAGTACCAAGTCCAAAACCGGAAGCCATGTTGGGCGAAGACGACGCTATGGATTGTCTTTGTCCACCACCTCCTACTACGTCTGGACCTAATACACGATCAAAAAAGGTGATAAGTAAAACTCCTTGCTGTATCCATCCACGTGCAGAAGAAAATGATACAATTCCCACAGGTGTTCTTTTTAAATTCATAAAACCCTTTGATGGGTCCCGCGAAAAACTCCAACCATTCATTACAAACTGCGACAACGCGATTAGTTTAGGTAATGAAAGCCAGAAAAACATAATATTTAAATTCATCCAATCTCAGTTAGAAGCAAAAGCAGAAACAGCAGTGTCCATAAAAGAATTCAATAACTGGCCCCAATTAAGAGAATTTTTACAGACACAATTTGGGGAGAAAAAGCATTATACACATTTGTTAGCTGAATTACAAAATTGTAAGCAGCTACCCAATGAACCAATACACCAATATTCATTAAAAATTGAAACATCGCTTTCTAAATTATTAACTGAAATTTCAATTGCAAGCAAATCAAAAAAAGAACTTCCAGGCAGAGTAGCTTCCATGGAAGACTTAGCATTACACACATTTCTATTAGGACTTAAACCAGGTATATCCAACATGGTTAGGTGTAGGGATCCTCAAAACCTAAATGAGGCCATAAATCTGGCATTAAGCGAGGAAAAAATTCAAAACATGCTTTTTCAAAGGAAAATCCCTACACCGCCAGTACCCCAAAACAATTTCCAACAACCTAGGCAGATTCAACGTTTTCGCCCTCCTATGCCTCAAACTACCTTTTGCAGATACTGTAAAAATCCAGGCCATACAATTGAAAATTGTCGCAAACGAGAGTTTAATAATAATAAATTTCGAGTTAACCAAGAAACTAGCAACCCAAGGATTAGACAAATTCAATATAACACCAATTATATTGGTGAAGAGTCACAAGATCCTTGCAGTATCCAAATGCCAATAGAAGAGGGCTATGACACAATTGATACACAAAAAAACTAAACACTGTCCCGTTACGGTGTCGGACGGGGCAACATATGTTACCAGACACCAGATCATTCATCCATAAATCTCCTAAATCCAAAATTCCAGTCGCTGAATCTACCAAATCTACTAAATCCACTGAATCTCCTAAATCCAAAATTCCAGTCGCTGAATCTACCAAATCTACTAAATCCACTGAATCTCCTAAACCCAAAATTCCAGTCGCTGAATCTACTAAATCCACTGAATCTCCTACATCAAAAATTCCAGTCGCTGAATCTACTATATCCACTGAACCTCCTAAATCAAAAATTCCAGTCGCTGAATCCACTAAATCCACCGAATTTCCTAAATCCAAAATTCCATTCATTAAATCTACCAAACCTACTAAATCCATGAAATACCTTAAATCTACATTAAAAAATACCGAACCCGCTGAATCTCTTGAATCCACTGAATTTCCTAAATTTACCAAAAATACTGTAAATAACACAGAATCAAATATATTCGAAATATCAAATAATCCTACAAAAACTTTATTACCTCATGTGTTAGTCGAAACATCTGTATCAGACATCCCGCTAAATTTGCTCGTCGACTCAGGCTCCTCAGTAAGTCTAATAAAACAATCCTGTTTGTCTCAGAAACCTAAATTGGAAAAAGAATTTATCAACATAAAAGGCATTGACTCCTCAGTTGAGTCAATCCAAACTGAAGGTCATTTCAAACTAAAAATTAAATTACCAAAATCCTTTATATCTCATAAATTTCATGTTATAAATAAAATCAACTTACCTTACGATGGTATAATAGGATCCGATATGTTAAATGATAATAATTGCAGTATTAACTATAATAAAAATTTATTATACATCAAAGATACATCCTTACAACTACATTTCTTTGAACCTGCTTATATTATACCTCCTAGAACTGAAATGGTTATTGAATGTTCAGTTAAGAATCCTCAATTAATGGAAGGTCTTATCCTTGATCAACATCTAAGCGAAACTTTATATGTATCTAATTGCTTAACAAAGGTAAAAGAAAATAAAAGAATAAATTTAACCATTCTTAACTCCTCTGAGGAACCGGTTACCCTTAAATCTGACCTTCAACTTACCTTGTATCCTATTGACTACGCATCTCAATCTCATCAAATTAACTACTCTAACAAACCCTGTTTAGATAAAACCACTGAGGTTTTAAAACTACTCCGTGTCTCACACTTAAACAATGAAGAATACAATGTTCTTTGTGACACATGTTCCAAATATTCCGACGTTTTCCATTTGCCTAGTGACATACTTACATCAACTGATGTCATCCAACATGAAATCCGTACCTCTTCCGACCAACCCATAAACGTCAAATCTTATAGATTTCCTGAAGTACACAAACAAGAGGTAAATTCACAAATCAAGAAAATGCTTGAACAAGAAATCATCCAACCGTCTCTATCCCCATGGTCCTCACCAATTTGGATAGTACCAAAGAAAACCGACGCTTCAGGTCAAAGAAAATGGAGAATAGTAGTCGATTACCGTCGCCTCAACGACATTACTATAGGTGAAACTTATCCTATTCCTAACATAACTGAAATTCTTGACCAACTAGGAAACTCAAAATACTTTTCTACTCTCGATCTGGCGTCCGGGTTTCACCAAATCAATATGTCGACAGAAGATGCATGCAAAACCGCGTTTAGTGTCCCACAAGGTCACTTTGAATTTACTAGGATGCCATTCGGGCTAAAGAATGCACCAGCGACTTTCCAACGTCTAATGAATAAAGTCCTTACTGGCCTTCAAGGAGAACGCTGTTTTGTTTACATTGACGACATCGTCATATATTCTCCTGATCTATCTACTCATATACAAAACCTAACTGCCGTTTTTGAAAGACTCCGCTCCTTTAATCTCAAGCTACAGCCAGATAAGTGTGAGTTTTTGAGAAAGGAAGTTGGCTATTTAGGGCATATTATCTCAGAAAATGGACTTAAGCCGGATCCAAACAAAGTAAAAGCTGTTCAAGAATTTCCAATCCCTAAATGTCCTAAAGATATCAAATCCTTTTTAGGCCTCATATCCTATTACAGACGATTTATTCCTGACTTTTCTAAAACTTCAAAGCCGCTTACATCACTCCTCAAAAAAGATATTCCTTTTAAATGGACCAATGAACATCAACTATCCTTTGAAACTCTAAAAAATAAACTCTTAACTGCCCCTGTCCTCGCATATCCAGATTTTACAAAACCCTTTAACCTTACCTGCGACGCCTCTAATTATGCTATATCTTCTATTCTATCCCAAGGTCCTGTTGGTAAAGATCATCCAATAGCCTATTCATCAAGAACTCTTAATAAATGCGAAACCAACTATAGTACAACAGAAAAGGAACTGTTAGCCATAGTTTGGGGTTGCAAAACATTCAGACCATATTTGTTTGGACGCAAATTTACTATTGTAACTGACCACCGTCCATTGAAGTGGTTGTTTAATCATACCGATCCAAGTAGCAAAATGCAACGATGGCGTCTCCAACTTTTAGAATACGAATATGATATCGTGTACCAAAAAGGAAAATTAAATTCAGCAGCCGACGCACTTTCTCGCTATCCCGTTAATCCTATATTACCAGAAAACAACCTACCCTTAAATCCTGAAAATCAAGAAATTGATCCAAATACACTAGACCGAGATTTAATGGACTTGCTTATTTCCCCATCATCCTTTGATCCTGAAGAGCTTATAACACCCGCGGACCTCAACATAGAAGAGGATGAGTTTCTAGAATTAGAACCTAGTTCTAGCCTACAACTCCCAGAGCCTGACTTACATACTCCTCCTCCACTGAATCTAAGTCCATTGCCTCCTCGGGAACCTGAAATAATAAATAATCCAAATATACCTGAAATCCCGACTCTTCCATCACCTATATCTTCACCTTCTACCTCTTCTGGTCCAGTTTCTCCTTCAATTATCCCGCAGCTAAGTCAACCTGAAAAAAATAAAAATGATGAGTCCTATTCTAAATTCCTACGGTTAAAAAATGATTCTAACAACACGCGTATAATACAGCATAATGAGGATCCACTCAAAGGACCCCATAAACTAATAATAATCCCGACATCAATAGATATGGATGAATCCATACCACATGTACAGGAAATTATTAATAACTGTCCTGCACCAGTACGTGACGACTTTGAAAAATTAGAAAGAACATTATTCGAATACTTACCGCTAGAAAATAATAATAAAACTTACCTTTTCCTCTTCACAAAAGTTCACCATTTCGATACTTGCACTTACCCTGATATATTTAAATCACTTAAAACCTTAAGAGATCAAATAATTCTGAATTATCCAACTGTTAATGATGTTAGCATCACAGACTTCCGAAATCCATTTGACAGACTTTCATTCGTCAAAATATTTAATATGCTTAGTTATATCTTTGATGGAACAAATATCTCCATCCATGTTTATCACAATAATATAATTTATCCTGTTCCGTCTGAAATAAAACAAATTCTTAAAGAAAATCACGATATTCCTATTGCCGGTCATTTAGGAATCAACAGAATGTTTAGTCGTATCAAAGAAAAGTATCTCTGGAAAAATATGCGTAGTGACATTGAAGCCTACATAAAAAGTTGCCCTTCGTGTCAAACTAATAAAGCTCTACGCAAGATCAACCGCGCTCCTATGATTATAACATCTACTTCAACAGCACCTTTCGAGAGGCTAGCTATTGACGTGGTAGGACCTCTTCCTGAATCAGGCACAGCAAAATTAAAATACATTCTGACAATGCAAGATGATCTCACCAAATTCAGCTTAGCTTATCCAATGCGCAGCATTACTGCTGAAGAAACTAGTGAGTGTCTCGTGCATTGCATGTCTTTATTCGGAATTCCAAAACGTATACTTACAGATCAGGGAACAAATTTCACTGCAGATCTATTTAATAAAACATGTGAATTATTTAAAATCAAACATTTGTTCTCATCCCCATATCACCCTCAAACTCAAGGTGCCTTAGAAAGGTCACACTCTACTTTGAAAGAATATCTTAAATCATATATTAATGAAAATCAAAATAATTGGCCGCGGTATGTATATACAGCTATATTAGCGTATAACACCGCCATACACTCAACTACACACTACTCACCCTATGAGTTATTGTTCGGACACAAACCATACATTCCAACATCAGTATACGATGATGTTTCATCCACAACCTACCCCGAATATGTTAAGATGCTGCAACATCGCATGAAATACTCTCGTGAAAATGCACTTGAGTATATCATGAAATCGAAACAAACATCAAAACAATATTATGATTCACGTACTCGCCCAACAGAATATAAAATAGGTGATTACGTTTATTTAAAGAACCATTTAAGACTAAGAAAGGCTCTTTCACCTATATGGAAAGGGCCCTACAAAGTAGTTAAAATTCACGGAAACCACACCTTATCCTTGTTAATAAATAGACGTCATGTGAGGCATCATTTTGATGAAGTCAAACCCGCTGACGTCCAAGGTCCAACATTAACTCCAACAGGAAGCAACAATCCCTTAGAATAATAATCATAAACTCATTAAGATAGTAATATAATTTTAAATTTAATTGCAGCACATGGGCTACGGATAGCCGAGATTATGTTAAGGAAATCAAATCAAGCCCTGGTATATACTTCGACCCAATTGGACAAGTTAAAATAAGAACTGGATACCTCGACGTGGTGACTCCTCGTGATATATCATTCATAGAACCCCATATAAAAAACCTCAACTCTGTATTAGGTACTTTACGCTTCACCTGTAACCACATAGAAATACAAAATAAAATAAATTTAAAATGCTCCAATATATTAGAACCGTTAACTATCAGATACAATGATTTAATTTCCGATTATTCATCCATATCTCACCTGACCAGTAATAGAGCCAGACGAGGAGCATGGTTTGGTGGTGTTGGAACTCTCTCCAAAACCATATTCGGAACCTTAGACGAGGACGATGCTATAAAATATGATAACGCAGTTCAAACTATTCAAAATGATCAGAAACAGTTAAGTTCTCTATTAAAAGAAAACATTCTAATCACAACATCTACCTTAACAGCATTTAACTATACACTACATAAGGTTAAAACTAATGAAGAAAATCTAATCCAAGCTATTGACAATCTTGCAGTTAAATTAAGAAACACATCCGCAACTATTAACGAGCTATATTTAAAAACCGAGATAAATTCAATTTTGAATAGTTTGGAAGCAGCAATGTTAACATTGTCATTTCAACTAGAAGACATAATAAATGCAATAATGTTTAGCAGTCAAAATATCATACATCCGGCCATTTTATCTCCAACTGTACTGTACCAGGAATTGCTTGATAATTATAGATATTTGCCTGGAGTTATGAAACTTCCTGTTAACATAGAATTAAGTAATATGTTTAAGTTAATTAATGTGTCTAGAGTTATAAGTTTCAGTTTAAATAATAAAATTACATTTGTTTTAAGAATACCATTAGTATCACCAAGTGTATATGATCTGTATCACAGCATGGCATTACCTATTCCCCATTATAATGTTGAACCCAATCAATTTAGTTATATTATCCCTACAAATAAATATATTGCTATTGATAACTCTAAATCAGAATATTGTGTACTAGAGTCACTCCACATGTGCGAAATAATAGATCAAAGCTCTTACGTGTGCGGCATAACAACAGTGTATTCCACTACGGCCAACCCAAATTGTGAAAGTGAACTTATAACTAAAGTGATAAAAAGTGTACCGCATCAATGTAAAACTGATTTTATCGAAGGAAATTTAGATGTATGGAAAGAAATTTCAAATAATAATTGGATTTTTGTACAAACCCAATCTAATAAACTATATATAGAATGTATAAATCAAACTACACTGAACTTAAATATAATTGGTACAGGTATTCTCTCTCTACCAACAACATGTTCCGCTTATTGTAAAAGTACCAAATTAATATCAAACTCTAATGTTATAAAGATAAATTCAGTGGTAGTTCAACCTGATTTTAATATAATTAACGATTCATGTTGTGTTCTGGATAATTTAGAAATAACCAAAAGTAATGAGCCCCTTATCAATTATGAAAATATAGATTTAGATTCATTTACTTTAGAAACCAAAACAAAACTAAAATCATTAACACAAGAAGCAGACAAAATAATTAACAAACATCAAATAATTAGATACGAGACTCATTACTCAGTTATTACCTTAATATTAGTCATTGTTGTTATATGCTGTGTTGTCTTCAGATTGTATCTCTTAATAAAAAAGCACAACCGTCAATCCCATCTTCTGTCTCCAATAACCATTAACTTACCAAATCCATCAGAAACTCCAAATACAAACCTCAGTCCTACTCCCAAATGCAGACTCCATCCTCTCAAAATTCCTATTCCTGTAAATTCTAACCTAAATCCTATTCCCCAATCTAACCAAACTTCGGAAACTAACCCCGAAGTTTAGTCTTGGCCGGGGAGGTGTTATATCTTTCCGCTGTTCCCTATAGTCCTTACCTAAGTCATATCCATATTCCTTCCATTGTAGTCAGCAATCCTATTCCCCTTATATAAACATCCTCCACCGTCCCAAGTCAGTCTCATTCCATTCCAAATCCAAGACGGTTGTGTGCCGTATTTCTAATTCGTGTTTTAATTAATATTTTATTCTAAGTGCTATTTCTAGTTTAGTAATAAAATCCTTTTTTAAAAAGGGCTTTTGAAAGGGCCCTATAACAGTTCGCGTTCTTTTTGAGTAACTTAAGCCGTTTATGCAGCGCACGCAACGAAAGTCCCCAAAATATGTGAATAATTTTCCCCGTTTTTGCAACATTTCTCACTGACGCTTCGCCCCTATTGGTCGCAGTGTAATGTTGTATAGCTTAAAGCCTTCCTCTATAAATGGACTGTACAACGAAAAATAATTTTTCAAATCGGACCAGTAGTTCCGCTAAAACAAACAAACAAACTCTAACGCTTTACAATATTAGTATAGATAACTTTGAGCGCTATGCTGTCATTTCTGAGCGGTACATATGAGTAGTAGAGCAGAATTAATATATCCTCTAAGGGTATATTATATAGGACTAATAGTTTGGGCATCTACGAGAAAACATACATGCATATGTTACCCTTCCTTTTTAAAGTCGGGTAAAAACCGTTGCGTCGTGCGATTGTAGTGTAAAGTGCCAATAAATACCTTTTCCGGTAAACAAATACAAGCAGCCTTGATTGGTCCCATTGTTGGCGTCAACTTATCCCAGACGGAGCTCCCGGGGACTTGTGATCTGACAAACTTCTGGATTACTCTTGTCAACGATTAAGTTCAACACTTACAAGTTACAATAAAAAGATTCCTGTTTTCATAAGTTTTTTGTAGTATTTGAATTGGGTATTTGATTGAGTTATAGGAACATATTTTAGGCTTCATGTATTCTTATTTATAAGAAGAGATTATAATATTTTATGTTGTTATAAACGTCTTCGCACCCATTTGGTCTCACATGTTTTCTCTTCGATTGAATTTGGCTTTCATTTAAATTTTTCTTTGTTGATGTGATACAGTTATCAACTAGAACAACAATCAGAAGTTTCCTAAGAAATATTGATTGATAGTAACTACTAGTTTTGTAAAGTTTCAGAATACTGTCCCAAGATCAGTGTATGTTATTATGACATTCAGTATAAATAAAGTTTTATTGCTATACCTCGGGTTGGTTTGCTCTTGTACGAATAAAATTCATAATTCCAAATCAAAATTATTTGCATTTTTAAGGTTTCGTATCTGAAAACGTAAGGACGAAACCCAATCAGACTTCTATTAACTTACCGACTATTTCGATGTAAGTTACAAGAACTAATAATAATGCCTCCCACACCGATTTCGGTAACTATGGCCTGTTTCATTGAAATCAGGCCAGCTACGCAGGAGTTATTTTATAGTGCCCAAGTGTGTGCTCAATACACAGAAGCACTATCTCTTTCTAAGATAACTGACACGAATGGCGGATCAGGCGCAGGACCGACTTTTTACATGCCCATTCGACGCATGCATCATCTTTCTTGTCAGACAATCAGCTGATCAGCCTCCATTGTCCTAACCAAACTTGAAAACTTTTTTGTTATTCCAACGCGGGAATCGTACCCACGATCTGAGTGTCTAGAGCGAAGCTTGGACCACTAGACCACGGGGGTGTTAAAGTACTAATAGAACAATAATTGCAACGCAGATTACATTCAATCCAAGACAACCTACCGAGATGAAAAGAAACAAGGCTGTATTAGAAATAAAGAGCCCGTATAAGAAATCAATTCTTTTGTATCAGGACTTCATTTACACTTACAGGCGTGCGGTCGCCTCGACATTACCCGACCACATATAAATGACCGCAGTAGACGGTTCTCCTCAGAACCAAATTATGTACGCCCCGTGTCCACAAGACGAGAGTATTCCCAGGCGATTATACCCCATATCGACTGGATTTAAGGTCGGAAATGCGATACGGTCCAGGATATCTAAGGTTTGAGATGTAAATGAGATTGAACATTGCCTGTTTAGAATCTGATTGTCGCTGTAGATATTGCTTATGTTTATTGCTCAATAGTGGGACGTGTAAACACAGTACTGTGTATGGGGTAGCGTCAGATAATGTGATGGGATGAAATTGTTTGTACACATTCCCAAATGAATATATTATTTTGTTTTGGAATAAGGTTTCTCCTAAAATTGCCTATAAATTCTTCAGGATGTTTTTCTTTCTTTACTATATTAGTTCATCATCATCGGCATCCTGCAGGCTTACTCGACACAATCGAGGATCGAATCAGTTCGATCTCAACGGCATTGGTGTTTTATTTGGTGGATTACTTTGAAACTAACTAGGATAAAGAAAATCGTTAAATCGTAACTTTTTGTACTCCCGACCATAATCGACTGAGAATCAAAATAAACAAACGTCAATTTATTCGGGAGTACGCGGCACGATCGAATCTGAATCAAAATCATCAGTTTGGGAGCTACGATGCCACAGACAGACACAAACACATTTACACAGACACGTCAAGCTTATAACACCCCTTCGTTTTTGCGTCAGCGATTAATTAAAATGAAATATATACGATTTGATTTGATTTGGGCATGTAAAAAGTCGGTCCTGCGCCTGAGTTCCCGCTAGTCGTGTCGGTTATCCGCTACGAGAGTGAAGGAAGAGACAGTGCCATGTGTATTGCGCACACAATTGCGCAGTATAAAATAACTCGGTGCGTATCTGGCCTGGTTTCAATGAAACCGGCCGTCACCGAGATCGGTGTGGGAGGTATTATTATTATTGATGATAATGAAATACGAAATACAAAAGCACAGTATATAATGAACAGGAACAATAAATCACATCAGTTATTGAACATTCCACATTAGTGCCGTAACCCAGGGTTAGGTCCCCCCCAGGTCCCGGCCCGGAGCTAATTTCCGAGGTGTCAGTTGTTTCGCACTCCGTTACTTATCCCCACTTGTTCCCTCGTCTGTCCCACCCCCGCCTGTCCCATCCTACTGCGGAAATTTTTCATCTAGTTTAAATGGGACACATTTGTTTGTTTCGACTATGAATTTGAATTAAAGTTATAACAAGGAGCGTTTTGTGAATGCATTTATAAACTGAACTATTTCGAAGTTGAATTATCATTCGACGACCTCTGTAGAGCAATGGTTGAGTGCGTCGGTGATCAAGATGAGGGTTCGTCACCGGTGAGGGAAGTTTTCAATGTTCATGGTAATTAGCACTAGCTAAACATGCATAGGTACAAAAATGGTCAAGGTAGAGCCGTGGTCGGACCCGCTAACAAAATCTAAGCTTAAAAATCATAATATTCTGCTGTTGCAATATTCAATCCCAATAGCGGGTTCGACCACGGCTCTACCTTGACCATATCTGTACCTATGCATATCTGGATTTCAAATTCAATAATTTTTTTGTTTCAGCCTTTTTAGAACCCTTTTTTGCGAAGTCGGAGGAAGTTTTTAAACTTTATTTTTTTATTTTATATTTCTCTGTTTTCTCATCCAATATAAAATTATATTTTCATCAAACTAACATTTACATAGTGAGTAACTAAACAATTCCTAGACACTACTTGTACGACCGCATTTGAAATGTTTATTTTGAATTTAACAATAAATAGTAATTTTTAATAAAATATTTAAATAATGCTCGCCAAGACCTATCTTTTGATACCAAACAATCTTAATTTATTTTTTTTGGAGGTAGTTTTTGAGGTATAATTTTTTAAAATCGAAATTTTTTCAATAAATTATATAGCCTATGTTACTTGCGGGACCACTACAAATCCATTGACACCTTATTTATTAAAATCGGACGAGTAGTTTAATCGCTACGGGGAACATACAAACATACGTAGACTGCCAAAATCATTCCTTTTGGCTTCGCCGAAGTCGGGTAAAAACACGATTTACATGCTATAAAAGAGCCTATACAATTCGGTCGTGTTATATCTTTCCCGCCGCCGCCGCGTTCTCGCCATTAGACTGGACGTAAAGTAATAAACGACTGAACGTTGAAGCTGATAGAATTAGCTTCGCTTGTGGTACTTGTCTTTGTCGGTTACGATGTTCGCTACGATATCGGCCATGATGGCTGCACTGGAAGTACTGAAGCCCAGGAGGTAAAAGGGGTACGGTTTTTGTAACATTAAGATTCCTCTTACTGTTAATGTTAGCAGTTAGGCGTCATGAAGGCAAAGTCGAAGATTTATATTAAGTACTAGCTGACCCGTGCCCACTTCGTTGAGCATAGAAACAGTTTGTGATGAACCTTTTAAACCTTCCCGGGACTTCCACGAGTATTTCAAGACTAAAATAGCCAAATAGGTTCACAAGTTTCAGCGAGACTAACGAACAGCAATTCACTTCTATATACAGGGTGACCTAAAATTCGATACATTCCTTTGAAAGACAGAAAGTAGACCTCATGTACAGTAATATTTTTCATGACATCCCCTATCCGAAAGATGATATTTACAAAGTTATTGAAATTTCAATTTTTTTTTCTTTTTTTTCGACTTTTTGACTTTGACATGACATATTTTTAAAAATGTTTGTCTATTTAGTGATCTTTTTATGTATTTTAACCGTCAATGAGTCAAATAATATTTTTAAGGAATAAATATGGACAAACTAAGCGAGAATTTTTCAATATGAGACATGAAACTGAATTTTCTCTTAAGAAAAATGCACATATTTCTTAAAAACAGGTAATTTTCTTTAAAAAAATGTATGATACAATGCGTACAAATATTCTAAATAACTTCCTTATCTCATTAGCTTTCCAAAAAGGTGCAAATGTCTACATAAAAATATGACGTTGTAGTAAACATAGAAGTAAAATGAAATAATGTCTAAATCTATTTATTTGCGATAAGGTTAAAATAAAAGGAAAAACTTGAATTTAATTACGTTTATTGTGTTTAAAAAACATCAATGGTTAATTAAATTTAATAATAAATATTTTATTTTAGGTCTTGTTTAAAATGTGAGCCTCTGTTTCTGATACAGGCCCGTAGTCTTCTCCGTACCTCTGTTTTGATTATTCTGGTAGTAAGACTAGTTTTGATTTCTTCTGCTGCATTTGTTATGCGGCTTCTGAGCTCCTCTACATTAGTTATGAGTGAAGTATACACCAAAGCCTTCATATGACCCCAAAGATAAAAATCACACGGGGTCAAATCGGGACACCGTGCTGGCCAAGGAATTGGCCCGCCTCGACCTATCCAGCGATGTGGGTAAGTTTGGTCCAGCCACTGGCGTACGCCGAGGCGGAAGTGGGCCGGGCAACCATCATGCTGGAAAATCATATTACGACGAGTTTCTATTGGCACATCTTCCATTAAACCAGTAATCTCCTCTCTTAGGAAATGTTCATACATTTCACCATTTAAATTTTGAGGCAAAAAATGAGGTCCAACTAAATTATTATTAATTATACCCATCCAGACATTTAGACTGAATCTGGTTTGATGGGCCCTTTCTTTTTTCATCCTGGGGTTTTCTCCTTTTGGTGCCCAGTAATGTGTGTTGTGGAAATTGTTTATCCCGTCACGGTCAAATTTCGATTCATCCGTCCACAATATTCTTGAGAAGAAATTGCGATCCTCCATGTCTGCATTTATCATAAAACGGCAGAATTCCATTCTTCTAACCGGGTCTCCCTCTTCCAGCGCTTGGACAGGTGTGTAGTGAAATGGATGTAGACGCGCTGTGTGTACTGTAAACCACACCTTCCATTGACTCAATCCAAGTCTTCTAGCTGCTGCTCTTGTAGAAATAGAAGGATCATTTTGAAAAAGTGTTAAAATTTCTTCTTCTTCTTCTGGAGCATACAAACGAGGTCTGCCTGAATCGCCACGTCTTCTATCAACACGGCCGCTTTCCCGAATTCGTCGAAATGTTGTTGAAAACACTCTAACGTTTGGCACTCGTCGATTCGGAAAACGTTCAACGTATGTTCTTCGTGCAGCAGCAGCATTACTACTACAAAGTCCGTAACAAAACAAGATGTCAGCGTATTCATCGTACTCAAAAGCAGCCATCGCGAAACAAAAAAATCACAAGTAGAAGTAAGGGTGTAGTTTAAAGCAACAATACGTCCGTACACGGCAATAGTTGACTTAAAACTAATATAAGCTATTTAATTTGCTCTCTAAGCCAGTCGGTAACTCATTGACAAAGGGCCGCGACGTAAGTACCTGAAACATTCCAAAGTTTGAACAAAGGAAACAATTGAAAAAAAAGGTCGCCTCAGGTAGAGTAATTCTTGAGATAACGTTACCTGATGATTGTTTTGTCTTTGTTTATTACATGTTCATATTTTTATCTAGACATTTGCACCTTTTCGGAAAGCTAATGAGATAAGGAAGTTATTTAGAATATTTGTACGTATTGTATCATACATTTTTTTAAAGAAAATGACCTGTTTTTAAGAAATATGTGCATTTTTCTTAAGAGAAAATTCAGTTTCATGTCTCATATTGAAAAATTCTCGCTTAGTTTGTCCCTATTTATTCCTTAAAAATATTATTTGACTCATTGACGGTTAAAATGCATAAAAAAATCACTAAAAAGACAAACATTTTTAAAAATACGTCATGTCAAAGTCAAAAAGTCGAAAAAAAAGAAAAAAAAAAAAAAAATTGAAATTTCAATAACTTTGTAAATATCAACTTTCGGATAGGGGATGTCATGAAAAATATTACTGTACATGAGGTCTACTTTCTGTCTTTCAAAGGAATGTATCGAATTTCAGGTCACCCTGTATAAGAAAGAGAGAAGATAAATTTTCCAAAAAATGTTTTCTGAACGTCGTTTCTATGTGAGGTGGGCTAGAAAAATACAAAATAGGCATTTATTAAACATTGGTGTCTCATAGTTCCTGACTGAGCTAACCAGCACTAGTGCGATAGAGACAGCTGCAGCTGGAGACGCCTGTTTCATTCTTCAAAACTTAACCAATTTAGGTACATTTTTCATTATAGACTAAAAAAAGGCTAGCTAGCTGAGCCATGTTTCTATGTTTAGATATTATTTTAAAATGTACTAAAATTATTTTTTTGGATATTTAAACACATTATGTCATGGAGGAACATATTATGTCATGGACAAATAATGTTTGTACCAAACATTATTCGTTAACGTTACTTTACGGAGCATTCGAATGTTCCTGTTTAACCTATGGTACTAATTTTTTTTCTTCAAATATTATAATTATAAAATTTAAGATAAATGAAATGTAGCCGCGTATGATAAGCTACTTATTAAATTGAATTCTAAACTTGTAGAAACGAATTAGATTATTATAAGATGGTGGTTTTTGTGGAGATGAAATAATACGTCTAGCCTCAGTGAAAATAATTTAGCGTCTATTCAAATAAATTGTTACAAAAATCAGGGACAAAGGATTTGGGAACAATTAGCCAATCAGTGACATTGGCGCATGCGTGTTCGCTGTGACGTATCAACACTATCAGCTGATTGGTTTAGGTATTTACACGGTTGTTACTTTGTACGTTCAGGAATTGAAGGACACAGATAATACCAAACATGCCCGCAGCTTGCTTTCAAGCAGTAGCTTCCAACGTTTTGTCTTGCCTATCATCATGGTTCTTTGTCCAATAGTGGGCATATCTTGGTATATGCTCTCCTCAAGATACCCGACGATGTTCTGATATCGGCCACCCGAGCAATTCCGTCGCTGCCACGAATTGTCCTCACGACACGACCGAGTTTCCATTTTAGCGGTGGAAGAGAGACGTCTTTGATTAATACAAGCTGGTCAGGTGTAAGGTCTGTCGTATTTTGCCTCCATTTTACCCTGGTTTGCAGCTCCGAAACGTATTCTTTAGCCCAGCGCGTCCAGAAATGCTGTCGTATTTGTTCAACCATTTGGTAGCGGCCCAAGCGATGTGATGGTTCCGTGGTGAGATTCTCCTCGCACACTGGAGCGGTAAGGGGTCGACCGATGAGGAAGTGTCCAGGACTGAGTGGAGTGTAGTCTGATGGATCGGAAGACAGAGGTACCAGCGGCCGTGAGTTCAGTACGGCTTCTATCTGTGACAGTACTGTGGTGAGCTCCTCGAAGGTCAGGCGGGCACCACCAACCACTCGCCGCAAGTGGTATTTACACGATTTCACCCCCGCTTCCCACAAGCCACCGAAATGCGGAGAATATGGAGGTATAAATTTAAAGTCTATATTTTGACTCCTAGCGTAATCGATAATGTCGTCGCTGCATGACGTTAGAAACTGAGCAAAATCATTACATAGACCTACAAAATTGCGTCCATTGTCAGAAAATATTTGACATGGTTTTCCACGTCGTGAAATGAAACGCTTGAGAGCGAGTAGATATGCGTCAGTAGATAGGTCGCTTACAAGCTCCAAGTGCATGGCGCGTGTGGTAAAACAAATAAATAAACAAATGTATGCCTTAACTAATTTTGCACCCCTGCCTTTACGGTTTAGAACGAACACTGGCCCTGCGTAGTCTACTCCGGTACGATCGAAGGGGTAACTGGCTATTAGGCGTTCCTTAGGTAGGTTGCCCATAAGAGGGCTTAGTGTCTTACCTCTAACTCGCGTGCAGATAACACACTGATGAGTCACCTTCCTAGCTAGATTCCTACCAGATACAGGCCACCACTTCTCACGCAAATGATACAAAAGCGTCTGCGGTCCACAATGCAACGATTTCTTATGCTCGTGTAAAAATAACAAACGCGTAAAATTGTGTTTTGTACATAGCAGTATAGGGTGTTTTTTATCAAAATTAAATTCGACAGAATTTTTTACTCTGCCGCCTACGCGAATTAAATTCATCTCGTCTAAAAATAAATTTAAACTAGCAAGTCGACTACTTAACTTGACGCCTTTCCCGGTTTTAAGTAATTCATATTCATGTGAAAATGAATTTTGTTGCGACCATCTAGCTAACATTAACACGGCCCGCCTCACTTCGTCAATACCTAACGCGCCCGTCAGCTGATTTGCCTTGTTGCGCGGCCGGGAGTTGTGAATGAATCGTAGAACATAGGCGGCGGTGTGACTCATACGATTAAATTGTGAAAATTTATTAAATGGAAAAAATGTTTCATCTATATTACTATTAAGTTTGCACGTAAATGCATTCGAAACCATCGATTTCAGTTCCGGCAAGTTATTAATTAAATTATCGTTAATATCAGTAGTAAATGGTGCATAATTATTATTAAAATGTAAGTCGCTTAAAAACATGGGTCCTTCCCACCATAACTTTGAGGAAGCCAAACTCTCAAGGCTAACTCCACGAGATACAAGGTCGGCCGGGTTTTCCTTCCCACTAACGTGTTGCCAGGTGAACTTGCCCGCCAGTTCATGTATTTCAGCGACGCGGTTCTGAACAAATGTTTTTAGTAAATTAGGAGGCATTCGTAACCAGCCTAACACGATTGTTGAGTCAGTCCAAAACTTGACGTCATCAAATTTACGAGTAAGTGAAACGTTAATTTTTGCGTAAAGTTTGGCACCTAGCAATGCACCACACAGTTCCAGCCTAGGTATACTTACAGGTTTTAATGGAGCTACCTTGCCTTTAGCAATTAGTAATCTCACTACCACAGTATTCTCACTTATAGACCGTACGTATGCGCAAGCGCCGTATGCAGTCTGTGACGCATCTGTGAATATGTGTAACTCGCTACGATTGGCGTTGCACTGAAATGCATAACGCGGGACCTTGATTGAGGAAAGAGAAGACAAGTCGCTAACGAACCGGTTCCATGTCCGTATGACGTCACTAGGAAGGGGGTCGTCCCATTGTAACTTAAGCAACCAAAGTTTTTGTAATAGTACCTTACCGATCATTACAGATGGACTCAATAAGCCTAACGGGTCGAATATTTGGGAAACTGTTGACAAAATTGTACGCTTAGTGATTAAATTATCGGCTCCCCGTAACTGTGTGTTAAATTTGAATTCATCAGCGACATTGCACCATCCTAAACCTAACGTTTTGCTTTGAGTGTTCTCACCTAAGTTTAGGTCGCGAAACGAACTGTGTGGGTTATTATTATTATTCAGTGACGAAAATTCTGCGTCTTCATCACATTCAAAGTTAAAAACCCATTTTCGTAATGGGAAACAGGCGGTATCTAATACGTTAGCGGTTTCCTTACAAATTTTTAAAAGTTTAACCTTGACCTCACACGAGGTCAAGAGGTCATCCACGTAAAAATCATTATTTATGACCCTCTTGACGTCAGGGTCTGAACATTCCAATGCCAATTGCTTCAGACAGCGTACACTAAGAAAAGGCGCGGATGCCGTACCATATGTTACAGTATTTAAGCGATAAACGTCTAGCGGATTCGATGGATCGTCGCGCCATATGATAAGTTGTAGGTCACGTTGCGTGGGCGTTACTGCGACCTGCCGGTACATTTTCAGGCAGTCGGCTCGTGCTATATATCGGTACTGTCTGAACCTTAATAATATACCTAACAGATCCCCCTGAATGGGCGGCCCGACGCGCTGAATATCATTGAATGAAATTCCGTTATTAGTCGCGGCACTCGCGTCAAATACAACGCGGAGTTTTGTAGTTGTACTATGTTCGCGAAACACACCGTGGTGTGGCATAAAATAGTTTGGTTTCGAGTAGGTATTCACTTTAGTCATATGACCTAGGTCAATATACTCTCGCATGAAATCAACGTATAATTGTTTGTAACTAGACGGTCCGCGTAATAATCGCTTCTCTAATGAGAGAAAACGGCGTTCAGCTTGGTTATAAGATTCACCCAATACTTCGGCTGAGTTTTTGAGTGGAATGTGAACCACAAATCTACCATTATTATCGCGTGTAGTATTTGTAATGAAGTTTTGTTCACAGGCCACCTCGTCCTCAGTGTGCGTATTCCGAAGTAGCGGTAACTCCTCGAGTTCCCAAAACTTACGTTATTGATCGTCTATAGATGTACTGACTTCAGTACTAATGTTACATTGGACATGTCCCTTGTGTACAGCGTTATAATTGATAGGACCCGAAATTATCCAACCTAACTTAGTATTTTGTAAAAACGGACCGTTAGGTAAACGCATCTTGCCATCGATAAGCAAGTCCCAAAATAGATCCGCTCCTATCAAAATATCAATATTTTGTGGCCCTAAAAACTGCGTATTTGCTAGCTGAACGTTATCAGGTACATGAAAGCGTGCGTTCATATTATTATGTACCTGAACAGCAGGCAATGTGGGCGTTATTTCGTCTAAAACGTAACATCGAAGTTGCGTCCAGTAGGCATTTATGTGTGATTTAATACGTATATTACAAGAATGTGAAGAATGCGATATGAAATTGCCTACTCCCCTTATTTCTTTAGTGGACTGTATTAGCGAGATATTTAATTTTTTGCAAAATGAATTAGTTATAAAACTACTTTGGCTGCCACTATCGAGTAACGCGCATGCTACATGATAGTTATTGTACCTATCGAGAATCTTGACTTTCGCAGTAGATAACAGTTACCCAACATGCTTTTACGTTTGTCGTTATCGAAGTACGCTATTTAAAAATGTATGGAATTGACTTTTGCGTACGACTAATGACGTCCTTAGTCGTAATCGATATTTGTAGTGCTACCCAACCTGTACATTTTTGTCGTAGACGATAACAGTAAACTTTTACGCTTTCCAATTGACGATAATGTTATATGAAATGGCTACCCAACTTACACATTTTGACATTTTGTCGAACGCTATCTTATACGTTATTGTTTTCAAGATAACGAAGTCTAAAGAGGTGCTTTTAACTCCGATATCGAACAATATGGCGGATATTTATTAATCAGCTGATATTCTTGTTTAGAGTACAATAGAGTTTAGGTGCTTTGCGATTATTGTTGGCCGCACAACACGAATAAACCTAGGAGAGGCGTATATATACAGTAATTGAAGGCAATAGAAGACATTCCCGACATTATTTGTTATCTCCCGATATAAAACATTGATAACTGATTCATATCCTGTTACTGGCTTTGATCCTATCTATACTGTATTGTTAATGTATTACTAATAAGCTGTTGGTTACCCAAACAAAATAATGCTAAAACAATGCCAAAAACTTAGCAGTATTTGGCATAATTAGTGAATTACTTACAAGCAAGTGATCTGTAGGTAGTGCAAACTGCTGTTGAAGACAAGATAATATGAGATTTTGGCAAAATTACTAAGCTTTGGTTGGTAGGTAGGTACTCGGATTTGCAAACATAAAAACCAATGCTAAAGACTGCTAAGTGAAAGAGATGATAATGAAAAAGAAATGCTTACTGTATTAAAAATATTTTAGAACTAGAATTAGGTAAATAGAATAATTCATCAGGAATAAGAAAGCATTCATGAACAAAATGTGGCCAAATGGAACTGTAAAAACAAATCTTAGTATACTAAACTATTTCTCATTATACCTACTGACTAATTAAGTGTAAATAAATACAACAATAATAATTGTTAATAAAACATTTTTTTCCAGTATTTGTAATTCATTTAATTCCTTTAAAGTTAAGTAACTTTACTTGTTAATATCTTAACATATAAAACATTGAAAACTGATTCATAAGCTTCAAATTACTTGTAAAACATTAGAAACTAAATAAGTATTAATATGTTTAATTGTTGTAAATCTTAGCAGTTTTTGGCATAATTAGTTTCAAAGTGAATTACTTATATTAAGCAACATCAAAAGCAAGTGAAAATCTGTAGGTACTGCAAACTGGTAGGTGAAGACAAGATAATATGAGATAAAACGTGGCCAAATGGAACTGTAAAAATTAAGAAATCTAAGTATACTAAACTATTTCTCATAATAAATACAACAATAATAATTGTTATAAAAACATTTTTTTCCAGTATTTGTAATTCATTTAATCCCTTTAAAGTTAAATAAATTTACTTGTTAATAACTTAACAACTCACATGACGGTTCCAATCCTACCTAGGATTAGAACCTAGCCTACATGTTCCATAACAAGGTAGGAATTAAAAACCCACCGTATGACGGTGAGTAATAATTATGAAAATGGGATAAAAACACACCAGGCAGTATAAGTAAATATTTATTAATATGAAATGTCAATATTGAAAATTTGAGTGTCCCACGTCATTCTTTGTTTATTTTTCTTTTCAATGCCTTATCGCTGCAGGTCAGCAGGCACTAGATGGTGCAGGTGATGTGTCCTATTAAGGCTGCTGCAGCCGTTGTCTGAAAAAATATATATTATTAGCTTTATCAGGACTTAATATAGATATAGACTTATGTGCTTTCATTCACACAAATATATTAATTATAATTAAACATATCCATTTTGTGATTTGTGAAAACCACTTGTTATTTTATTGTTACCTAGACAGGTGATGATAATATGTTTATATATGGATCAAGTTATATAAATACAAATAAGTTTTATAAATAATGATTAATTAAACAATGACTTTATACAGTAGTTACTTCAATTATACCCAATATTATTATGCCAATCCCTACATAATATTATGCCAATCCCTACATAATATTATGCCAATCAATTTCCCATAAGGGTAGGCCGGCACATAATATCTAAATGTAATAAGATCCTAACATCATACTTCATTCACTAACTCACATGGTTATGTTACGGGTGACGATTTTATTGATCAAGGTACACAGTATGAATGGCTACTTTAGCCATTTGATATTCGTGACTGCGTAGTATATACAAAGTCTCCCATTACTCCCATACGAAGTAGATAATATTATACTTATTAATATCGAATATGATGTTATGATAAATGACTGGCTGCCAGGTAGGTACGGAAAGCCTTAAATTGTATACCTACTAAGCACCACTTTTTTGTTCTACCATAATTATTGTTGCCGTTTGCATAAACATTCCATTTAAACACGTTACATAAAAGTTTTATTTACTTACCTGTGTTGTTGTTAACCTCTATTAATGTATGAATTTCTCCGTGATTGTATTACTGATCTATGGCATCGTGCTTTTTTGCACTCTTCATAGTTTGATTACACATCTTCTTCACTAATAGCTTCAATACAAGTTCATTGTTAAAAACATCTAAGTAGCAACTCGTCGGCCATTCGGCAGTGTTACCAACTCTCATAAATATTTATGTCCAAACTTACAACAAAAGTCCCAAAATGGTAACAACTACTTAAAAAAAATCCCTAAATTTTCTTATGGCACTGAAAACTATAAATATAATAAAAATAAATTAATACTGATAAAAATGTGATTATGTCCATTATACGTTAAGATACACTACCAACATTATTTTTTATACAGATTGACTTTTAAAATTTTGGTCGTTATAGGTAAGTAAAAAAATAGAGACCCCAAATATAAACCTAAACAATTTTACACCTAAAAACTGCTTGTAGAAATTTTTTGCCACCGAATTTAGGGGAAAAACTTCTAGGTTGGCAACACTGGCACATGGTAGTTTGTTGTCTTGTAACATGATAGTCTAGTGACGGATTTGACAGTTGACACAGTTGACACTTGACAGCGAAAATTACGTTTTAGGGCGCCGGAACCAGAGACAAAACGTTTTAAAAATGACGCCAAGACGAAGCGCAATCTTAGTGCATGTTGGCTACGAAATCAATGTCGCTATCTCAAAACAGATAACGTATCTACAGAACTTTACGTAACTAAGCGATGGCATCTTGGGTAAGGGCCCAGAACAGGTTGCACATTAATGCATTGCGTATTTATTAAATGCGTGTCTGTGTGAGCGCCGTTGAGTGGGGGCTGGGATGCGCTCGCGCTGACCACAGGTACGTCAGTCGAAATCTTTGATACAAAGCTCGATGTACTGTTAGAATCACTAGGATGTATTAGAGAATTATGTTTCAAATTACATTTTTTACAAGGCCCAAATAGACAAGTACTAGCCGTGTGCCCGGGACGTAAACAATTATTACATAAGTCGTGTTCTCGGACAACATTTAGTTTGGATTTTAAATCCATAGAAATAAACTGTGCACAAGTGTAAATTGGATGCTTAGCTTTGCATACGACACAATTCCACTTATGAAAAGTACGACTGGCTGACTTGTTGGATAAAACATGACAGTGTGTTACATTACTTCTCACTGCAATATTCGGTTTTCTACTAATATCAGTGCTAGTGTTTTCTTTGCTATGAGATAAAATTAAAGTTTCGAGTAAATCGGCTCTATTCTTAAGAAATTTAAGTAAATGGTCAACCTTTAAAATTACATTGAAGTTGCAGTCAGACAAAAGAGAACCTTTGTGTTCCTCCCAGTGTCGTTCTGTTATTTTGTCTAACTTAGAAGTTACTATATAAATAACTAATGTGTCCCAGGAGTCTGTAGGTTCACCGAGGATCTTTAAAGCGCGTAAATTATTAATTATTGTGTCTATTAGTTTTCTAAGAAGTGAAGGTGACTCTTTAGGCAGTGGTTGAATAGAAAATAGTGCTTTTACATGACTCTGAACTAATAACCTAGTGTTGTCATATCTATTCAACATTAGTTCCCACGCAACAGAATAATTTGAGGCTGATATTTCAAGTGAATTTACCACCATCTCTGCACTTCCTTTTAGCGAGGATTTCAGGTAATGAAATTTTTGTATATCACTAATTTCCTGTGAATTATGTACCAACAATACGTAGGTGTCCCTATATTCTAGCCAGTGTTCGTACAAGCCGTCAAATGTAGGTAAAGTGATAATCGGTAGTTTTACAGATGATTGTGTATAATGCGAACATACCTTGGAGCAATCTGCAACAGCACCATCGACATTAAGAATAGATTCTGCCCGAGACAGAACACTGTAGTAACTATCCTCAAACTGCTGACGCTGATCTAGCTGGTCATCAACGTCACAGTCAGGGACCGTATTTTCTAACTGTGTTTGAATATTATTAAATTCTGCAAATAATGTACGGACTCCGTCCATTCTAAATTTTAAATCTATTTTTAATTCTTTACTCAATGGCGTTACAATAATATGTACATAATTCGTGAACTCACTCACTCACTCACTCACAAAGGCAGACTAACTAACGAACGTGATTCGTTAGTTAGTCTGCCTTTGAGTATACCGCGTTTTCTGATTAGGTCTCGC
Organism: Celastrina argiolus; assembly: GCA_905187575.2. NCBI lineage: Eukaryota > Metazoa > Arthropoda > Insecta > Lepidoptera > Lycaenidae > Celastrina > Celastrina argiolus. The sequence continues at coordinate 16,105,707 of LR994597.1, forward strand.
ATGATTTGCTCAGTTTTACCATCGTTAACGTTTTTATACGGTGACTTGTCGCGATTCTGACTAGTTTGACCTTCCATATCCCCGTCTATCTCTGTGGCTTATGAAAGAAAGAGGTACTCACGTGAAATAGTCACTGCGGAAGCAGTCAGCTGGCACTCTACCCGAGATGATCTGGTCGCCGTTGTGATCCAGGAGGTCGCTGCTCCAACGGATTTGATACTCGAATTCCCGTATATTTGGCTCAGAAGGATCAGTTTATGTAGCCGCGTATGATAAGCTACTTATTAAATTGAATTCTAAACTTGTAGAAACGAATTAGATTATTATAAGATGGTGGTTTTTGTGGAGATGAAATAATACGTCTAGCCTCAGTGAAAATAATTTAGCGTCTATTCAAATAAATTGTTACAAAATCAGGGACAAAGGATTTGGGAACAATTAGCCAATCAGTGACATTGGCGCATGCGTGTTCGCTGTGACGTATCAACACTATCAGCTGATTGGTTTAGGTATTTACACGGTTGTTACTTTGTACGTTCAGGAATTGAAGGACACAGATAATACCAAACAGAAACGAAAATGATGAGAGAATAACAAATAAAAATTGCTGTTAAAGGAGAAATCTTAGCGATTGTCTAACGAATAAGATCTTCAATCCGAGCAAAAGAATTTAAAACGATTGAAATGAACTAATCGCAGTTACCGAAGACTTCTGTCGCAAAGAATCTGAATTGGATCAATTGTTCACCAGTAACGGGACCAGCGGGATTGGCCTACTGGTGATCAGACAATGCAGGCTGATGAATAATATTTGTATAAAAAGTACGAGAGCAACTTGAAAACAAAATTCTTGTTCTTCCACCGCGGGAATCGAACCCAAGGCGTTAAACCATAATAATAATGCCTCCCACACCGATTTCGGTGACGGTGGCCGGTTTCATTGAAACCAGGAGTTATTTTTATAGTGCCCAGGTGTGTACGCGGTACACAGAAGCACTCTCTCTTCCTTTACTCTCGTAGCCCAGTGGGACGGATAACCGACACGACTGGCGGGAGATCAGGCGCAGGATCAACTTTTTACATGCCCATCCAACGCATGGATCATCTTTCTTGTCAGACAATCAGGTGATTAGCCTGCATTGTCCTAACCAAACTTGAAAACAACATTTTTTTGTTGTCCTCCGGGTCGAGAGCGAAGCTCTGAACCACTAGACCACGGAGGCGTTATCCCATAATAAACGGTTGACATCAAAATTGTCGCTTGTTACAAGAATCAGCGATCATGCTTCAAACTTTGATATTCGAACGTCGAACAATTTAATAAACAAGAAACGGTGTAACCTCGGAACATTCCTCGCATTATCTCCCGACATCACCGCGATGGCCGACATACATCGCCGCTCGCACGCACGAGCGCCCACATTTATCACCTTCATTAGCAGCAATGAACTCGATGATACGGTGATGAGTGATCCACACATTACCCACAAATGTGTTCAGTACTTCGGAATCAATTTGCGATAAAAGAAGCCCCGGAATGTTCTTTACAAGTGTATTAGAGCGTGAAATTCCATATTTTATTTACTGGGATAGATTCAGTACGAGTGCTAATAAAATTTGTATGCCGCATGGAGCGCCGCGTCACGGTTTGATGATCCACTTGAAATCGTTTACGATAAGCTGTTTGTTCTCGTTCCCGTTCATTAGACAGGAATATTAACTTTTGTTTTTTTACTTCGATAAAAACTACGGCCGTTTTTTAATGATTTATATATGTCGCAGTCATCAATTCTAATTGAAATCGCTATATCATTGAGTGACTAGCATTTTTATCGAATGATGACATTAAATTGAAAGACTAGGCCGAACATTGGTTGAACAATCGTCAGTCAACGTCCAATTAGTTAGCGGATTGTAATGTTGTATTGTCAGTCAGGTGATTGAAATTTTTCTCACTGCGGCGCTGGTAGTCACCAAAACAAATATGGCGTCAAACAGCTCGCACTGTTAGCACTGTGTTGATATCTACACTAAATGGATGTATGTTAAATTATTTACCTGTGAATTATTTATACAATATCGATAGTATGAGCGCAAATTATAAGAAAAAATCACTTAACTAGGTGTTCCATATGTAGGTAATTCAACGACTACGCTAAATGACGTTGAGTCAAAACGTTGGAAGTTACAATAAACAATTTGACGAGTTGTCCTTTAGTCTTTCAATTTAATGTTTGACGACCTCCGTAGCGCAGTGGTTCAGGGCGTTGGTTCGAATCCCGCCGAGGGAACAAAAAGTTTTCAATGTTCCTGGGTCATGGATGTGTATTAAATTTGTATATTAATATAAAAAAAATCTTAAATATGTGTATAGTATAAGAGTATTAAATATATATTTCCGTTGTCTGGTACCTGTAACACTGTGTTCTTCAGGTACTTAGCACAGGGCCAGATTGTCGTGGCGTCTATAGATAAAAAAAATGTCGTCATTCTATAAAAACGCTAGTTACCAATAGCGACTTTTTAAAGTTACGTAGCCAAATGGCAAAGATTTTGTGCGTACACAGGTAACATCAGCTAGTATTGTATTACTTTGTCTATCTTATAAATTATCCTCCCAGTTAAGTGGGTCCCATAAAGCATGATTACTGTTGAAGTGGCTATTACAAAAGGTACGTCCAGTTTAATTCCCTCCTCACAGAGGGCATCTGATGTCGGATTAGGACTCCAATTATCTCGTATGTCCCGAGGCAATTGGTCTCAAGGCGAAAATTGATATCACAAGGACTAGGTTTCATGTAAGTGGCTGGAAATGGTGGAACGGATTAAGTCAACAGTTGGATGTACAGGCATATTGACTTGAATGGCGAATATTATCTACTATGAATCCCGTGGTAGGTCATCATGTAGGACAATTCCAAAAGTGTTAGTATCTAATCTATTTGGAAATAAAATATTTTTCATTTTCAATGCTTTCACATCACGTCAATCTGGCCCCGTGGTAACCTGAGTACTTATATTATACCTATATATTTTTGTCGTACATAAATCAAGCCTACCTCCATACACCTCCATGACTCAGGAACATAGAAAACTTTGTGTTCCTCTGGCGAGATTCGAAGCCATGAGAATCGCTTAACCGCAAAGGTCGTTTCATATACTATATTATGTTAACAGTTATGTTAATGCAACGTCCACGACATCCGTAGCGCAGCGCATCGATGTTTCGACAAATCAAATTGTCAATATTGCGCTTAAACAACAGTTTGTGGTAAAAATAATCGAAGTGTTTTGAGAAAAAATAACGTTTCAAGGAACACGCTAAATGACGCTGTTTCGTCATCAAGAATAAATGTGGTAATTGTAAAGTACAGGCGGGAAATTTAAACACTAAACTATTTAAAGTTGTTGAATATTTCAAATGAATGTATACAAAAATCAAATACAATTTTGCATATTTAAGTGCTTATGTACAAAATGAAAACAGTTCCTATTAGATACAAAAAAATATGCTTAGCAAATCGTGGATTCTCCTAAGTAGCCTTACAAGTCAATATTCAATTATTAATTAATTCAATATTTAATTAACTTGTTTCCTCATTAAAACTCTCACAATACTGCGGGAAATACAAAAATGTAACATCTTAAATATAAAGAACGCTGTAAAATTAATGGCTGGAGAATTTGTAGAAAAGATTAATAATGGGAAGGTAGCTCAGCTGCTGTCTTAACGATGCTCAAGGATATACAACAGAACAGTTCAATGGTTTGAAAATGAAATGATTAGGAACGCCATCGCTATAAAAAATGTATGAAAACATCGTTTGATACTAATTAGCAAACCTCATGTCAAATGTAATATTTTTGCTACCGAACTTAGTAAGTGATAATAGCGATATTTTGAACGCCTCCATGGTCTGGTGGTTGAGAGCTTCGCTTTCGACCCGGAGGTCATGAGTTCCAGTCCCACGTTGGACAAAAAAAATGTTGCTTCTATGTTTGGTTAGGACAATGCCGGCTGATCACCTGATTGTCTGATCATGAAATCAAAAATGATCATGATATGATATATGAATATTACGATATAAAAAGAAAAGAAATGAAAGTACTATGTAACATTAAGAAAGTTGTACACTAGTAAAAGTGAAACGAAACGTTGTTTTATCTGTCTAATAGGTTCTAAAGTGAGGTTGGGTTTGAGACTTCTTTATTAATACAGGCCTAAGACACTATAATTATAATCCCAGCAAATCTCAGGGGGGCAGATTCGCAGAGAGACAGAAATCTCAAATGGACAAAATCGCAGATGGGCAGATAACATCAGTCCTTGTCCTTTACACTTCATTACCTGCGATGTGATCTCAATTAAAACTTTTAATTAAACGCCCTCGTTTTAAGTCTTCGGAGGTGTCTCAAAGTATTATATGAGCTTGAGTTAAACGCTTAAGGGGATAAGATAACATTGACGCTAGATCAAAAAATTAGATTTCATTACTATGTGAAGGTGCGATTCCACCGGTGTTCTGAACTGTTGCGAACATTGTGCGTAACAGATGTGTAGCGCGCTACCCTTGATGTTGATGATAAGTGCAGCTGCTACTTGTTGATAATGCTGATGCTGATGATAGACTGATGATGATGCTGTTCTGATAGGTTGATGCTGGTAAGATAGGGTTAGGGTATAAATGATGAAAACCCTTTGGTGCTTAATAACGACCCGTGATCAACTGTTTATTGTTAACTTTGTCTTAATTTATATATGTTACAAATATGCTTAGCTAAGATGCATACGTGAGCTGCGGAGGACACGGCCCAGCACACCTTAGAGGTGTGCGAACGATGGGACGTGCAGCGCCACGATCTAGTGGCAGTGATTGGGCGGGACCTCTCACTCTCGAGTGTGGTTCGCTGCATGCTCGAGAGCGATGAGGCCTGGCAGGCGGTGGTCTCCTTTTGCGAATTCGTCATGTCGCAGAAGGAGGCCTCGGAGCGGGACAGAGAGACTGATCCTCTCTCTCTTCCGCTTCGCCGGCGCAGGACGGGGATGCGGAGGCGTCGCTATGCGGCCCTCCCATCTCACGTCTAGTACGGGGCTCCGGGTAGAGGGATGGGTAACCTCCCCGGCTTTGTCAGTCTCGGCGCCGAGGAGAGCGCTTCAGTTTGCCGGAGCGCTCTCTTAATTTGATGGAAGTCCGGTCCCTGTAGAGGTGAACCGGCCGGTCGAGGGAGGAGTAGCCTGTGTTTAGACAGATCCAGGCACTCCACCCAACATATCGGCTGATGGCAATCCGCAAGTGGTTTTAGTGGGTAAACCGGCCGTAGCGAGCCGGGAGTCCCACATACCCCTCGGGGACCCTCCCGGGGGGATGCGTAATGCATTTCCCTTGCGGAAAAAAAAAAAAAAAAAAAAAAAAAAAAAAAAAAAAAGATGCATACGTGAGGCGCGTGTGTACTACTAACATACTGGCATACTGGCCTGTACATCTTGCCAGTCTAAAAAGGAACCAAAAAAAGGAATAAATATTATACCTAAATACAAATTAAATGTAAAATGTATAATATCTATTAATGGCGACGGTGACGGCCAGACCAGCTTCTCGTATCTGGAAGTCCGCAGCGCGGTTTGCTATGGCTGCCTCTTGCGACTGCTCTTCGATGCTCTCTTATGGTCGTGATGTCTCCTTCATATGTGAAAGTATGACGTCAGGCTGGCTGGAACGTGACGCGCTCGTGACGTTGTCCACAGCTGATGTCTAGCCACGCTGCGCTAGAGTGTAATTTGATCCACCTGTTCGAGCATTGCTTTGTTATGATTATTCAGCGGAAGGTTTCTTACAGCTGACTGATAGGTGCGGGTCATACGCGTACAATGACACACTGACCCTTGCATTGTGATCTAGATTTTGTGTTTTTCTTCAACCGGTAATATTATTAATTTGCTGACCGGTCGTTTGATGACATTATGTTGTGTTCTTACGGTGACGACCCGGGTATGTCCGTCCTTTCCGGGATGAAGTTCACACACACGTGCTATGGCCCACTTCCCCGGCGGCATATTGTCTTCTTTAATAATAACTATGTCGTTCAGTTCGATGTCCTTGATAGGTGTGGTCCACTTTGTTCTTGTTTGAAGGTTTTGTAAATATTCCCGAGACCAGCCCTTCCATATTTGCTTGTTCATAGTTTGTACTAGTTGCCATCTCGATGATAAATTGGTGATTTCCGGATCCGTCTGGGGTCTGGATAGAAGTGGACCACCGACAAGAAAGTGCCCTGGAGTGAGGCAGATGTCGTCACTTCCACACATCAAATCATCCATATAAAATGAGTTAGTTAATGCATGCGCAGCAAAAGGGTATTTTGCTTTGTTATCGAATGCTATCTGACGTAACGTGCGCATGGCTAGGAATGGAGCAGCTTTAGTGCCATATGTCACAGTAGTGAGATGATACGTTTTAATGACGTTATTTGATGTATTGTGGCTTCTCCATATGATAGATTGTAATGGTTGATCAGACGGTCGAATCCTTATTTGACGAAACATTTTCTCCACGTCGGACGTCATCACAAATTTGTGTTTCCGCCATTTAAGGAGCAATCCTTGAAGGTCCTGTTGTAAGTTGGGACCATTCTCCATAAGGTCATTCAGACTGTATCCCGATGATGTTTTCGCGGACGCATTGAAAACAACACGTAGTTGTGTTGTCGTAGAATCAGATTTCAATACGCCGTGGTGAGGTAGGTAACATGTTGTCTTGTTCCCAATTAAATTGTTGTTTACTTCTTTCATGTGTCCCAGTGACTCATATTCATGCATAAACTGTTTGTAGTTATCTGATAGCATTTTATTTTTTGTCATTTTTCTTTCCATGTGTATGAATCTGGCCATAGCAATTGATTTTGAGTGCCCCAGTTTTTGCTCCCAATTTTGCTTCATAGGGATGGCTATTGGCTACCTCGTATCTACCATCCTCAAGACATTTTGTTGTTGATTGATAAAGTTCTTAACAATATTGTTCGGCTTCTGATAAGGGCGAGTTTACACTCGACTCTTGTATGTCTTCTATTTCCCAGTACTTGGACAAATCTTCTACTTGATGTAAGACAACATTACAGCTAAACGTTTTCACATTGCCTGATAATATCCATCCCAACTTTGTATGTTGGGCGATTGGTGCTTGTGGGGGCCCCCTTATGAGACCGTCCATGATTATATCAGAGTATACGCTGGCGTCCAGTAATAAATCAACTGGTTTTGAAATGTTATACTCTGGGTCAGCGAGGTTAAGATGTTGAATATGAGGCCAGGATTCGATTCTAAACGAAGAGTTAGGCAAGTTGTTGATGACACGTGATATGACAAGTGCTTCCGTAGTAAATTGATAATCGTCATATATTGATTTGCAGACAAGTGTAACCATGCCTTTACTTTGTTTTGTACTAGGCCCAATGCCGGACACCGATGCGTGACAACGTTGGCGCTTTAATCCTAGGAGCTGAGCAGCATTTTCTGAGATAAGAGTTACTTGGGACCCTTGATCTAGGAGCGCCGTTAACGTGATGTATGTTCCGTCTGCTGACTGTACTTTGATCGACATTGTAGTCAGCAATATTTCTTCGTCATCGGTAGCGACATAATTTGTATGATGTTGTTTACTTGAATTTGGAGCGCTTGTTGCTGAGTATTTTGTAGGTGAAGGCGCGACCATGTTATGCGTTGCTTGCACTTTGCTATTCGTGGACGTTAATTTAGATTGCATAATTGAGCCATGAATTTTCGTGTTATGTGCTTCATTGCATTCCTTGCACCGCCTTGTTGAATAACACGGTTTATCCTGATGCGTGTAGAGACAATTAGGACATATTTTAAATTTTTGTAAAGTGTCCATTTGTTCTCTACCTGATAGATTAAGGAAAGTTTGACAAACGTATAAGTCATGAAATGCATTACACACAACACAAGGCGTGCGTGTGTAAGTCGCAGCAGTTTGATAAAATCCCTTGCGAACATGTTTGTGTTGATATAGCGGAGCGGTTTTGTTAAAATTTGATGATCTCGGTGACTGATAAACTAGTTTACTATTGCTCTGATTTTCTTTTTCTTTTCGCTGAATTGGCTCTAATGCCGTAAACTTGTTTTCAATGAACGTCATAAATTCGTCAAGGGTAGGTAAAGAGCGCGGCTCCTTGCGAGACTCCTTGTAGTCGCTGTAGGTCTCCATATCCAACTTCTTCGAAAGAATGTGTACCAAAAGCGGATCCCAGCTATTAGTGTCCACTCCCAAATTGTGTATAGCGTGTATACATTCTGTTGTTGTGTCATAGAGTTTCTTTAATTCATATGACGACTGCTTGTGACTGTTCGCTTGATTGAGAAGAATTTCAACTTGGTATGTAAAAAGTAGCTGAGGATTATTATATCGATGATTTAAAATTTCCCAAGCAGTCCCGTAATTCTCCGCCGAAATGTGAAGATGTTGAATCAAACGCTCTGCCTCCCCCTTCACCTTACATTTTAAATGTTGCATTTTTTGAGCGTTTGTGATATATTTGTTGTTGTGTATCGCTTCGGTGTATAAATCATGGAATGTAGGCCATTGACCATAATTTCCCGTGAATGTTGGTATTTCTATATGGGGAAGCGATTGTTGAATATGTGCGTGGGAATATAATTTTTGATTTAAATGTCTTTTCATGTTGATGTATTTCTTCTCAACTTCGGTGTATGAATGTTCATATTGTGTGTCGGTTCCAGATGATAAAATGTCTACACGCAAATGGAGTTCATCGATGTTCCGCCAGCGCTGTTGTAAGTTACGTAACTCGTCCTCAATCTCCCATTTTTCTTCGGGGTTCTGTTCATTGATGCGTTTCACTTGTCGTTCCATGGCCCGGAAATTAGCGTATTGTTGTAGCAAAATCTCCTGATAGTCCTCGCGTGATTCGACCTTTCCGAACTGAATTTTTGGGATTGTAAATTCCGTTCTTGGGCTGACTTTAGACGTTGAGGGTGTCGATCCATCCCCGGGAGTAGCCTGACTGCCTTTTGAAATTGATAATTGCGAGATTGTTGGAGTCTGAGGCCTTTCTGAATCCGAAGTCATGAGTGTGCGTAATGAAGTGTAAAAGTGTTTCACTTCGGCATAAATATCCCTTGTAAAATAATCCGATGATCTATCTTCTGCTGCTTGTAATGTCTTGTTATTGAGCTCAAACTCTCCCCACAGATTGTCAATAGCTGCGATGCGTTTTTTGAAGTATTCCGATGTTTTTCTGTCTGCGGAATCCTTTTTATAATTAATGTGGATCCTCTCGATCTCCTTGATGATAGTGTTCTGACGTTCTAGAAGTTCTTGCATGATGATAAAGAGATGTTTAGCGTACTTAAAGTCCCTTTACAGTATGTGCGTCCTGTTCTCAACTCTTCCGGGGCGACCCGCTGGTGGGAGACCGGTTGAGCCGATTCGCTACCGTAATGAGATAATAAAATACTCTAAACTCTGGTAATAAGGTATTATTTCTTCAAATGAGTAATACCTGCTGATTTGTGAGAACGTCTTGATAATGATTTTGAGACGATTGTGTCTTGATAAGATGATATTCTTAAGATGTCTTCTCAATGCGTCTCGCTGTTGAATGTGCTTCTGATAAAGATGAGTTGATCTTCTCACCAAAATTGCTTACGTAGAACCAAAACTTGTAGCTTTCAATCCACAGGATGCTATTTTCTCTCGTAGAACCAAAAACTAGTAGCTTTCAATCCACAGGATGCTCTTTTTTCTCGAAGGACCAAAACATGTAGCGCGCTACCCTTGATGTTGATGATAAGTGCAGCTGCTACTTGTTGATAATGCTGATGCTGATGCTGATGCTGATGCTGATGCTGATGATAGACTGATGATGATGCTGTTCTGATAGGTTGATGCTGGTAAGATAGGGTTAGGGTATAAATGATGAAAACCCTTTGGTGCTTAATAACGACCCGTGATCAACTGTTTATTGTTAACTTTGTCTTAATTTATATATGTTACAAATATGCTTAGCTAAGATGCATACGTGAGGCGCGTGTGTACTACTAACATACTGGCATACTGGCCTGTACAAGATGTTTGTTCCGGTGGACTCGCTAACGCAACATTAACAAATTGGAACACATACAAATTGGCACAGCTGGAATTCTGAAAAAAATGTTGGCTGACAAATGTTCTGAACACTATTTTGGTGGAATGGTACCTTTACAATTGAAAACATGAATGGATGAATGTGAAAATGTGGAAATTTACATATTATGTAGTATAAGTACTGTCAATTATACATTTTGGAATATGTCATAACGTATTAGGTAGATTAATCTACATAACCGTCTTTAGAATAAATGTACTTAATACGTTACGACATAACCTAAAATACTTAAGTGACAGTTTAAGAGCGTGTTTCACCAAGCAATGTTAAAGTTAACGACATGTTAAATATCATGTTATCCCTCTCGTATTTCCTGTCAATGAATGAGATGGCATGGTATTTTAACATGGCGTTAACTTTAAAATTGCTTGGTGAAACACGGCCTTAACTCAATAATTCCCATTAAAAAATTTGCGAAAACTTTTTATGAATGTACCCACAACTTTTTTTTTTTACTGTGGGTAGATTTTATAATTGCAATAGAAGAATTATAATATTCATAATACATTACTGAACAAACAAATTAGACAGTGAATATTATAGGCTGAGATCACAGGGCCGCCTGACTAACCGTATATTCTTAGTTTATACTTAGTATATAGACTAATTGTTTTTGTGTAATTTTGTAATATTACTGCCAAATAATGAAACGATAGTAAAATTATTTATATACTGTTCTTGCCATTCCGGCAAGTAGTGACAGTGGCAGACGCTGCATAATTTGGCTCTTAACTACAACTGTCGTTTCGGTAAATTGATTTACATTTTATTATATTCTAAGTAATGGATTATTCAACAAACTCCGTCTTGTGTAACTTACTCATAGTTTTTGCCAATACACTCTAAAATTGGCAAATCACCAAGGCGCCATTAAAAAAAAACGCCTCCGTGGTCTAGTGGTTCATAATATCGCTATCGACTCGGAGGTCATGGGTTCCATTCCCGCGTTGGACAACATAATGTTGTTTTTAAGTTTGATGAGGACAATGCAGGATGATCATCTGATAATCAAACAAGAAAGATGATCCATGTGTCGGATGGGCATGTAAAAAGTCGGTCCTGCGCTTTTTCTCTCGCCAGTCGTGTCGGCTTACCGTCCCACTTGGTTATGAGAGTAAAAGGAAGAGAGAATGTATTTGTGTATTGCGCACACACTTGGGCACTATAAAATAACTACTGCGTAGCTGGCCTGGTTTCAATGAAATCGGCTACCGACACCGAAATCGGTGAGGGGAGCTATATTTTTAAAAAAGAGAAGATGTAAGAATATAAGGGTAGCCTACCTGCCCCGGGATCTTGGAACATATGGAAAATTTGAAGAAGTTAATCAAGCAATTTATATTAACGAAAACTTAGTTACTTGCCCTGCGGTTCCATCGACTTAATACAAGTATTTGTAATTCCACACCGCGGGCTGATTGCTTTTGGCAAACTCCACGAGAAGTTGGAGAAAGAGGTTCGCAAACGTATCATCAAGGTTTCGTGTTACGAGTACGTTACTGTTAGTGTTTTAATTTTTTTGCCTCTTTTCGTCTTGATCTCTTTCTTCTTTCTTTTTCTTCGCGCATTTAAAGCTACGTGCACGTGATAACCTGAAATTATGAGTACTTTGAAACCTTTTGAAGTTATACTTCTTTAGGCGCGTTATGAAAAAATGATGAGAGTGAAATTTTAAGATGCGCGCTCACCTGTGTCACAAAATTAACAGTATGAAGTCGTCATTAAAAAATAGTTTTATATATATATATATAAAAAACTATTTTTTAATGATGCTAAAGAAGTATAACTTCTCACGCGCGTACATAAGTACACGCACCCATTTTTTTTTTTTAATACAGATCATATAGCAAAATCTCAAAAAAATCTTCATTATATTTACCGGACGGTTATCGTTTTTAAAAGCTTTTATTTAACTTGCAATGTATGTATGTAAGGATGTTCGGGTGGAATCTTGCGATCCGATTTTGAAGCAGATACTCTCAACCGATTAAGCTGAAATTTTATATGCACGTTTAGATTGGATGACAATACACGATTAGTTGTGTGACGTCATTCTAAATTCAATATGGCGGACCATCCAAGATGGCGGAACGTAATGTTTTTTCTCTTAATATATTAGTGCCGCGAGTGTGAAAATTATTTCAGTATTTTAAGTGAGGCAAGGCTCAGGGGACTATTGTTCAAGTTGCAAATTTTGTATTTTTTTAAAATACCATTTTAACACCCTCCGTATTTTCACAGCATACTCTACATAGGAGGCACATACACACCCTAAAGTATTATCACTCATTTATTTTACACTTTGTATTTATATCTGCAAAACAAAACTTATCTCAACGAAATAATAGAGGCCGGTATATAATTGAGCCTTACCGCGTATCTCGCTACATTTACGATTCTGTGATGTACTTAGTCGTATTTTTATGGTTTCCGAAATATTATATTGCGATCGTAATATGAAACACTTGAAGTGACCTTTATAGAGCGGGGCCATGATTCAAAATGGATTTGACATAACGTTCGATAAAAGACAAGCAAATTCGAAGTCAAAGTCAAATATTTTTATTCAGAGTAAATTTTACAAAAAAATGTTTTCTGAATGTCGTTTCTATATGATGCCTACCACCGCCACCACTGCAAGAAGGCTTTTTTAACCAAAATAATTGAAAATTTATCTTTAAACAAAGTATATTATGTTTACATCAAGGACGTTTTTATTCCGAGTATTTCTATTATGGTTGTCACATTTTCTTTTAAACGGGTTTACATTTTTTTAACGTGACGTCACTTAGCGAACCTTATGTCAAATTCCCTAAATTTTGGTTTCTAACTTCGCAAGTGATAATAGCGATGAGATCTTGAATCAGGTCTCCGTTCGTTGTTAACCCTCCATAGACATTACACCAATCCACGTACAAATATCGTTTTGCGAGATAGTTATGTAATTTTATTGACCTAATTCTTAATTTGAATTTTTGTCATCTTTTTCATTTTCTTCGTAATGAGTCCAAAAGTAAATAAATTTATCATTTATTAACCCCATTAAGTTTTATTTTCTACCTACAAGTGTAAACTGTCACTCTTATTGTAATGGATGGATGAAGGTGATTATGTAGCAAAATTCACGTTTCGAGAAAATATAGTTCAATCACCTAAACATGAATACGTCGTAACGTATTAAGTACATTGATGTAAAGATCCGTCTCTCGAATCCATGTACTTAATACGTTACATATCCTAAAATATTTAAGTGGCAGATTAAACTCAAAGGGTATTTTTTTGCGACGTATCACCTTCATCGATTCATGTCTTCAATTAGCAAAATCCACATACTGGGTGATAAGTGAACACGCAGAAACCGCCGACTCCGGTGTAGCCAACAGTAAACACGGCTAAGTTGGCATTAGTTCCCGTCAGCTCGAGAGATTACCGACGTTTCGCAATTAGTCACCGCCAGCGCCAGTAATTCGCCGAACAACACGCGACGTGACAGCGTCGACACGCTAGGATACGCGACGACACGCCACGACACATGACGACACGCCACAATATATGATGACACGTGAAGACACGTGATGACACGTGATGACGTGCGAAGACATGTGAAGACACTTGATGACACGTGATGACACCCGAAGACACGTGATGAGTGATGACACGTGATATCAGTATTCAAACAAAAAATCTACATCAAATCGGTTAATCCGTTTAGGAGCTATGATGCTATACAATACGCAGGCACTACAAACTTATACTTCTGTTTTCATCAAAAGTTAAAAATCTTAAATATAATAATATATATTGTGTATAAGGTGTAAAATAAAGGAGTGATAACACTTTAGGGTGTGTATGTGCTTCCAATGTAGAGTATACTGTGAAAGTACCAGCGCTGAAATCCTTACATTTGACTTTTATATGTGTAATATTGTAACGCACATTAAAGTAAATTAATCAAAAAATATATCAACACATTGCTATCTGTACGAGCTGTTTGACGCCATTATATAACCGCGCTAGACATTCAATTAAAAAAGCAGATTCAATCAGATGACTGCGACATATACACACCCTCAAGTATTATCACTCAATAATATTACAGCCTGTAGAATAACCGTATTAAGAGGGATAAGAGGGAACACTACGAATTTTTTCCATACAAAAATAGGGGTCTAGGGGATTTCTATTTCCTCCCTGGATAACACCTCTAGAGTAACTATTTTTTTCGTGAATATTTATGGATATTGTTTGTACGTCAATATTTTTTCCTTTTTTTTAATAAATTAATTATTTAAAGAGATACGATAGAAAAAATTGCCAGACTCTCCGCTATGTTTAAATATCTAGGAAACAGATTTGACTACAATAAACAACAAATTCAAAAAATAGGAACCTAGCTCAATTCTTTTTTTAGTTAATACAGAAAAAAATATTTAAATCGGTTAAGTTTTGGAGGAGGAAACAGGAATCCCCTAAACGTCTATTTCTGGTACTTTTAATAGGTAATTTCAGTCCAAGTTGCAGTTGTCTCTATCGCGCTAGTGCTGGCTAGCTAAGGCACTGCGAGACAGCAATAGATTTTATAAATACCTATTTTGTATTTCTCTCAACCGTGGTGTTTCCTCTTAAACATTATATCCCTATGTATGTTTATCCGCAACACAAGTTATCACGGGTCCAGGTTATCGTGGTTATTAAATTGTTTGCCCCCGAGGCCCTGGCGCTCTGGTGACCCTGGGGACCGGTCCCCAGGGATATTGGTCTTAGTTAACTGACCTGAATTATTTACGAACTTCCAGAGAACTTATACAATCAACATTTTTTTCCTTCGTTATTGGACCGAGAAACCGAAGTCGTTTAGCGTTATATACGGGGTTCGACTTCCAACGAAATACCAGTGTTATACAGCGTAAAGTTTTGTTTATCGAATCCATACTAATATAGCTACTATACTGGGTGTAAAAATAACAGTCACTATAACTTAGAGAGACGATAATACCTTTCCTCTTTTTGGAAATGTATTTTTTGTTATTTATTTTTTGTCAGACGATTTTTTTCACATTTATTATGTTTTTGTCGCAGAAATACCGAAAAAGCAAAAAAAAAAAAATTTAATTTTTAGGCTTCAAGGTCATCAGGTCGTTGGTTAGGTGTGATAGGAATGTTACACTCTAAGGCCGTGTTTCACAAAGCAATTTTAAAGTTAACGCCATGTTAAAATACCATGCCATCTCGTTCATTGAGAGGAAATACGAGAGGGATAGCATGATATTTAAGATGGCGTTAACTTTAACATCGCTTGGTGAAACGCGTCCTTAGTCGAGGGTAATATTTAATTTTTAATTTCGTGTACATTTTTATTAATTCTAATGTCCATTGCCTATTCCCATTGTGACGACACAATACCACCCACAATGCTTCATTACCATTCGTCCGACAAATCCCGGCTGAGCCAACAAGCAAGTATAATCACCGGGTTCCGTTGTGTTGCGAATCGAGAATTGTATTAATTGAACGTCATCAGGATATAGACGTTAGTCATCGTTTTGGACAGTCCGTATATAAATAAAACAATCTCAAACCCAACCTCACCTTGAGAACCTATTTGACATATAAAACAACGTTTCGTTTCACTGTTAAAAGTGAACATCATTATTAATGTTACATAGTAATTTAATTTATTTTCTTTTTATACCGTTATATTCATATTATAGATTACAGGAAACAATAAAATAAGTATCATATTTTTATAATATTTATTTTTACGTTTTAAGAAAGAAGAAAATTAAAGTGTCATAAGTAAAATTCTTCATTTTTAAAAGTGAAACGAAACGTTTTTTTATCTGTCAAATAGGATCTCAACGTGGGGTTGGGTTTGAGATTGTTTTATTTATATGGGCCTAAGTGTGGTGTGTTTAGTTTGCAGTGAATCGTCAACATGTCATACCATCTAGCGCCAGTATTGGATAATACTAATAACTAATTTCGTTTCGTATTTTCTTCTTAATTAAGGAGTTTAATTTAGCATAATATGATGTTATGCTTATTTTTATTTTAATGTCAATATTTGTACCTAATTTGGCATATTTACATTTTATAATTTACAAACGTTAATAGTAGACATCTTTTGATTTTTTTTGTATTAAACATAGATTGTATGGGATGGTAGGCCACGGTTCGGTCGAGATGTACTGTTATTACACAATTGTGTACTATAATAATTTACAACCGATCAGACAAGGTTATACTGTGATTTAAATCCTTCCTAATTCCATAATCAAACACCGAAATTAATATCATAATGGATGGCTCTGTTGCTTGTGTGTATGTGTGTGTATGTGTGTGTATGTGTGTGTATGTGTGTGTATGTAATTGTGGTTATGAATTAAACATAATCCGCTAATTACACCACAAATTGATCACAGATTGTAATAATTAGGATCTGCCGCTATCCCACTTAGGTGCTATAGTAAATGTTTGCAAGGATGTTTGTGAACCTTAACGCCTCCGTAGTCAAGTGGCCTGGCTCTCGAATCGGTCGTGAGTTTTATTCCCGCATTGGAATAACTATAACGGGTGTATAAGTGTCACTATAACTTTAGGATATGATGTACTACCCTTTCTCATTCTAGAAATGTATTATATTTTGGTTAAAAACAAAAAAAAACATTTTTTAACTTTTTACCATTTCTTGTTTTACTGTCGCAAGAATAACGAAAAAGCAAAAAAAATATATTTTTTAAATAATATTAAATAAGAAATAATATACTTTAAAATTAAAACATTTCTAGAATGTTACAAGGTAGTATAATTAAATCCCAAAGTTAAAGTGACTGTTCTTTTTACACACTGTATAACATTGTCGTCTAATTCTCAATTTCTCGTGTAGTATTGTTATTAACAGTAGTGCAGTTTTTATTTGTAGTTTTTAAAGTTATTTTATTATACTCGTATAGTTTTTTTTATTATTATTTTTGTTTAGTTTAGTTTATAGTTAGTAGCTTGTCTAATATTATTGTAATTACTGTTTTATTTATTAATAGTTAACATTTATGTTACTGTCCTATGCACAGTTGTATACTGCTTAGCTATTTCTACAGTTTCAATGAATTTGAATACCCCTATCCTCGTAAAACCAGGATATCCATGACGCTTAAAACTTTTTTTCCTTCAGCTGGTTTTGAACCCACACGCTTTGGCACCGACGCGCTCAACCACTACGCTATACACGCTATAATTTTATTGAGTCATAATACTTTAGAGTATATATGGGTATAGAGTTTACTGTAAAAGTACACACACATTGAAACAGTTTATTTTTTTAAATCAATGTATGGGAAAATATATGATGTTGGGACATGTGTCATAGAAACATGAAAGTCAAAATTAAGTCTTTCAGCGCTGGTACTTTAGCTGGAAACTCTACATAGGAAGCACTCATTTATTTTACACGTTGTATACATCTATTATTTTATTTAAGATTTTTAACTTCCGATGAAAAAAGAAGCATAAGTTTGAAGTGCCTATGTATAGGTATGTGTCTAGCGCCGTGGCTCTCAAATGGATTAGGTGATTTGATGTAGATTTTTTTTAAAACTGACATCACGTGCCATCACGTCATCATATTGTGGCTTGCCGTCGTGGGTCGGATAAATCGTTACATAAGAGGTAAATAATTGCATATTAACAGGCAATTTACCCGCTCGTTTTCCATTTACTCCATCAGAAGCGTTACAGCTTAAGCCTTCAACTACCACACAAAGTAAAGAACATAAAGAACTCCAATACCCTCTGCATTTAGTTCAAGGGGGTCTTAATGCGCTCGAGACCCTCTCAAGTCCTCCTTTATCTAAAAATCTTATTCAACTCCAAATCGTCCACTCGACTTCGCCCAGTCGGAGACAAAGACGTTATCACGTTATCGGAGTGCTACACAATGAAAGTGGAGTTTTGAACGAGCTGGTCGCCTGATGGTAGGACCCACTACATCTGAGAAGTTGTATGTTGTACAGCTGTAAAAATAAATTAGAGATAATACTTAAGGGTGTGTATGTACCTTAAATATAGAGAACTGTGAAAGTATCAGCGCTGAAAGACTTTCATGTTTGTATGAGAAATGCCCCAACATCAAAAATTTGCCCATGCAATCATTTTTAAAAAGTACCTCTTCCAGCGCTGGTACTATCTCAGTAAACTCTATATACAGGACTCATACCTTTAAGTATTTTCACTCATTAATACTACAGTCTGTATACAGCGTGACTCATGGTTCATATATCAAGCCGAATATAGTTTAAAGAGTACGCGTAGATCATTTTTTGTTTTGGCACCCCATACTTACCATAACGAGACAAATTGCAATAAAAGATATCCATAAAAGTCACAAAACAGTTTAGTTTCAACCCGGGTCAGGTATTAGGTCATCGACCAGTGCGTTCGTGTGTATAGACTAGGAGCTCGCGAGCCCCAGCATAGTAAGATTCACTCCTTGTGATCATTTTATATCATTGTATATTTTTTTATCACATTATGGTAAGTAATTATTTATATGATAATAATAAATAATAATAGCTTCCCTCACCGATTTCGGTGTCGGTAGCCGATTTAATTAAACCAGGCCAGCTACGCAGCTGTTATTTTATAGTTCCCAGGTGTGTGCGCAATACACAGAAGCACTCTCTCTTCCTTTTACTTTCATAACCCAGTGGGACGGTAAACCGACACGACTGGCGAGAGAACAGGCGCAGGACCGACTTTTTACATGCCCATCCGACGCATGGATCATCTTTCTTGTCAGACAATCAGGTGATCAGCCTGCATTGTCCTAACCAAACTTGAAAACAACATTTTTTGTTATTCCAACGCGGGAATCGAACCCACGACCTCCGGGTCGAGAGCGACGCTCTGAACCACTAGACCACGGAGGCGAAATATGAGGTGCCATAACAAAACAGTCGTACCTACTACTTATTTTTTAGATATGAATATTGTGCTATAGGTACATAACTTACGCTTCGCCTCTGCCCCAGTGTGAAAGTGTCCTTAGTCTACGTGCCAAGCATTTTAAAGTCAGTGGTACTTTACGACGAAGCGAAGATAATTGACATCGATGTAGAGTTTATGAGCTATAAAACTCTGATGTTACGTACATCAGAGTTTCGTGTTTAGTACTTCGTCGCTGCGACCGCATTAATTAATAATAATAATATAATTTATTTGCGAAAAAATGGTACAAGAAGCTAATATAGGTATAGTTTAACATTCAGATATTTTAATCGAAATTTTCTCGACGTGTAAATGTTCTCGGTAAGTTAACAATGGTTAATCAATTCTAGTCAAATATATTACATCTTAATCATTAGTACATTACACATTAGTGTTATTATTATATTATATTTTAATTTATTAAGTTTTTTGAGTCAATTTCACATAATGTAAAAAAAATCCTAGTAGTAAAAATTATTTACTTAAAGATTATGTTAGCATACCTTACAATATATTACTTAAATTAAGAGACCATACGCCACCAGTTACACCGTACCTTCATCATCATCGATGAGGCTGCCCACCAGGACTAAATCTAATTGGTCGCCCACCATCCTCAGGAGCTCTGCTCTGCTCTGTTCGAGCTCTATCCAATACAACGAGGCTACCCTTTTCTTGCATTGCATGTGTCAAAATTTCAAGCATTATAATGGGTTATGTAAAGGCCAGTTCACATCTAGATACAACGCGACGTTATGAGCTACTAGATTGTCGTGGTCTGAACTGACCCTAATGGATTGTAAAAGTAATCATAATTATATAGTAACGCAGTGTAGACACACACCCACAAGATGGACCGACGATCTGGCCCGAGCCGCGGACAGCTGTTGGATGCAGACAGCGCACGACCGGTCGTTGTGGAAGTCCTTGGGGGAGGCCTATGTTCAGTAATGACGTCTTCAGGCTGATGATGATGAATTATAAAGGACTAATCGACACATCGTAGTACACACAAATTATGGAAACATTTGAATTGCAGTGTTTGTATTCTCTTGTATTTAATGAGAGAGGCGCCAAAGGATTTTCTGGATGAGGATGCGGATGAGGACCCTCTACTTTTTGTAGAACCGATTGTCGGGTAGATTTTTCCTCCGTATTTCTGACCGACTTTTAACCGACTTTCAAAAAAGGAGGAGGTTCTCAATTCGGCTGGGTTTTTTTAATGACGTATGTTAATACACTCAGAATGTCCTATTTTTCATCTACAAAATGTCGGTTACCGATTATCACGAAAAATTTTCTTCTATATTTAATTATATATATCTATGGACGTTTATTTATTGTAATCTAAATGTATATTGTATTTCTAATTACTTTTTATAATTTGTTAGTATGTTTTAATATAAGTTAATTAATGTATACAAGTTGTAAAAAGAGCAGTCCCTATTACTTTGAGATACGATTATACTACCTTTCTTTATTTTAGAAATGTATTTTTTTAAATATATTTTTGTTGTCAAAAACTAAAAAAAAATTTGCTTTTCACAATTTCTTTTTTTTTTTCGCAAAAATATCAATACTTAAGTATTATTTCCTTTGTACTTTAAAAAAATTAAAAAAAAAATACATTTCTAGAATGGGTAGTATAATCATATCCCAAAGTTATAGCAGTTATAGTGACTGCTCTTTTTACACCCGATAAAATAAATCACTCGTGCATACAACATATTATTATAATGTAGCCAGTTAAAGTTTTTTTTATCAAACTTGTGGTTATTTTCCAGACTCGACACAATTTCAATAAGTTATTGTCCCCCGCGCCATGACTTCAATTCTGTTTGAACTTTTCAAATATTTTAAACTCCGAAGAGGTAATTTCCACTTTTCCGTTCGAAAGTTATGTAACTTTCGTTTTGTGCATTCTCATAAAGTGTATGATTTAATATAATTGAATTATAACGTTAAGTAAAACTTAAAACACAAAATTTGATCATAAGTTATAGACGCAGTAGCTTATGTAGAGACTTTTATTAAAAAAAAAATTTGAACGCGAAAAATAAAATCATATATTATGTGACTTTGAAAGATTATGTATCAAACAAAATATTATGTAATGTATTTATATTATGGGCCTATACAGAAATAAAGGGTATTTATTTTATTTTATTTTCTGATAGAATGGCACATACATATAATTAAGAGTTGTAACACTATACCTCACATTTGCATTATACTGTGCCGATGATGTTTACACATAATAATAATAATATTATCCATGGACGCTTCAGACCACGTCAACCTGGCCCCGTGCTAAGTATCCGAAGAACTTGTGTTACAGGTACCAGACAACGGAAATATATTTAATAATTTTATACTATATAAAAGGTACAAATATTTAAGATTTTTATTATAAAATACACAAATTTAACACACAGCCATGAGCCAGGAACATTTAAAACTTATTTATTCCCTCGGCGGGATTCGAACCCGCGACCTCTCGCTCGAGCACTAACGCGCTCAACTACTACGCTACGGAGGTCGTCAATAAACATAAAGCGGTATGACGTAAGCTGCGGAGTGACGTCACAGCTGAAGTTCGCACGTTAGCCAACTTCACACGAATCGTAAAATAACTCAGCGCACTTCAACGGGGAAGTGAGTGGTCTGCTGGGGGATAAAATAAGATAAAGTTGTATGTAATGGCGACGAGTGATAACATTTTACTCCACTGTTTTTAGGAGGTGCCTATTGAAGAATCTAAATGATTATGATTAGAGATGTAACGGATATCCGGTAACTATCCGGTATCCGGCCTATCCGGCCTTGTTTTCACTATCCGGCCGGATACCGGATAGTAAAATTAAAAAAAATCTTATTATTTTATAAAGGCAAATCATACTCCAATAGGTTGTGGACACCGTTTATTTTTATAACCGCACATCAAAAATGTTTGTGTGGCAAATTGTGATGAATAAATACCAAATTTTAAGCGGTAACACTCGAACGCCCCCGAGTCGACCCGATCTCCGGTTATGTGCGACCCGAATGCGCCTGAATATTTCCGATCTCGTTCACCGCACCAATATTCAAATCAAACTTATTATTATAAAGGGTGTAAAAAGAGCAGTCACTATAACTTTGGGATATGATTATACTACCTTTTCTCATTCTAGATTTTTTTTTTTACAAAAATTTCACAATTTTTTAAAAATTTTTTTTGTTATTTTTGCGACAAAAAATAAGAAATGGTGAAAAGTAAAAAAATATTAAAATACATTTCCAAGATGAGGAAATGTAGTATAATCGTGTCTCAAAGTTATAGTTGCTCTTTTTACACACTGTATATTATTATCAAAAGGCCGAATATCCGGCGCTCCGGCGTAGTAGCTTGCCGAATATCCGGTGTCCGGTATCCGGCCAAACTACTATCCGTTTCATCTCTAATTATGATTAAGACGCGAAACAGAAGTTCATTAACCCTGCCGGTACCACGATACCAAAAAGCTTGTAAATTACTTTCTAAATGAAATTCTTTATTTTAAAATAATAAAAAAGTTTTAGTAGCCCCCGTTTTGTTATGCAATTAACAAACTGATGATGAATGAGTTCAAAACGCTCGCGGTCATGTCAGCTTTCAATAAAAAAAGGAGATCAAAATTTTTGCAACACACAGATTCGTTAAACTTGTTGTTTAACCAATCTGTGTTTTGAAACGTTCGACGTCGGCAGTGTTCCAAACGAACTAAATGAAATAACAGCTCGATTCAAGTGAGCTGATATTCTCTGAGACGGATTATTTGTATTGATACGATATCTAGTATATTGTTGATCAAATCTCAGCTGCTATTGAGATCATTTAATGTTTTATCTGCCCTCCACAATTCAATTTTATGTTCATTCATTGTTTACCAAACTTAGGCTTTATTAAGTTAGTCTGGGTCAAATAAAAATTTACGTGACGTATTATATTAAAATTATTGATAATTATATTTTTGTAAGTATCTTATTTTTTTATATATTTGAATCAATTTAATGGACAGTTAGATTGAATTGCTCGTAAGACTCTATTAATGTCTCTATTAGCCGTGGCTTTGCCAGCATAGACGTGGGATTTGAAGAATCTTTACGCCAAATATCCTACTGATTCTATTTCTAGTAAATATAACTTTTATGGTAATATAGTATAGAAAAAAAAACTAAGAGCTCAAACAGGTAAACGACAACCAAATACTCACTTTCGCATTTATAATATTATACTAGTTCTAGCAAGTAAAAAAATAAATAATAAAATAACCTATAATAAGTTATATCAGATAAAGTATGCATTTAAGTCTCTAACAAAATTTCACAGCCAAAACTAAAAACGACAAACATAACAGTTTTCAATTCAACGAAATTGCTGCGATCAGTTTTATATTTTTCATCAACAATATTGACGGATTAAAAAAACAATTAGTGCTGCAGATAACAGTCGGGTGCAGCTTACATAGGTATTAGCGAATTCATATTTGCTACAGCTATGATACAATTGGATGAGTAAAGGTACGGTGCAGACGGGACACTGAAAGCTGCGACTTGATACCTTTTAAAGCTTAAACAAAGTGTTCGGCAGTCTATGTATGTTGGGTCCACCGTTTCGTTTGGTAGAACGAGTGTCAAAAATTCATTATTATGGCCCAGACAACAAAGGCTATATGAAGGTCTAATGTCGTTTTATGAAAATTGCGATTGCATCATAAAAATGTATAAGCATATAACGTAATGAATAAGCAGTAATGGCATATAATATACACACACCGCTTTGGTTTAAATATCTTAATTCTCAAAAAGACATTAATACATGAGAGTAGTACAAAGTAAAAACAACTAATAGTTACCCAATTTGTGGGTAGACAGAAATAATATATGTCTCCAAGATATACGAGTTCGCTGCATAAGCCGGTGGTCCAAGTAATAAGCGATTTTATCCTGTATAATTAAGTGTGTAAACCGTTAGTTTCTTCTTAAAAGTATTTTGAGTCAGGTATCTTTTGGAAGTGCATTGTATAGGTACAAACTGTTTTGTGTTGTCAAAAATGAAACGTAAACCGGCTTTATAGGCAACGAATTTATGTCATAATTACATTTAATCGTCCGGACGGACTGCCAAGCGTAATACAAAATGAATAACAATTTTGGGAAGATGACTTGTATCCAATCTGCACCGAGTCTTGTGTCAGAGCCAAATTTTAATTCTAGATAAGCCCACCAAACTGCAACAATGTTGCTTGCTGCGAAATGATTGCAATACAAAAAGACAACAAATCAGCAACAGCATTTGTATCCCGTCTGCGCTTCACATTTTCTGCCCGAGCCGATATGAAACAATCGATGTGCAACATGGCAGCAATCAGCGCCCGGCCGATCCAATCACAAATTATATAAGCGCAGCGCGATTTACACAACTCATGTGATTTTTTCCAGCTGTTGTGTAAACGGGATTTAAAATAGCCGATTCTATGGATAAAACTAGCTTGTTTGGACTTGTTCGGGGTCGTAGAAAATTATTATAAGCTGACAGTTGTGTCAATAACTACAAAATAGTCTCTATATATTATATTGCATAATAGTCATAATAGTCGTGTTTGCTGCCCATCTTCAACTGTGTTTACTTGCTTCTCGTAAGTAGACCCTTGATTAGCACTCGAAAGGGTGCAGGTTCGATCCCTTTCGAGTGCTAATCATTATCTAATCAAAACCTAGTGCTAATCATTATCTAAGATATAATAATAACCTGGAAATAGGTTTCAAGATTGCAGCAATTATACTTTTTTTATCTCAAGTACATTAAACTGACATCCTAGATGTAGGAAAACATCAAGAGGAATTCCGTACAGAACAAAATCCGATGATTTTCTGTCAGTCCGGTGTCAGTCCTAACCAGGCTCGAATACAAAAGCACAACTAATATACCCAATTGCTAAATACTATTTGTAACTCGGTAACCCTATTCTAAAGCTTAATACAGGCCATACTACACCTTAATTGCATCTAGACAAACAGCGGTCCGGTCTTCTACAGTACAACCGCATCTGTCAATATAAGCACTTAGCACCAGGTGCGGCTACGCTCACTAGGTACCAGTAACAACAATCCTATGTATTTCCCACATAATCTTCTTGTATATAAAAATGAATTGCTGTTCGTTAGTCTCGCTAAAACTCGTGAACGGCTGAACCGATTAGGCTTTTTTTGGTCTTGAAATATTCGTGGAGTACAGCAATTCAATTTTATGTATAAGAAGACTATATTTCGTCCCTGATAAATTTAACGTAAACAACCCGAAAACATCGATATTTTCACATATTCACTAATTGTGCACACTTATCAACACTTTCACAGGTATATAAAAGGAACATACTTCATTATCTAATACATTTTATAACGATTAAGCAATAATTAACGTATTGAAATATTGCAATGAAAAACCTTAACAGTAAAAATAAGGTATTTTGACACTGCCGACTGTATAATATAGTTTATGTTTGGGTTAAATTTATCTCGGACGTGCTATATACCAAAAAGAGGTTTGTAGTAGCTTACGTAGTCGAGTGCACTTTGAGAAGTTTGGTCACGAGGAAACACTGCGATAGTCGCGCAATCGATTGCTGATCGTTAAAGAAATAGTGGTAGCAGCTCACTGTAGCATGCACAATTGCTTCTTTGTTGTTGCGACACAAGCGACAAAAACAATTTAGTGGCAATCATAGGAACTATTGATTAAACGTTACTTCAAACAAACATTGCCTAAATATTTTTTTCTGAATCGTAAACTTTAATTTGATCTCCTATTTTCTCTCGCATTTTTAACCCTATCGAGGGTTCTTCAAGAACAAAACTTGGGCAATTTTTGCGATTCCTTTGCTTTTGCATTATATACGTAATAAGTCAGCTTCTGTAGTCTAGTCTAGTTTTATTCTATGGACATATGACGACCTCCGTAGCGCAGTGGTGGAGCGCGAAACAAAAAGTTTCCAATGTTCCTGGGTCATGTATGTGGATTAAATTTGTGTATAATATAATAAAAATCTTAAGTATGTGTATAGTATAAAAGTAGTAAATATATTTCCGTTGTCTGGTACCTGTAACACAAGTTCTTCGGATACTTAGCACAGGGCCAGATTGACGTGGTGTGAAGCGTCCATAGATATATTATATTCTATATTATATAGTTGTTGTAATGAGCGAACGGAATGTGGTTTGTGTTCAAAACTTTTTTCCGTATTTTTTTAACTATTTTCTGTCAGGCTGTTTCCGTTCGTGCCGAGCCACGGATTCCAAATGATAACCACAACTAAATGCACGTACATTAATGACACGTTAAATCCACCCTGCAATCCGTAATTTACTGAACACCGAATATAATATTCCTCTGACATATTACTGCACTGCACGTTATTGCCTAATCGTTTGCAATACGAACATTTGCGGAGGTAATGAAATGAACAAAAGCCTTAACTATATACATAATTATTTATCTAGAAAATGTTCAAATATTAATAAAAGCTCCTAGGGTAGGTGTCGATGGGATTTCCGGAGCGCTCTCTCAATTTAAGTCCGGTCCCTATAAAGGTGAACCGGCCGGTCGAGGGAGGAATGGCCTGTGTTTTGACAGATCCAGGGCACTCCACCCAACATAACGGCTGATGGCAATCCGCAAGTGGTTTTGAGGCGGTTTAGAGCCGGGAGTCCCACATACCCCTCGGGGACCCTCCCGGGGGGATGCGTAATGCATTTCCCTTACGACATCAAAAAAAAAGGTGTCTATGGGAGAGGAGTAGCCTGTTTTTTGACAGATCCAGGGCACTCCACCCAACATAACAATATAATATACGTTGGTTAAGAGTTAACTATAATAATAATTTGTGTGGCATTGAGTTATATACCATTGCCACTATGGGTTTGGTTTTGCTACTTTTTAAACTTCTTCACGGCGAGGAGTCACAAAAACTCGTACTCCACAAAGTGATAAGCAGCTGATGATGCGTAGTCAAAATATACTGTCGAACATCATTAATGCCGTGGTTCCTGACTGATGTAGCTCAAATCCTGTCTCGCTAATTGCCCAATTAGTTATGTCATTCGACACAAAGTTGTACATACAGTAATGCACGATACACATTATGTGCAAAATATATTTTAGTCCACCTGTAGCAATACGATACCTATATAGAAAACGATTATTTAAAACAACCTTTATCATCACACCCTAAATACTATACATGCTGTAGATTTATTTATTTATTTATTTATTTAATAGATACGTCGTTCGTCGTTTCAGCCTTTTAGAGTCCACTGCTGAACATAGGCCTCTCCAAGACATTTCCAGTGTGTTCGGTCCATTGCCACCTGCATCCAACGTGACCCGGCAGTTTTCACCAGGTCGTCGGTCCATCTGGTAGGTGGCCGTCCCACACTGCGCTTGCCAGTACGTGGCCTCCACTCTAGGATCTTTTTGCCCCATCGACCGTCCAATCTTCGTGCTATGTGGCCGGCCCATTGCCACTTCAGCTGACTGATCCTACGGGCAATGTCAGCAACCTTAGTTCTTCTACGGATCTCCTCATTTCTGATTCGATCACGTAGAGAAATACCGAGCATTGCCCTCTCCATAGCACGCTGAGCGACATTAAGCCTTTTGAAAAGATCCTTCGTGAAGCACCACGTCTCAGAGCCGTAAGTCATCACTGGTAACACACATTGGTTGTATACCTTTGTCTTTAGGCACTGAGGTATTTTAGACGAGAAGACGTTACGTAATTTACCGAACGCTGCCCAGCCGAGCTGGATCCGTCTACTGACCTCTCTCTTAAAGTTGGACCTACCTAATCGGACAGCCTGCCCTAGGTATATAATATATTCGTCAACAACTTCAAGAGTAGAGCTCCCAACAGTTAGTGCGGTGGGTGCAACATGGACATTGTGCATGATCTTTGTTTTGTCCATGTTCATTTTAAGACCCACTTGTTGAGAAACTCTATTGAGGCCACCGAGCATGCGCCCCAAATCTTCCAGCGATTCTGCCATGACTACTATGTCGTCGGCAAATCGAAGGTGAGTGATGTATTCGCCATTGATGTTGATGCCAAGTCCTTGCCATTCCAGTAGCTTGAAGGAATCCTCCAGAGCAGCGGTAAACAGTTTCGGGGATATGATATCCCCCTGTCTTACTCCTCTCTTTAAAGGGATATCCTTCGTGCAGTGCTCCTGTACTCGGACTGACATGGTGGCGTTATTATACAAACACTTCAACACTTCGATATACCGATAGTCAATACGGCAACGCTGGAGAGATTTAAGGACCGCCCATATTTCGACGGAATCAAAGGCTTTCTCATAGTCCACAAACGCCAAGCATAATGGCCGATTATACTCTTCGGTCTTCTGTATAATCTGCCGCAGCGTATGTATGTGGTCTATAATGGTACTATAGCCTTTTCGGAAACCGGCTTGTTCGGTAGGCTGAAAGTCATCTAGCCTGCGTTCGAGACGCATCGTAATAACTCTCGAAAACAGCTTGTAGACATGGCTCAGCAGTGTTATGGGTCTATAGTTCTTCAGTAAGGTTTTGTCGCCTTTTTTGAAGAACAGGACCACAACACCCCTGTTCCATGCCTCTTTTTCCCATCGAGTAAGGAGGAATTGAAGAGCTTCTGAAGGACTTTTAGTACCGGCGTGCCGCCCGCTTTCAGAAGCTCTGTAGTGATTCCATCCTCACCCGGAGCCTTGTTGTTCTTAAGCTGTTTGAGAGCTACCCTAATCTCGTACAGGCTGATGTCCGGGATGTCTTCGGTATAGTGTCGGGTTAGCCTGGCTCTTGGGTCTGCAGCTAAACTAGTAGATTCAGCTGAGACCGAGGTATACAGCTGTCCATAGAACCTTTCTATCTCCCGTAGTACCTCGAACTTATTTGACGTTACGCGTCCATCTTCGGTCTTCAGCTTTGTCAGCTGGCTTTGCCCAATAGAAACGTCTCTTGCAAACACTTTGGAGCCTTGGTTCCGCTCTATTGTCTCTTTAATACGCTGGGTATTAAAAGAACGGATATCGTGTCGCAAGGACTTCGTAATCTGTCTATTGAGCTGCCTATATGACTCAGCGTCACTCGAAGTTTGGAGCGTCATTGAACGTCGACTAGCCATGAGGTTCCGGGTTTGGTCGGATAGTTTCTGAGGTCTATTTGTACGGTGGGTCTTGAAAAATTTTGACCCCACCGTATGGACAGTTTCTACCAGCCTGCTATTTATATCGTCCACTGATGCGCAGCTGTCTAGCCATTGGAAGCGATTTGACAGTTCAAGTTGAAAGCTCTCGGGGTTTTGGATATGGGCATTCGACGGTCGGAGCGTAGACTTCATCAGACGCGATCTCTCAAGTTTGACGTTGATATTCAACATGCCTCTGACGATTCGGTGATCACTACCGGTCTCAACCATGTTGATCACAGAGACATCGTTGAATATCTGCCGCTTGGTGCTCATAATGAAGTCAATCTCGTTTCTAGTTACACCGTCGGGACTCAACCAGGTCCATTTCCTCTGCGGCGGCTTTTGGAAGAAAGAATTCATCATGAAGAGTCCTTCCTTCTCCATAAAGTCCGCCAGCATCTGTCCTCTGGGATTCCTCTGCCCAAATCCAAATGGCCCCACTTTCAGCTCATCATCGCTTCTGCAGCCCAGCCTCGCATTGAAATCTCCCATAACAACTGTGAAGTGTGTTTTAGGGCTACGTATGGCCCTACTGATGTCCTCATACGTAGCTTCTACTTCATCGTCTGGATGTGTTGACGATGGGGCGTATACCTGTACAATCTTCAACGAATATCGTTTTGAGATTTTCATTACAAGGTATGCAACCCTATTTGACACACTCTCGATGGACACAATGTTGTTGATGAGAGATTTGTGGACGATAAACCCAACACCACCTTGGGACTTCTGTTCTCCCTCCCGGTAGTAGAACAAGTGGCCGGACTGTAAGGTTATCGTATCCTCGCCCTCTCTTCGGATCTCCGATAAACCAATAACGTCCCAGTGCAACTTGTTCATCTCCTCTTCCAGCTCTACGAGCTTCTCGTCCAACCTCAAAGTGCGCACGTTGTGTGTTACCAGGGCCAGTTGTTGTTTATAAGGGGAGTGGTAGCCGGATCTCTTCCGGGGTTTCTTAGCACCCCCCGCCCCGCCGTTACCGTGGCCGCTACCGTAGCCAGGAATAGCGGGGCCGCCGGGGACTAGGGGCCTGGTCTTCTGGTGCGTAAACATAGGAGGTTTTTAAAAGCCTACTGATACCACGCTGGCTAGACGGGTTGGTACAGGGTTTTGTATCGAGTTTTCCTTCTCTCACACTAGTTGTTGTTATGTGTGTGTGCTTCCTTTTAGTCGCCTCTTACGACTCCCCTAGGATAGTATCGGGGGTGGTGACAATTGTATTCTAATGCCGTCACCACACGGCAAATTTAATAGATACACCAACAAGGAACCAACATCATTAAAAGCTAAAATTACATTTAAACATTGCTTATAACTAAATGTTGCCTTAATTATAGGTGTAATACAGCATGCAATATCTATGAATTACCTAAACTTATTAAATAATTACAGATGACCAGCAAACTTTGATAATTGTTATCACAGAACCGTTTCTTTATACAAAAACATACAACATACAAGTACTATTATTACGAATTAATTTACACCTCATAAAATAATTTAGTGTGTAGTGACTAGTGTCCGCGACTTCGTTCACGTGGTTTTTGAGTGACTTAAACCGTTTATGCAGCGCACGCAACGAAAGTTCACAAATGTGAACATTTCTCACTGACGCTTCGCTCCTATTGGTCGCAGCGTAATGTTATATAGCCTAAAGCCTTCCTCTATAAATGGATTATCCAACAAAAAAATATTTTTTCAAATTGACCAGTAGTTCCTGAGATTAGCTCGTTTAAACAAACAAACAAACTCTTCCGTTTTATATTATTAGTATAGATATAAATATCCTATCAGTAGCTACGGTAAAACTAAATAATAGACTGCCAAAATTATTTCTCATTTTAGCTTCACCGTACCCGGGTAAAGGTAGGAGATACGAAAACAAAATTACCGAACTCAACATTAAAACGTTTTATTAAAATAAGATTTCAGTTATTTCCAAGCGAAATACTTGAGAGAACTTTTTACAAGTGCACTCGGCGGCAAGAATTTATTACTAAAGACGTAAACGTCGTTATTCAAAACTGTTGAAATACGTTCACGTGGCCCCATCGTGATAGACGTCGGAACTCCGCGATACGACTTAATAAAACGTGAGGAGAAATCTTTTCAACTTTTAAAAGCCGCGTCATATTCTATCCGTCAAAACGCGGGAAAAAAATACCGATACCGAAATCTCTCGAGGATCTTTTAATGAAATCTTTTTATTCATTACAGTTTTATATTTTCGTTTGAATAGCTCGTCGCCGCTGATTTATACTTAACGGAGGTGCGGTATTTTGTGGGCGTGTTGATTGTTTTGTATCGTCAGGAAATAATAGGCCGCACATACAGTACTGGTATATTGTTTGTACAATAACATAGTTTCACTTTAAAATATTAACTCAGGTCGTGGATGCAAATGGATAACGATCAGAAACGCGGAGAGTTCTGCGCTCGCGTCCGTTCCGTCTGACACCCCACTGTTATGTGTCATTTCAAACGAGCATAGACCACTCCCAAGCCATGACAGCTGTCCATGTCATAGCTTGACGTTTCGTAGACAGATGACAGCTACAGGTGACATGTTGCACGACTGAAGCGCCATCCCGCCGACACGGCCATCCTGCCGCATCACACGTCCTCGTGTGTGCCTGAAAGAGACACATACAACCAGTAGCCTTTGCCGTCCCTCGGTCATCTCTGACCATTAAAACGTATTCACTTAACACCAAATTTATTACAACTCTTTTAACTTAGCACATAGATCAAAAACTATGTTTACTAATTTCAAACTATGTCCACTAATTACATAGTGCTTTTGTAAATCAACAACATCGGAGGATATCTGAAGTTCAAACTTTAAATCAACTCATCATTACGCAATGAACACATGTCGCGATTCCATACAGTCTACCCCACACATAACACCTCTCTCGAGCATTATGCGATCAGTGCCTCCATCGAGCACGTCAAAAGAGAACAATGCCTCCATCGAGCATTTTCCCCCCAAGTGTAACCGAACATAATCACGCGATGTGCCAGAAACTTCAGATCATCACTTTGATCAGCTAACTCTTCTACAACCAACTGACCTTCAGAGCATCCTTCTCAGTCTATCATGAGCATACTTGTATGTCCTCATAGAATCTAACGCCTTTATCTTGTATCTATCCCCATCTAGCGACTCAATGTTTATTCATCATCGAAATGAATATTTCGTAAATTAAAAAAGGCTTCAAACAAGACTGTACCAAATTTTCACATTACAATCAAGAGATAAACAATTACGCTCACCAGATAAACTTTGTTTCGACTCTGATACTTCAACGAAGTACAGACTACAGAGCGGAAAGCCCTGGCCGTCGCGCCACCGCGCCGCACAGCACCGCTCGCCGCGCTCCGTCGCGTCGTCGCGTTGCGTTGCGTCGCGTCGCTAGCATTGCTCGAACACCCAACCTCCATCTGTACACAAAATTAAACAGCACAAAAAATGTCCAGACTATGTAAAATTAAGTTCTTTTTGGGTTTCCTTATCGGTAAGGAGTCAGAGAAAGAATAGCAGCTTTCATCCATCCAGCAACCATTTTTTTTTCTTGCCGTTAAAGCGACAGAGAGAATACTACAAAATTGGAAATTGCGCCCGCGGACCCGCCTGCCAAGTGTAGCCAGTATAGGCAACTACTTCTCATAGAACACTATGAGGGATGCAAATGTCCAGAAGAAGGACATCAAAAGCTATCGAGGTTTAAATATCGGGAATAACAATAAGATCAAAATCTAAAATCACTATGCAGTAAATTAATTTCATTTCCATTCAACGATCTAACTGATTGGATGAAGAAAAGCTATTACAGTATGAATCACACAATAACAAGTGATCAGATTGCACTGTCCTCACTAAACTTGAAAAAAATAAAAATTTTTAGTTGTACTATCGCGGGAATCGAACCCACAAAGTCGAGTGCTAGGTTCTAAACCACTGGACCCCAGAGTCGTTCATAATAATAATAATAATAGCTCCTCTCACTGATTTCGGCGTCGGTAGCCAATTTCATTGAAACCAGGCCAGCTACGCAGGAGTTATTTTATAGTGCCCAAGTGTGTGCGAAATACACAGAAGCACTCTCTCTTCCTTTTACTTTCATAACCCAGCGGAACGGTAAGTCGACACGTCTGGCAAGAGAACAGGCACAGGACCGACCGACCGACCCTTTACATGCCCATCCGTCGCATGGATCATCTTTCCTGTCAGACAATCAGGTGATCAGTCTGCATTGTAGTAGTATTGCAGTAACCTAACCAATCTTAAAAACAACCTTTTTTGTTGTTTCAACGTGGGAATCGAACCCACGAATCCGGGTCAAGAGCTAAGCTCTGAACCACTAGACCATGGAGGCGTTCATAATACCAGAAGACTCTGAAGTGCGTTTACCACCTTTCGCATGATAACCAAGTTCGCCGAAGCTCACTGAAGTCCATTGGAGAACATTCTTATGCTCCTCTTCTTCAGCCACAGCCCACGGCCTCTGTGACTCTTGGACCGTTGAGTGTGTGATGCCTTGTTCACCATTAGTACCAGCTTACATACAGTAACTTCTGAAACATGAAATTAAAATGTGTTAATTCCATAAAACTCATATCACAAACAATATTATCATGTTAGACGAATTTTAAACTATTCCATATCGCATATTGTTCTAAAAAGTAATACTCTGATAAATCTGTAGGTAATATGTATTCCGAATTTACTTTAATAATTTTTTTTTTTTTATAGCCAGCTTAGGAATAATTAACAATGTACTAGACATTATTTAAAGTTACTTTTTTTTTTTGTTTTAAGCTCACCAATGAAAATTACATTTAAGTATGTAGTTTCAAACTACCTACTTACTATCATGTAAACAATATTTACAAAGAACATGTCAATTGTTATTGTATAAGCCTGTTTGTTTACAATTTGCGGTCACCTGCAGAGATGAAGACCTTTACTTGTTGTGTAATAATAATTATTATCATTAAAATCAAACTTTGATTTCTTCTTTATTAACTGTGTTGATTTCACTCTATTAATAAGAATATAGCTTGTATAATAACAAGTTTTAAAACTCACATAATTTAATTATCAAAATACTGTAAGATCTTTTACTTTGAATCTCTTTTCTGTTAATAATACTGTGATTATAAAACCAGACCAATTTTGAACTTTACAATGAAATAAGTAATGATACTCATACAACCAGTTCACATCTTTGCGAAGCAAGTAGAGAAGTCCATAAGATACACAATGCTTATCTGCGTTGGTTGGTTACCCAGCAAAAGCATAGAACGCTATGCATCGGGCAAGTATGCAAGCTATGCAAGGCTATGCATCGTCCAGTCAAGCACTATCCCAGTGTATTGTCCATCTACAAATAAAACAAAACAGCAATACAAACGAACATTTGAAGGCTTCCAAATTATTACGAGGAATAAAAAGATTGCTACCACCTGCAGTTACCAAAGCCACCAAACTTATAACCAAGACCTGTCGTTGACTAGCCACGTCAATCTTGTCATAATATCGTGGTTTTATTGTAAATCGTCACGTTCCCATCGTCAGCAGCGCTGTAATCCCATCATTCGTCTTTCTGCTATGCATATAGCATGCTGGATTTGGTAGTGGAGGCTCCGTAATATACTCTGTTCCGTCTCAACGTGATCTGAATGTCCGCAAGGCCATATCCAATCCATCAATTTTATAATCTATCTTGATTTTCAGGGTTACATCTCGCTTCTGATAACGGAGGTGGTATTTTGTGGGCGTGTTGATTGTTTTGTATCGTCAGGAAATAATAGGCCGCACATACAGTACTGGTATATTGTTTGTACAATAACATAGTTTCACTTTAAAATATTAACTCAGGTCGTGGATGCAAATGGATAACGATCAGAAACGCGGAGAGTTCTGCGCTCGCGTCCGTTCCGTCTGACACCCCACTGTTATGTGTCATTTCAAACGAGCATAGACCACTCCCAAGCCATGACAGCTGTCCATGTCATAGCTTGACGTTTCGTAGACAGATGACAGCTACAGGTGACATGTTGCACGACTGAAGCGCCATCCCGCCGACATACTTATAATTGATGTACACGGGGAAGATGAATGCTTTATTTAGTCGAATGACCGATTTCCAAGAAATTATGAATGTATTTGACCATCATACAATAATGGCCCCTGGAAATGCGATTATAATCATTGAGTCTTTAATTTGAATTCCTGAATCCCAAAATTGACATCACAAATTTAAACACTAGCTTCATTCGAATTCATAGCCCTTTCATGCAGATATTCGGTTCATCCAAATTCATAACCCTTTCATCCAGGTTTAGATATTCGATTCATCCAAATTCATAACCCTCATTCAAATTTGGATATTCGCTCCGTGCAAATTCATTACACACGCTTTTCATCCCCATTTATACACTAATTTCTAAACTAAATGGAACGTCACAATTATACTCGCCGCAGGCACGTTTAGCGCCGACTGTACCGCCTGTACTGCCTGCACCGCCCGCGCCTGTACCGCTAACAGTGATTATATTTTATACTCCCCACAATGCCGATTTCTGTTAGCGCGCGCTAATCGCTCGTTTTGTAATGAATTGCCGTATTGCAGTTAACATTATTTGATATCAATTTGTTACCCTCATTATTACCATCATTATTGCCATCATTATTGCCATCATCATTCCTATGTTTGTTGACATCATCATCATCAATATGTTTGTCGTCATCATCATCATTCGTATGTTTGTCGACATCATCATCATCAATATGTTTGTCGTCATCATCATCATCAATATGTTAGTCGTCATCATCATCATCACTATGTTTGCCGTCATCATCATCATCACTTTGTTTATCATTATCATCATTATTACCCCCAACTAAAGTCCCCTTGTCTATAACTCTCCCGATAACTATACATAATTTATAAATGACTATGGTAAAATATTGACTGCACTCGTAGCCACTATTGTGTCACGTGGAAGCTCCTCCTCGAGTTTTGCTTGCAGAAAAACCGCCATTAAAAGAGACATTTATAATATACGTCTCGAAAGTTTCAACGCTTTCGAGGGGCTGATAGGAATCGTGCCTGTCGCCGCTAACATTTACTTTGAAACTGCGGTGCGACATTTTATACCATTCTAAGTGTCTGTCTGCTAGTTAATAGTAAAAGTTATTACGATATCATCGAATACGTAGAATGTTTTCCTACAAAAATGAATGTTATTAACATATTACTGTTTTGTGTCATAAGACAAGGCAAAAATGATATTGTGCAATAACTTGAAAAAAAAATCTCCAGTAAGAGTAAAAAAGGTATACTTTGATATAATAAAATATATAACTGAAGTTTAGATAAAGTTTTATACATAATAAGATCTCGATATGTACAACAAACAGCGAAATTTTCATATACGTTAAAGTAACGTTAAACACGTTTTATTAACTAAAAAAATAATTAATTAACGACAACAAGACGATTCACTAAATATTAATAATTAAAAGTAAAATGAAATTTTAAGCTAAACATCATATAAATAAATATAGTGGGAGTTATGTGATGACCTGTATAGCGTAGTGGTTGAGCGCGTCGGTGCTCAAGAGGTCGCGGGTTCGAAACCTGCCGAGGGGACAAAAAGATTTCAATGTTCCTGGGCTGAGTATTAAATTTCTGTATTAATATAGTAAAAATCTTAAATATGTGCAGTATATAAAGAGCATTACCTAAATATATGTCCATTGTCTGGTACTTGTGACACAAGTTTTCCTAGCACGGGGCCAGATTGACGTGGTGTTCCCACAGATATATTATGTTATTGTGTCTGTGAGTTCTATATACAAGATGGGGTCGTCTGGAGTAAATGCAGTTCCTTTATGAGACTCAATCGGAGACGATCTTATTTGAGAGTTTCACTAGAGGACTCGAGGGTTGTTCAATATACTCAAGCTGAACACAGCTAATGCTCGGACTGATCCAAAATTCGGATATCCAGAACACTCAAAATAGAACTCTGGGTAAGTACAATAGAGCTGAAAATTGATAAACAAGCGTTTAATGTCACTAACTTGATACTCTATTCGATTTTCAACTGTAATGTGTTTGCGTAGAGTTCTATTTTCAAAATCCAATTTTTTTCGGATGGGGAGATTCCATACCACATTATGGTCCTAGCCTAATAGTTCAAGAGTTAAAAAAAATGTGATATTATGTTTGAAGATTTGTCTGTATAATATTTCTATTATGTCTTCGAAGAGTTCACAAAAATGTATATTATTATAATTTGACATAAGCTTCTCTAAATGACAAGCAACTTCGTATGTATTTAGCAAAGCTTATATCAAATTTTGTTTTCGAACTTTGTAAGTGTTGTCTGGTTCTGGATGGGGTATACATCCTATTCACTTAAGAAGATTATATATTTCTCTTGTGCGTAGTAGGCTTGACTACGGAAGCTTTTTATTTGACAATAGCTGTAAAACAAATGTAAATAAGTTAGACGTTATTCAAAATTTGTGTTTAAGAACAATTGGTAGTTTTATTAAAAGCACTCCAAAGTATGTTATGGAAAGTGAACTGTGTCTGCATCCATTGTTTTTGCGTCGTAGATTTCTGGCAGGAAAATTTTGGCTTAAAAGTAAGAGCTTGAATAAAAACAGTATTGGTTTGGTAGAACAGCTACATGGTTTGTGCCAAAATCGGTTTTGGAATAATAAGCGTAAACCACTTTTAGTTTCCATTCATAATTCCTTAAGTTCTTGCTCTGTGTTTACGAGTAATAAATTGGAAATGTTTTCTTTTAACACTTGGATCACGAATATAAACTTAGATCAAATCATTAAAATTAATATTGGCATTTTAACTAAGCCGAAGCGTCAGTATAATTCGCAGGTTTTAAGGAGAGTATGTATGGAGTACCTTGATTCTAATTACGCAGAATTTGTTTCTATATATACGGATGGATCGAAAGATATTTACGGAGTTAGTGCTGCTTTTCTAGACACGCATTCGAATTTTTCAGGGAAATTTAAGCTAGATTCAAATAATTCTATAATGTCTGCTGAACTTACAGCGATAAAAGAGGCGCTTTTATATATCGAATCCACTAATTATAGAAAAGTAGTGTTGTTGTCTGATTCTAAAAGTTCGCTTCAACATTTGGCTCGGTGCACCTCGACCGTTCGAGGAACACCGACAGCCTATGATATTTTAAGGATTATTTGTAAGCTCACGTCTCAAAGAAAATTAATTATCCTTCAGTGGATACCGTCTCACGTAGGTTTAGTGTACAATGAAACGGTGGACGGCTTAGCAAGAGCAGCGATCTCAGATGGTATTCCACGCTTGACGTATCCGGTGTATAGTGATTTTATTGGTGTTATCAAAAGGCAATGTTATGATATGTGGAAGGAGTACTTTGATGAGATTTCGAAATTGAAGGGAATATGGTACAGAACGATTCAGTCACATCCACCTAAGTCGCTTTGGTTTGACAATGAAAAATCAGTTTTGAATCGGACTGAATTAACTGCAGCATTAAGGATCCGTTCCGGACACATTCCATCGAATAAATTTGCGTTTTTAATGGGTAAATCCACAACACCAAATTGCCCGAGATGTAATGTTATTGATGACGTGTATCACGTTTTGATGGAATGTGTCTGCAATGAATCTTTAAGGTCTGGTAGGGTGATGGACGTAGGAGTCTGTAACAGTGCTCTGTCAGACCCTTTGTCTAATTTGGCCAGAGAATTGTATAAACTCTTGTTAATCAAGCGTTGGTAAATTTTATGTTTAAATTTACCAACTCTTGATTATTATTGTTATTAATTATTGTCTAAATTTTATATATATAAGTTATGTAATTGTTTTTTGATTGTATACTTACGTCTAATTTTTAGATTGTATGTTTGTGATTAATAATTTATATTAATTGAATACGGGTGACATGATCGCTTTGCGATAAAACCCTTAAATAAAGAGTTAAAAATAAAAAAAAAAAAAAAATACGTATTATTTAATTGAAGACATAAATTGATGAAGTTGATATGTTGCAAAGTTCTGATTTCGTGTTTGTTAAATTATTTGTTTTTTATATTAAAATTATGCTCAAACTGTCACTTAAACATTTAAGAATACGTCGTAAAGTATTAAGTACATTAATCTAAAGATTTGTCTCTATAATCAATGTACTTATACGTTACTAGAAATCCTAAAAGTGACAGTTTAAACTCAATTTTCTGGGTATTTTTTTTTGCGACTTATCTATTCATGTCACAATTGATTGTGGGGTTAGCAATAACAGTTGACGACAACGTATTCATAATACTATCAACTGATTTGAAGACAATTCTTATTTAATAACTCCTAAAACTTGTACCTTATAGGTATAGGTTACGAATACGTTGCTGTGATTTATTAATGCTAAGCATGAATACAAAGAGGAGATCGTACAACTGTATGAATATCGGTTACCGAAAATACGTCAAAGACCGAACTCGAATAATTACGATAGCGATTTATTCCAAGATATTTAAAAACTTTTCACTTGGATGTTATTTAAGAACGAGTTGTGGCTCAAATTTATGGATTCCGTATGTAAAATGCAAAAACACTGACTTGCTCAACCAATACAAGCACTTTGGTGTTAAAATCTATACAGATTGTAAAAAGAGCAGTCACTGTAACTTTGAGATACGATTATACTACCTTTCCTCATTTTGGAAATGTATTTTTTTTATATTTTACTTGTCAAAATCTAAAAAAATTTGTCGCAAAAATAATAATAAAGCAAAAAAAAAAAAATTTTTTTATTTTTTGTAAAAAAAAGAAAAAATCTGATCTTTTTACCCCCGGTATAGCTGAAGATAATAAGTTTTTTGTTTAAACATTAAATATAATATTATATCTAGCAATATCCCGCGAAACAATTATAACCACAACCTGCAAGCAGATGAGTGAGTGTACGCATAGGCATGCGTTTGATGCACCTCCCTCCTCCCACGCTGCTTATGCGTACACTCGCAAGCAAAAAACATGAAAACACCACCACCACACAAGCAATAATGTTAACACGATCGTGCAAAGTCCCACCACCATGCAGGTTGCAAAACTTGGAGTTTTGCAACCTGCATGGCACACTCATCTGCTTGCAGGTAGAGGTTATAATTGTTTCGCGGGATATTGCTATATATAATATATTTAATGTTTATGCTATGGATTTCCGCAAAGTAACGCATGATTCCATTAACTAAGTTTTTTGTTCCTAACTTATGGATGTCTAATAAATACAGGATATAAAAAGAAGAGTCACTATACCTTTATAAATGATTATACAAAAGTTATACTGACTGTTCTTCGTACACTCTGTCCTTTCTCATTCAAGAAATGTATTTTTTATTAATACATTAAATAGTTTATAAACATTTTTTTTTCGTTTTTGTTATTCATCTTCGATTAATGACACATAAATTGTAAAAAGTAAAAAAAAATGTGTTTTTGACATCAAAAAAAAAGTTACTGAACACAAAATAAATCTGATGTCAATTAACTAATAGAGTGGAACAAGCGCAAGTCATATTATTACTGTGGGACTTGTTATAGTTAATTTATTCGCAGTGTCAAACAGTGGTCTCGAACCTACCGATTTTTCGGTATTTCTACCGAAATGGACTCTATGCTACCGAAATACCGAAACGCAATGATTTTTCCACGATTTTAGAGAATACATGGAAATTCTCCCGATTTTTCTACCGATTTCTCATTTTTTTGTTGTTCTCCAATCGAAAATGTTGATTTTACAAATTTTGAGGATATTAACGACATATTATGGTGCTGCGGTATCAAATACACTGCTTAGAACAGATCTATAACGGGTGTAGGATCTGTAACAGTCACCACTATAACTTTTGTTTAAGTTTATACTATCTTTTCTCATTCTAGAAAATGTATTTTTTTTTTGGTTTTTCGTTATTCTTGCGATAAAAAAAATTGAAAAATATTTTTTTTTAGTTTTTGACAGAAAACTAAAAAACAAAATATGTGGCAAAACTGCTTCTCAAAAGAGCTCTGCTTCAGAAAAGAGCCTGGCACTAAGCACTATGCCTAATACCAGTCTCTTTTCTATTATTACCTATAGGTAAGTTAGTAGATACGCTGATTTTTACGTTATTATAATATTTTTATGTTCTAAGTTGACTTTTATGTTAATAATAATCAGTGGATTTCTGTTAAATAAACAAATTTGATTGAAAATTGCATATTTTTTGTCATATACCGATTTTAGGTACAAATATACCGATTTTGAGTTGGCAACTCTACCGATTTCGCTCATTGACGTTCGAGACCACTGGTGTCAAACATCCTTACTAAGCACTATTATTTTTATCCTAGGGAACCCAAAACTGGTGGACACCGCACTTGCCGCAACTATCGTACTTCACAACTTCTACATTATTTCATATTCATTTCAATTTACTTCAGAATTCTTAAAACATTTTCGCTGTTCGTTCGTAGTTTACGAGCTGTGGTGTTTATGGTAATGACGCTCTTGCATAGCTTATAAATTAATTTCTCTATTCAATGAAAAAAATAGTTTTGAGTCATTTTTATTCATTCTAAAGTAATTTGAATGAAGTTTATTTCGACGTTCATAATTTTTCCATCAATAAATTTAAAAAGTAGTTAAATAACGTTGTGTGATAAGATATATTATGATGTTAATGATAGCACACCCTGGCAATAAAGTGGCCATTTTCGAGGCTACCACTATATTCTTGTAAATTATATTTAATTTTAAGTTATAATATTGTAATTTTATATTTTTTAAAGAACAATTTTCTTATATTTTTGATAAAAGGTGGCCCCGCGTGAGTTTCTTACGCCGGTTCTTTTGCCGGGTTAGACCCCGAACCAGCGGTAGGTCATTATGTAGGACAATATTTAACAAATTTGGAAATGAAAAAAAAAATCATTTTCATTTAATTTTCTAGTAAAGGGATTTTTTAACTCCAATCTAGGAAAAGTAAGGCACTATAGTTTAGTAACTGCTAGTTTTGCTCTGTACGTCTGACTTCACATGACAACTTTTCACAGATTCGATAAATAAACATAATTTTGTATTTTTCACCCCCCACGCAAAAACGCCGGGGCGTAAAACTTATAAGTTTGACGTGTCTGTGTAAATGTGTCTGTGTCTGTGGCATCGTAGCTCAAAAACGAATGATCCGATTTTGATGCGGTTTTTTTTTTAGAGATATATCAGTCGAGAGTGTTCTTAGCTATGTTGGGTGGAAATCGGTTCAGGTCTTCAAGGTCATCAGGTCGTTTGCTAGGTGTGATAGGAATGTTACACGCTAAGTCGGGTTTTTTTTTTATTTAGTTTAGTTAGTGTTTATATTAGTAAAATAGGATTTTTAACATGAGACAAAGAGAATAAAATTAATATTTTAAGTCATATTAATAATTATTTTATTATTATCTCTATCAATATTCAAAATGTACTTAAATTTATCGGAATCAAGTGAGTACAATGAAAATTGAATAATTCATAAGAATACATTTAATCAAATTAATTGCTGCCAATTTTGAATATTTATTAACTTTTCCTCGAACCATACGCTTGTCGAGAATAAAATATTTTATTAGCATTGTAGGACGGTGTAGAATGAAAATAATAGTCCGTAGTACAGAAGAAAGAATTAACTAATACAATTTAAACACACACGATTTGAAGCGTCATTGAAATCAGTAAGTTTTATTTTACCTATTGGTCGGCCACCGATTATCGGTCGTCAGGCAACCTAAGACCTTATTTTATTTAGAGACGTTACTCCTTAGGTTCTATATTATCTGAATCTCCCGCCCGGAAAAAAAACGTGCTGAAAATAGAACTCTGCGATCATACAATATAGTTGGAAATTGAACTCAATATGACTAAGGGCCGTGCAATATGACTTGTTCCATACAAAATCTGTCAAATTCACATATTTATTCCTTAGATAAAAGTTATCTGACGATTGAAAAATCGGCCCTTAGTATTGCAAACAATCTGATGTTGTAAAAACGAGCACGTCTTCATGAAGTGAATTTCTGGTCGATAGCGCCTCCGCCGTTTCACCGTCTATTAATTTCACATCGCATTATCATCAACCGCTTCACGTTGCGTTAACGCGGCAAATATGAACGCCGTTACTACTCAAATATTTCGGCGTGTTCACTGTTCAGGGCACTGATTCTTATAACCCGGACTTCGATTCGATCATCAGTCTGCCCCGCTGGCACGCGCACCAAAACACACGTGCATGAGCGGGATAGACTGAGATTTAAGAAGTTTGATGCTTGAGACTCGGAGTCCAGGGCTCCGATTATCGTGCCTTGAATATTGCTTCGAATCCAAATCTATCTCGCTTGTGCACGTATGATTTTAAAAATTTAAGAAAATTTATGATGGGCGCTGGTACTTTCACGATATATATAGGAGGCACACCTTAACGTTATATCACTCATTTTACAACTTGCAGGCACGGCGTTTTTTTGTTTTTGCACAAATTTATTTTTGCAAAATTCATTCTGAATATAGTAACATCATGACTCCCATTATTTACTTCCAACAAGCTGTAAACTCTTCGCTATTGAGCGTATTAATGGTAAGTAGTGAGGGAAGTCGCGAGGTAAAAGTTATTCCCAGATAAAGCTTAATGGTGCTCGCTCAACAACCACACACACACACACACACACACACATAATATTATACACACACAAACAATCAGCCTCCTTTGAAGCGGGCACTCGCTTATCTCGATAGCTCATATTGTTTATGAGCTGTGCTCTGTTGTACGATATCAGCAAAGTTCCACCTCAACCAGATTCTAAACCTTTAGGATCGAGCAGCTTTACAATATTAAATTATTTTAAAAATAAGAATATTTTCTTACGATCGGAAAAGATACTTTAAAATTTGACGCTTAAAAATATTTAAACACAATCGAAGTGAAATACATTTGTACACTCATACACATACATAATATGAACATAAAATTACACAGTGTGTAACAAAAAAAAACTTAATAAATTGAGCGGCAAATTATTAATTTATACGCGAGCACAAATATTTGTTCAATTTGTCCTCTTATA
The DNA here is from genome assembly GCA_905187575.2 of Celastrina argiolus. Classification (NCBI taxonomy): domain Eukaryota; kingdom Metazoa; phylum Arthropoda; class Insecta; order Lepidoptera; family Lycaenidae; genus Celastrina; species Celastrina argiolus. Next base: position 16,150,279 of record LR994597.1, read on the forward strand.
ATAGCTCCCCTCACCGATTTCGGTGTCGATAGCCGATTTCATTGAAACCAGGCCAGCTACGCAGGAGTAATTTTATAGTGCCCAAGTGTGTGCGCAATACATAAAAACACTATGTCTTCCTTTTACTCTTATAACCCAGTGGGACAGTAAACCGACACGACTGGCGAGAGAACGGGCGCCGACTTTTTACATGCCCATCCGACGCATGGATCATCTTTCTTGTCAGACAATCAGCCTGCATTGTCCTAACCAAACTTGAAAACAACATTTTTTGTTGTTCCAACGCGGGAATCGAACTCACGAAAGCGAAGCTCTGTACCACTAGACCACGGAGGCGAAAGCTTCATAATTGACTTGTTACCAAGGAGTACGAGTAAAAAATAGTAGCCTATAAAATGACAAACTAAAATCTAGTTTTGCTAGAACTAACAGAACAAAACTGAAAAATGTTGAGACTATAAATCTAGTGGGTCGTCATATAAAATCCGTATTGGACGGAATGACGAACGGGCATACAACTGCCGCGCAACACGAGCTGGCAGCTAAATATACTAGTACTGTAGATGTTGACGGATTTTTTCCTTTAAACTCCAAAGAACTGAAAAAGTAAAAAAGACTTGGGCCCGTATTAATAAAGAAGTCTCAAACCCAGGTTGGGTTAGGTTAGGTCACTTGAGACCCTATTTGAGAGATAAAAACAACGATTCACTTTTAAAAATGAAAAACTTTACTTATGTTACATTTAATTTTTTAACTTAAAAATATTATACCTACTTATTTTAATGTTTTCCTACATTATGTATTCAGATTATAGGAAAACACGGTTACGGTTCAAAAAGAAAATAAAAAAAGGATTATGTAAATGAATGAAGTTGTTGACTTTTAAAAGTGAAACGCAACGTTGTATTATCTGTCAAATAGGCTCTCATGTAGAGGTTGTGATTGAGATAGTTTTATTTATACGGGCCTCAGTCGTTCGGTTCGGATCCATAAACGATTTCTATGTTCCTGGGTCATAGTATGTATATTAAAAATATTATGTTTATAATCAATCAAAAAGTTATAAAAAATCTTTAATGGGATATATTTAGTAGTGTAGAGCACGGGGCAGTTTGAAGTAATGTGAATGCTTCCATAGATGTTAAGTATGATAATTAATCATCATTAGTATTATATTATAAAATATTATACATTAACTTAAAACATTTCAAATGAAAAATTTATTACAATAATGTAGTCAGTGCACACGAATATATTATTATTATCGGTATTTCTCATGCGAAATACAACTTTCAGTTTTTTAATAAACTTTTTCACGTTTCCGACCTGTACGGTTATTGTTTGCCTATTATAGACTCAATTTAAATATATTATATCTAGCAATATCCCGCGAAACAATTATAACCACAACCTGCAAGCAGATGAGTGAGTGTACGCATAGGCATGCGTTTGATGCACCTCCCTCCTCCCACACTGCTTATGCGTACACTCGCAAGCAAGTTAAGTGACTTAACGAACATTGTTCGCAGAGTCAACATCCTGAGGATGCTCCGGGGTCGGAGCGAAACGCGCGTCGAGTTTTGCAACCTGCATGGTGGTGGGACTTTGCACGATCGTGTTAACATTATTGCTTGTGTGGTGGTGGTGTTTTCATGTTTTTTGCTTGCGAGTGTACGCATAAGCAGTGTGGGAGGAGGGAGGTGCATCAAACGCATGCCTATGCGTACACTCACTCATCTGCTTGCAGGTTGTGGTTATAATTGTTTCGCGGGATATTTCTAGATATAATATATTTAAATTGTATGCTATGGATTTCCGCAAAGTAACGCCTGATTCCATTAACTATTATAGACTCGTACAGAATGAGAGAACATAATCATCTCCTTTTTTGGAAGTCGTTCCAAAATAGACATCAGCTTTTGTCATTCAAATATTGGTTACATAAAGATTTTTGTGCGAACGATAACAATTGCCTCGTCGGCAGGGCGACCCGCGCAGCTCGCACCCGCGCGTCACCGCACTGCCATAAATCCCGGTTTGAAGTATCGGACGATTTATGCCGATCACGACAGAACTAATGTCGATACATTGTACGATTGTTTGCGATACCGTGTCCTTCAGAGCGTTTAGGTACGGCTACAACTCCGCTTGTCTCTAATTCAATCGTTGTACTATTGTATAAATATCTATCTACCTATATCCTGTTTAATACATAATCACTATTAATTAAATTTGTAAAGCCTATTTGCTTAAAACTTTAACACGAAAATGGAAACGTTAATAAAACCATTGCATTATACAAAACTCGAATAAAATTGCGGCGAAGCCAAATATTCAAAAAGATTCTAATTGAGATTTTTATTATAAGCGAGAACGAAAACACATTTTTGGCATAAGAATAGCGACGGTGACAAAACGAAAAGTTTTTATATTTCGCTTCGAAGAAAAGAATTCATATCAGAATGCAACTCACGGAGCTAACGCGACAGACCAAAAAATACAACGGAATTTCATCAAGAAATGTATTTTCTCGAACAATGCGAGAAAAAACAGAAAATAACAGGACACGTCGCGAGACGGCTCAGGAATCGGAGCGATAAATCTGCCAGTAATAGTTCTGTATTGATAGTTTGTCTTGTTTATGTAGAGCCGGCCCGAATTAAATTATGTTCGCAGATCGAGCGCGCGATACAAATATCATAAGTAATGGCCGGGGACGAAACAAACAAAAATACGTCAGGGCTTTATATTCGTAATCTCATCACGGCGGAGATCGTAAACACTAATAAATCTTCATTATCAGGTCCGACAGGACTTTGGAAGAAATTAACTCGACTTTAAAAAATATTTCGCGAAAGTAGTAAATCAGATTCATGACTTTCAAAACTTTCCGTTTAAAATGAAATCCGATAAAACGTGAGCCTCTAATAAATATAAATTGAATGTTAAACAAACGGCGTTGGAATTTGGCTCTCGGCGGTGACAGTTACACGACTCAAAGGGCAGTAGTTCCCCGTTTTCAATTCTGAAGGTCCTTTAAACGCCCTCCGACATTGCGGTCACAGATTTACAATAAAGTCGGGAAGCTCAGTCCGGGGCTATTTCTTTTGAACAGAGCCGTTCCGAGGCGGGGGCGGGCTATAGAATAACAATGGAATTGTTACGAATTTCAGAATTACGTTCGAAATCATCGGCGCACCGCAGGGCCGCTCATTGTACCCGAAGCTGTATGACTTGTACACTTGTGACCCTGAAAATTGTTTAGGAGCGTGTATTTTATTATAAACTTTCTTATTTCCTGTTATTTTTATTGGGGCGTTAAAATTATACACGTGTTACAAGTTATCGACTTACGACCAATAACTTTTATAAATATAAAAATGAATGAAAATGAACTCGTGAACGGCTAAACCAATTCGGCTACTTTTAGTTTTGAAATATTTGTTGAAGCGGGACTTCAACAAATATTTATATATAAAGGCAATTTAAATTGTAAGAAAATATGGAAAATTTCATCACAAACTGTTTGTATGCTCAAAGAATTGGGCACGGGTCAACTAGTAGTTTATAAGTTACTTGATACTTATCTTATCGGTATTGAAGCTCTATATTATGATTAATTCTGTTAGCTTATATTCATTTCCCTTCGCTTCGAAGCCCTAAACTATCACTGACCGGAAGGTCGTAACCCTTTAATATAAAAAGGGCAGTTTATACAGTCGTAAAATACTGCGAGTATAAACGAAAACTCTATCGGGCCGACTCGCAAATACTCCTTTGACTGTTAAATCTTACAAAATAGAAAATACTTTATCGAAATAATCGTTTAGTGAAACTGATAAACTATAAAGTAATTACAATATTCGATTGTTTGCCAAGAATTTCTAAATTGAAATTATTAATTAATTTAGATCGCTCAGGGAGTAAATGTAAATATTCAGCTGTTACTTAAATTTGTGTTGAATAATAATCAAAGAATCAGGACGGGGATTCTGTGAACGAGGTCCCATAAGGACACATCACGCACACGGAATGTGTAACAGGATGACATCCTGAGCGAAACGCAGCTTCATAACATATTTACATTGTAATGTGTTCTCTCGAGAGCTGATCTTAAATTCGTAATGAAAAGCTATTTTCGTAAAGGCAATAGGAATGTTACCTAAAAAACTTTAGTTTGTCTATTTGTTAGACAACATGTTATAGAATAACAAACATTTATAGTATTTTTTTACCCAACTTCGGCGAAGCCAAAAGAGAGGGTAATGATTTTGGCAGTCTAAGTATGTATGTATGGTCCCTGGTAGCGGCTAAACTACTGGTCCGATTTTAATAAATGAGGTATGAATCGATTGGTAAACAAATATAAGCGTTAGCTCTTACCAAAATACAGTAGAAAAAAAGAGCTAGAAAAATTTTAGCGAGACTAACGAATTGCTGTCAAGATTCATAATATTTATGACAACAATCAATAATGAGCTGGCAAATACCTCTGTAGCGCAGTAGTTGAGTTCATGTCGCACAAAAAGTTATTCTGTGTGATAATATAGGGTGATACATGGTTAATATATTGTGAATCGAATATAGTGTGAAGAGAATGACGCGTAGAGCATTTTTTGTTGTGGCAGCTCATATAAAGTACTTACCATAACGCGACAAATTACGATTAAGAAATATTAAGGACCAGCTGTGCCCGCGACTACGTTCGCGTGGTTTTTGAGTGTCTTAAACCGTTTATACAGGGCACGCAACGAAAGTCCCCAAATTAGAATAATTTTCCCCGTTTTTGCAACATTTCTCACTGACATTACTCCTATTGGTCGCAGCGTAATGTTATATAGCCTAAAGCCTTCCTCTGTAAACGGACTATCCAACAAAAAAAAGAATTTTTCAAATCGGACGAGTAGTTCCTGGGATTAGCGCGTTTAAACAAACAAAAAACTCTTTATAATATTATAGTATAGATATTTATGAAATAAAAAAAAACTGCTATTTCTTCCACGTGTATCTATAAAATTGTGTACACATGGCAACATCCCGTCGGGTGTAGATACGATCTATAAGACTATACTCGGTGCTGACAGATTCCTTTTTGATGTTATATTGATTGCGCCGGGAGAAAAACGCTTGAAGTTGATTTATCTTTAGTATTCTTGTCGCGGCCTCCATCCGTTGTCGGGATCCGAAGCTCCTTTATCCTCGTTTTTAATAAACTCAAAAAAGTAATTCTCATATCTCCAACGTTTTCTTTGGAGGCTGCCAATTACTTTTCTTGTTTTATTATATCTGGTACGTTGTGCTCTTATCTTTAAAAAGAAAGGGTACCAACTTGTGATGTTAATAGTATTGAGATACAAAAACTTCTATAGAGTAATACATCAAGCCGAATATATTAATGTAAAGAGAAGGACGCATACATCATTTTTTGTTTCGGCAACTCATGTAAATTGCTTACCATAACGTGACAAATCACGATTAAAGATCTCCATAAAAGTCACAAAACAGATGAGTTTCAATCCTGGTCAGGTCTTAGGTCAACGCCCAGTGCATTCGTGTGTATAGACTAGGGCCCGAGGCACAAAAAACTCAAAGGTCTAAAATGCCTACAAGGAGTGAATCTTACTATTAAGATTTTTTTGGGTTATTTGAAGAAATTTATATGATGTGACAAAACAAAAAATGCTCTACGCGTCATTCTCTTCATACTATATTTGGCTAAATATATGAACTATGAACCTGTATAATAATGTAATATAATAATAATAATATCTATGGACGCTTCACACCACGTCAATCTGGCCCCATGCTAAGTATCCGAAGAACTTGTGTTACAGGTACCAGACAACGGAAATATATTTAATACTTTAATACTATACACATATTTAAGATTTTTATTATATTAATACACAAATTTAATACACATCCATGACCCAGGAATATTTAAAGCTTTTTTTGTTCCCTCGGCGGGATTCGAACCCGCGACCTCCGAGTCAAGAGCCAAGCTCTGAACCACTAGACCACGGAGGCGTCAAAACGGAAAGGATGCCTCCCACACCGATTTGGGTGAAGGTATTATTATATTCCTTAAGTGTGTGCACATTACACAGATTCTCTCTTCCTTCACTCTCCTAACCCGTGTTCTCTAAAGTGGTGAATATTATGCGCAAAGATTCCGTTACATAAATACTTTCTGTATACATAATTACATATGAGTCAAGCTTATGAAGACGTGTTAAAAATAGTGTATATCCAATGTACCCAAAAGTTTTTACGATTGTGAAATATTTATAGGATACTAGCTAAACACGTGCACACTTCATGGAGCATATAAGCCGATTAACCCTTCCTCGGAATTCCATGTATATTTCAAGAGTAAAAATAGCCGAATGGGCTCAGCCATTCTCGAGTTATAGCGAGGCTAACGAACAGATATTCATTTTTATATATAAGAGACTAGACGACCCGTGCCCACTTCGTTGAGCTTATAAACCGTTTAAACCTTTCCGGGACTTCCACCAATATTTCAAGACTAAAAATAGCCGAATCGATTCAGGTGTTCTGCAGTTTTAGTGAGACTAACGAACGAATATATAATATATTAGCTTTTGTACCCGTCATATTTTGGTAACGGCTTTTACACTCTTCCATATAAGTTGCATAATAAAATCCCAGTTATAAAGGAGTTGAAGAATTAATTATCGACTGAACTTGTGTGAAAGTGTAATAAATCCCCACACGTTACATCTGATGCGACATTAAAGCTCGGAATTGTCGCGCCGTCCTCGCAGAATATAAACATGAGGCAATTCCTCAAGTTGTGCCGAAGTTTGCGTTTAAAATTTCAGGCCGACTCCCGAGTGAGGCCCGAATACCGCACAACTCAGGCCAGGCTAGTTTTATGTGCTGGGTAATTTTGACTAACTCGTGTAGTTGCCGATGTTTGCTATTTAACTTAATTGCCGTTAACTAAGTTTACACGTTTGCGGAGATGTAAGTATTTCGCTGATTTGTGAGACCTAAAATGTGTTATCTTTATAATAATAACTAGCTGACTTATTCCACTTCGTGGAGCATAGAAACCGCTTAAACATTCCCTGGACTTCCACGAATATTTCAAGACCAAAAATAGCCAAATTGGTTCAGCCGTTCTCGAGTTTTAGCGATACTAACGAACAGCAATTCATTTTTATATATAAGATACACAAATTTAATCAACATCCCCAGTTTACTTATACTTTTTGTTTCGTCGGCGGGATTCGAACCCGCAACCCACGGTTTAGGCGGCAACGCGCTCAGCCACTGCGCTACAGAGTTCGATTAGTTTGCGGAGATCTTATCCAAGCTTCCTGTCCCGCTGGTCCCGTTACTGGTGAACAATTGATCCAATCCAGATTCTTTACGACAGAAGTCTTCGGTAACTGCGATTAGTTCATTTCAATCTTTTTAAATTCTTTTGCTCGGATTGAAGATCTTATTCGTTAGACAATCGCTTAGATTTCTCCTTTACCAGCAATTTTTATTTATTATTCTCTCGTCATTTTCGTCTCATTTATCTTACTATCTCATATACTTGAAGCAAAAAATAGGTAAAGTATTCTAGGCAGGAACATTTATTTTAATATTGAATTTAAAATTATCCTATTATATCTCGTTTAGAAAGTTTATTTTTTGTCTCTTAGGCCTGTATAAATAAAACAATCTCAAACCCAACCTCACCCTGAGAACCTATTTGACAGATATAACAACGTTTCGTTTCACGTTTAAAAGTGAACAACTTGATTAATGTTACATAGTACTTTAATTTATTTTCTTTTTATACCGTTATATTCATATTATAGATTACAGGACACGATAAAATAAGTATAATGTATATTTTTATAATCTTTAGTTTTACGTTTTAAGAAAGAAAAAATTTAAAGTACCTATGTAACATAATTAAAATTCTTCATTTTAAAAGTGAAACGAAATGTTTTTTTATCTGACAAGTAGGTTCTCAAGGTGAGGTTGGGCTTAAGATTGTTTTATTTATACGGGCCTAAATCACCTAAAGTTTGGGTCTGGTAAAAAATGACTTGAGGCATTAACCAAGTCCGCCTGTGTATAAAATGTGCATGATGTTTAAATAAATAAATAAATAAACATTCGAAAAGTCCGTAAAGTAACGTTAATGAATAATGATTGTATGAAAAACATGACAGCGCCAATACAATTGACAATCGAGTACTTTACTTTATGGAACGTCCTTGCATCGGCTACAGTTTAACGAAGTTTGTGCGAAAGAATATGAATTTAAACACTGGTATATTTGCAGAAAGTTTTTTCAATATAGATTGTTACACGCTAGAGTTTGATGTTTAGCCCCCAACGCAAAAAGACGGGGTGTTATAAGTTTCACGTGTCTGTGTAAATGTGTATGTGTCTGTTTGTGGCATCGTGGCTCCCAAACGGATGATCCGATTTTTTTTCGGTTTGAAAGTTATATCAGTCAAGAGTGTTTTTAGCTTGATTGTTAGGTGTGATAGGAATGTTACATGCTAAGTTGGGGGTATTTTAAATGTAGTTTATATGACACATTCTCGTTTGTCAATGTAAAGGAAAAGGTTATTTGCCTCTCTTTCTCTCTTATTGTAACCCAGCGGGACCAACATGACTAGCGGGTGATCAGGCGCAGGGCCGACTTTTTGCATGCCCATCCGACTGGATCATCTTTACTGTCCGACAATAAGATGATCAGCCTTCATGTTCCTAACTCACCTCAGTCGAGGATCATGCTCAAACCCCCCAGACCACGAAGTTCGGAAAGGCATATTTCGTAAGGCGTTAGTAATAATAATAAGTTGTTTGGCCACAAGCCCGCAGCTTCAGTCAGCCCCGCAAAGGAAAAAAGAAAATTTAAAGGAAAATAATAATAATAGACATTTATTCATTACAAATTTGGACATTACACCACGTTACATTTAAAAACAAGTATCAAAGAAGATAAGCACATGCATTTTAAACACAATAACATTTTAAACAGATTGGTATGTTAAAACAAAATAAACATAGTAAACAGTCATTTTACAGATGAACTTAAAATCATGGCGAAATACAACTCTGAATTTTCGACAATTATTTTCGTAACAATAGCGAAGTCAGACGTTATTGTAAAAGGGGAGAAGCCTATCAACAGCCCTTCAAACGAAAAACAGAAAATAACTGCATTAAAGCCCTCAGATCAAGCTAACGTTGAGGGTAAAAAGAAAAAAAGAAAAACAACTCGGAGATGTTCGAGCACCCTCGCGTTATATTTTTATACGCGTAATGTTCTGTCGAAAAGTGATATTTTATTGTTACGCTGTTTAACTGCTTAACACGAATGACTTTCACCCAATGAAGTCAGGAAGAGTAATCATTTTTGCAGGGTATGTTTGTTTGCGCCTAGAATAACGGTGATTTTAATTATAGTTATAATATGATTTTAAACTTATTTATTTTAGAATTATAAACTACTAATATAAAGTAACAATAATAATATCTGTCGACCTCCGTAGCGCAGGAGTTCAGCGCGTTGGTGCTCAACCGAGAGGTTGCGGGTTCGAATCCCGAAAAACGAAACGAAAGGTTTTCAATGTTCCTCGGTCATGGTAATACACATATTAAATTTGTGAATTAATATAATAAAAATCTCAAATATGTGTAATGTGTATAGTATAAAAGTATTAAATATATTTCCGTTGTCTGGTACCTGTTACACAAGTTCTTCGGATACTTAGCACGGGGCCAGATTAACGTAGTGTGAAGCGTCCATAGATATTATTAATGACATAATCATTTTCATAGTAACATTGTCTATCTATGATACGGATTTGCTTTGAATATTCTTAATATTGTTGTTCTTGTATACACAATAAATTGGCAAAAAATACACAAAAAATACAATATTTATTGCAACTGCAATAAAGAGCTGATGACAAAGGACAAGATTTGTAATACAATAATGTTCTTTCTATGTTTGTTCTAGTTTAATAGAGCATTAAATACTGTAAAAGTCAATATTATATTATAGACAGACTTCAAATATATAGCTGAATATAGAGAATATAACATCAATTTCTAAACAATTCATACAAATGCCACAATCAAGTACAAACTGAATAGCTCGTTCGCAATAGTCGCGCGGGCAATAGTTGCGCGAGTAATAGTTGCAGTAATAGCCGCGTGAGTAACTGAGTAATAGCCGCGTCCTAAAGTCACGTAGCTGATAGGAAAGTTCCGAGCAACAGGCTTCGCCGGCGGCCACACGGGCGCGTATTGTGCAGCGGAGACATTGTTGGATGTAGAGGTTAGCAATTAAACTGTTTCGTGATTTAGCTGTCGGAAAAAGGGTTACTAATTATGTTATGGCAGAAAAATCTGTTGTGTGATAAGTTATTTCAATGATGTCTATAGATTTATTATATAAATGCTATTTATAATATAATATTATATTTAGCATTTAATGCTCATTTTAAACGTATTAGCAACTTTGATAAAAACTGCAGATTGGGGCAGTCTGATGTACTTTTGTAAAAATAACAGTCACTATAACTTTGAGATTTCATAATTTTGGAAATGTATTTTTTTGTCAAAACAATTTTTTATTTTTACTTTTTACCATTTCTTATTTTTTGTCGCAAGAATAATGAAAAAGTAAGTAAAAGTATTTATGTAATAAATCCTCATTTGTAGATCAGATAATGTACCTTATTTATTACATATTATTATTTGTTTTAAAAATAAGATCTCACGTAGATATCGGCGAATGAGGACAATATCCTTTAAATATCCAGCTAGGGGCGCTTGTGCAGTGTGAGGTCTCCGCAATGTCAAAACATGTTACTGTAGCGGGTTGGCTATGCAGGTTCAAATCAAAATAATGTTGCAAATATATGTAATGGATCAGAGTACTTTCGAGACAGTTTATCTTTCGGAAACTGATGTTCGGTATTTTATTCAAGCCACACGGAACTGCGAACACTGTGGCAAAAAAAAATCATTTCGATATACTTTGATATCTCCAATGTGTTCGAACAATTGACCTTTAACGCTCTTATTACGGTGTAAATGAAATGACACAATCGCCAACCTTTTTATTTACACAACCCCAATGTCAAATAAAAATATAATAAAACCCCCGTCACTGTAGCGATCCGGCTAGAAGGACCATTTAATTGTCGGGTCAGCGTCGGGATTGCGGGCATCGATAAGTATTTCATTAAAAAAGATCTCGCAAACATGTTGACTTTTGTGGCTCAGCGATAAAATAAATTAAAAGGTTCTCCGGACGCGTGCAACCTTTTCACAAATGCTCAATTTCGACCGTAAATATATATCGACGTATCATTTTACTGCTTGTGGTTTTAATTAGTAAGAATATACGATTATGAATACACAATTTCGTATATTTTAACGAAGGATATTCATAGCGTCGGTCTCTGAAAGGCTTATCAAATCTATGATCAACTAACATGGCATTCAAGTTAACTATCCAAATTGAATGAATAAATAATAATAATATCTATGGACGCTTCACACCACGTCAATCTGGCCCCGTACTAAGTATCCGAAGAACTTGTGTTACAGGTACCAGACAACGGAAACATATTTAATACTTTTACACTATAAACATATTTAAGATTATTAATAAAGAAATTTAATACACCTCCATGACTCAGGAACATTTAAAACTTTTTGATCCTTAGGGGGGATTCGAACCCGTGACCTCCGGGTCAAGAGCCAAGCTCTGAACCACTAGACCACGGAGGCGTCAAATGAAATGTTGGTAATGTTCACCAATGAGAGTTTAGTAAAGGTTGTAAACTTGAACGGAATGTTAGTTGATCGAACATTTAAATTTCCTTACAGAAACTAACCGTTACCCTCATAATATCATAATCTGCAAATAATTAACTGAGGACTGTTATATATATATTTGTGAAAATATATTTATGTTAATTTCCATAACTTATATTCTCATCAATAAATATTAACTTTCAGTTATAACTTTCATACTTTCATTATACTAATATACGTAAAGAATATTAGTAGATAAGGTAATTGAAACCGATCCTTAATCTATTATTTCTCTCTCAGGAACCATAGACCACTCGTCTAACTTATAACAAGTATCCTGGCGGTCGATTAAAACCCCTTTTGTAGTAACAATTAATTCTTAAAAGCAACGACGTAAAATTTGTCCAAACGAAAAGCGCTTTAAGGGGGTCCTCTGAACCCCCGCCCACCCTGCACCCCCAGGGGAGCAATAGGAGTGTTTTTCATTTGGTAATTAACGGAACTCGAGTCCGGGGAAATCACATTCACAGTAGTTACTTCTTAAAACGAAACACTTAAGATTATTATCTCAGCACTTAATACAGAATTTCACTTCCATCTATAAAATTAAATTCCATTCCGTTCCGTTCGCTGGTCCACTATAAATCTCGCCGGAATTCCCAGTGTTTTGGGATTTTAAAGTAAATTGTGAATCGGGAACAAATCAGGTTTCTTAATTCGTTGAGTTTTCTGGATCTCATAACAACAGATACCTATTTATTATCCTCACACATTATAAAACATAAAACAGAAGATATCATATTAAGACACTAGCTATGCCCGCGACTTCAAATACAATACAATACAAATTTCTTTATTTCAGACTTCTATGGTCCATGGGTTAGTATTACATATTTGACAAAAATTTAAGAGTTAGTAATATAATAATAAAGTACTTAAAGATTAAACAACTTGAGGTATTATTAATTTAAAATTATTTATTATTACATGCACCTAATTGGAACTACGGGCGGTGGTAGCCTAGAGGAGGCACTGCTCTCAAATTAGACTCCATTCGCGTGGTTTTTGACTGACATAAACTGTTTATGCAGCGCACGCAACGAAAGTCCCCAAATGTGAATCATTTTCCCCGTTTTTGCAATATTTCTCACTGATGCTTCACTCCTATTGATCGCAGCGTATTGTTATATAGCTTAAAGCCTTCCTCTATAAATGGACTATCTAACAAAACAAGATTTTTCAAATTAGACCAGTAGTTTTTGAGATAAGCGCGTTTAAACAAACAAACAAACTAACTCTTCCACTTTATAATATTAGTATAGATTAGAACATTTTTTATCTGACCCATTAAAAACATAGTCCAAATCTGTTTGTCTGTCTGTCTGTTTGCGAAAGTCAAAGACTACTTCATACCGTTTTTACCAACAAGTTGAGTGGTTCCCGAGGGAGGTTTTAGTGTATTAATTGGACCCGGTAGGTCGCTCTGCTGTGATACGTCATGAAATTTAATTCTAAGGCGGGACGAAGTTTGTTTTTGTTTGAGACAGCACTGCTAATTTTGTAAAAGCTGTACTTTTTAAAAGAGCATGGTAGGCAATATGAAAATATGTAAAAGTTTCTGTTAAAAATCAGCACTTTTCTTTAGTTTGCGATATCCTTGACATTTTAGGATATCCATTTCTAGGATTTGATCCTTATGAGCAAGAGTCAATGATGTATTAATAGAAATAATGTTTTTTTTAATCAGTTCCAGCTAAGGAATTTGGTTTATTAAAAAATCTAATGATGCTGTTTTAGTTTTAATTGAAATGTAGCTCGGAATTTCTTTGAGCATTTTCCGCTCTCTCCTATAGTTTCGTATATTGCCTACCCTTTTTAAAAATTCAACCCGTATAGTCAGCAAAAATATTATCTTCGTAATTCAAGTCTAATCAGTAGTCATATACAGGGTGTAAAAATAACATTCACTATAACTTTGAGATACGATTAAACTACCTTTCCCATTTTGGAAATGTATTTTTTAAAAGAACAAAAAATTTTTTTTTTACTTTTTACCATTGTTTATTTGCTTAAAAAAAAATACATTCCTGAAATGAGAAAAGGTAGCATATCCCAAAATTATAGTGAGTGTAATCTTTACACACGTTATTTATGGTGGTCATCAAGTAGGACGGTTCTGAAAGCTTTAGATTCAAAACCATCCCCGAAATATAAAAAAAAACACATTTTTAAAGATTGTAAAAATATAATTATTTTCAAATTTACAATAATATAGTCGAGTTCACTAGAATAAAATCTGATAAGGAATATTGAGGGGTGAACCTTTGTATTAAATTGAAAACCAGTCACTTCGTCATTAACTTTAATAACAAATCTGTCAAATTTACTTGAAAATCAAACCGGCGCTGGCGCTAGAGATGTAGGACAGAAATTGCTTATTAATAATTTTAAATGAGCATTCTACTTTGGGTTCATTGAATAAATTTTTTTGAATAGCATTTTTTTTTTCTTTCATTTTTACCCAACTTCGGCGAATCCAAAAGGAAGGGTAATAATTTTAGCAGTCGATGTATGTATGTATGTATGTTCCCTCGTAGCGGTTAAACTACTTGTCGGATTTTAATAAATAAGGTGTCAATCGATTCGTAGTGGTCCCGCGAGTAACAGGCTAGTACGTTTGTACATTAGGCTATAACATAACATAGTAACATAAGCATATTGTATCGTGTTTCGTATCAAAAGATAGGTCTTGGCAAGCACATCACAAATATGTATTAAAATATTTTATTAATTATTACATTTTAGTGTTAAATTCAAAATAAACGTTTAAAATGCGGTCGTACAAGTAGTATCTAGGAGTTGTTTAGTTACTCACTATGGAAATGTTAGTTTATTGAAAATATATTTGATGAGAAAACAGAAAAATATAAAATAAAAACAACAAACAAAAATGAAAATAATAATATTCGTCTGCTGTTGAAATATACAATCCCAATAGCGGGTACGACCACGGCTCTACCTTGACCATTTTTGTACCCATGCATTTCAAATTGAATTATTTTCTTGTTTCAGCCTTTTTAGATCCATTTTTTGCGAAGTCGGGTTATAGTTTTTAACTTTTTTTTTAGTTCTCGGTTTTTAGTATAGATATGTAAATTGTAGTGATGATAAATAATAATTTAGATTACTTAATTTTTCAAATAGCACGAAGCCAGAAGTATCTAATTAAATTAGAATTCTAGATTAAGATCAACCTAATGGGTGTAATGTTTTAATCAATGAAACGCTTCAAAATTTGATTAATTTAATAACTAAACTCCCAGACTTTTTCAATTTTTATATCAATATTTTAGTGTCCGTTGATCTTGAATTTCGTTAAATAATATTGGACTAATAATTATTTGAAAACTTTGCTTAATGTTATCTATTCCTTTATGTCTTAAAACGTGCAAACAAACAAGACTTGCAATACGACAAACTAATATTTATCGCAAAAAAATAATAATTTAAATGTAATATGAATTATTGGGTAACATATTTTGGTTATATTCTCATATACATTTTTCACTAAACGAATGCTCGACAATAATTAGCGAGCTTGCAATTCCGCATTCCATGTACAATAAAATGTAACACGCTCATAAACTACAAAATATGCAGCCCGCAAAATAAAACGAATTTGTTACAATAATAATTGTTCATGCGTTTTGGCAGAGGCTCGCCTCGTTACCATAGTTACGGCTGTTGTTAGTCTGATTCAATTAATGCCAGGCTGCCAGACCAGAGTTGCCAGATCGGTGGCGGTCTGCCAGCTCATCATGCAGACTTCGAAGTTGGCTGCTTGAGGTGGATCTGGGTTAAAGAACGTATTAATTCCGAGAGCGTCCTTCTCAAACTCCGAAATACGTTGATACTTTTTGCTAACGTTGTTTTTACGTATCGTACATTTTTTCGGATACATTCAGTATGGATCGGATATTCAGAATAAAATCCTACATCTTAATTTTATAAATGTGGATGTCTGTTTGTTTTTTACGCTTTCACGTGAAAACTACTTATCATAAAACATAATATAAGGATACTTTAAATTACAAGTGCGCGAAGCCGCGAGCACAAATTTGTTCTAATACTAGCTGACCCATACCCACTTTGCTGAGCATACAAACCGTTTAAACCTTCCCTGGACTTCCACATATATTTCAAGACTAAAAATAGCCGAAAATAGGTACAGCCGTTCTCGAGTTTTAGAGAGAATAACGAACAGCTATTCATTTTATATATAAGACTAGCTGACCCGTGCCCACTTCATTGAGCACACAAACCTTCCCTAGACTTCCGCGAATATTTCAGGACCAAAAATAGCCGAATCGGTTCACTCATTCTCGAGTTTTTGCGAGACTAACGAACAGAAATTAATTTTTATATATAAGATAAAATAAATGTAAAAGTTTGTGAGGCTATATGTTACTATTTCATGCAAAAGTACGTTAATGATTTTGATGACATTTGATAGGTTTATAGTTTAGGTTTTGACTTTAAACATAGATACATTTAATGCGAAGAAAGTGAAGTGTTAATTAAGAAAGTACAACCGGCTATCGTAATGACATCACAACAAAATTATTTGACTCTTCCGAGTCGTTTCATAGTCAAGTAAGAAAAGTTTTATTTATTTCTATCTTTATTTCCAAGACATAATGAAACAGGGTGTAGATTATATATTACATTAGTATAATATCAGTAAGATTTGGTCGATTCAGATCGTTTTTTTCTAAAATTAACTAATTGAAATAGCTTATTTCAATAAGTTAATTTTAGAAACAAAGTAGTTCTGGAGCCTCCCGGGAAATCATCCGCTCGGGAGTTCCCGCCGCTATTGAGTTACTTCACCGCATTATGGACTCATTAAAACTGGGAATGAAAAATACTTATAATATAAAAGACTTTTTAATTATAAGTTCGAGCAATAATATCTCGACGCTTTCCGGAATTTCAATAAATCAGTTCCGTGGATCAAAAAAGGATATTCAGTTTAATGCGAATGATACTTGCACAAGGTATTAACAGAAATGTATGATTAATGTGTTAATACATACCAAAATAAAAGTGATTTTATTGACGATTCATAACCGAAATATTATATATTTTGTATAACCAATACGATTCATGATTTTAAAGGTTTTCTAGTTCTTATATAATTACTTTACCATTTATAATAATAATATAATTATGAAATTATTATTATTATTCGACGTGTAAATATATTTCGCGCTGAAACTGAAAACCGAAATTAAATTAAATTGATGCACAAAATCTACTTTCTATCCCAGAAATATGTGCTGTTCCCAAGATGGACAAATATATATTGGGCGACGTCAAAGACAAGTCTACAGAGTGATTTATGGTTCATATATTAAGCCGAATATTGTGTGAAGAGAATGACGTAGACCATTTTTTATTTTGGCAAGTCATAAAAAAAAAAAAAATCAAAGATTTAAAATGACCACAAGGAGTGAATCTTACTATAGTGGGGCTCGCAGGCAGGTGTATAAACTAGGAAGTTTATACACACGAACGCACTGGTCGTCGACCTAACACCAGGGGGCCTACTCAAGATGCCATCGCTAATTATCGCTTACAAAGTTCGATAGCAAAATGTATGGGATTTGACACAAGGTACGCTAAATGACATACCAAATCGCGATCATTTAGCGTAGCTTATGTCAAATCCCATACATTTTGTTATCGAACTTTGTAAGCGATAATTAGCGATGGCATCTTGAGTAGGCCCCCTGGCCAGGGTTGGAACTCATTTGTTTTTGTGACTCTTATGGAGATTTTTAATCGCGATTTGTCACGATATGGTAAGTAATTTATATGCGGTGCCAAAATAAAAATGTTCTACGTCTTTCTCTTCACACTATATTTGGCTTGATATATGAAACATGGTACACACTATATATTGTGAGAATGACTGTTTGTCCCAAGCACTATTGTAGTGTTTGATAACTGATTGCCTCTTTATCGCCGGAATATATACCATGTACAGGACACATAGAGTGGGGATAGTATTACCATAACCGTAGTGATAGACAGACGTGCCTGAGAGATATGGTAGTTATTACTAGCGGTAAACAGTGTCAATTACAATATGTGCATACTACAACTATAATTAAAGAGTGGTTACCTTACACGGAGAAAACTATATAAAATAATCCAGCCACGGATGAACATACACATGTACATATATATAATGGTTATGTATCACAACCACTAATCAGAGTATATAGCTATAATAATAATAATAATAATAATAATAATAATAATAATAACCTTTATTTCGGGCTGCATAGGCCCATATTATAAATACCTTCCCATGCTATAAACTACCATATGCTATAAACTAACATAAAAATTTTCGAGAACGTAATATGTTTTTTTTATTATATACTACACGTTTTCTGCTACTTCGTACGCATAAAATGTACGGTACCTTTATAGCAGTTAAAAGAATCAATTTAACCGGTGGTAGCATATTGTGTGGACTCTCGTATAATAAGTTATTAAGTTTTATTTAAAAATATTTTTTTTTCATTTTCAGTATTTTCAAAGTACTATAATATACGTAATATACCAAATTTCATCAAAATCCGTTAAGTAGTTTTTGCGTGAAAGAGTACAAACATAATATATATAATATAGTATAAATCTTCATAAGTTACTCTGTGAGCTGTGATCTCTTTAACTCGGGTGTACAAAGCTATACTAATATTGGTGCGGGTCACCGGCCCTGCTGTCCCGAAGGGCCGGTCCTGCAGGAAAACACTCCAATACCATTCGAACCTTTTCCCATAAATTACATTTTTAAATATGTCATCGGTTTTCAAAAGCGAAAATAATAGCTCAAGTGCTCGGGAGCAGCTGCCATTTTAATTTATCGCCCCCCGCGTCACATTATCTAATTCTATTAGACCTCTATAAATAGAATACGTAATTTATTGCCGAATCGTACCTTCAAATCTCCGGAGGTCATCGAGCTTCTCGGATTGACGAAGAAATTACATTTCCAGATATTCATGGGCGGAATCCGTTTATTCTTTATTAAGGAGCTCGTCGGAATTAGCGTTAATTACTTTCGGAATTACAATTTGTTTTGAAATACTTGTTGGAGCGGAGTGGCAATTACTCGCGACGGCCCTGACGAAATGAAAATAATTAAATAGTTCTGTGTCGGAAGTGCGCCCGCCCGCCCTCGCCCCGCCCGCCCCGCCCCGCCCAGCTGTTATACCACATCTCCTCACTTGTTACACATCTCATTACGATCTGTATGCATCTCGTTATGACATAAATTACAATGTTATGAAACTTGTGAATTACAAATCTTTTAACTAAAATGACTTTTTCTAATGTTCAGAATAATGTCGTTACTTAGTTGTATAATCAAAAATGAACTGTCATAGTCTACTAGAATCTTATGTATAAAAATGAATTGCTGTTCGTTAGTTTCGCTAAAACTAGAGAACGGCTTAACCGATTCGGCTATTTTTAGTCTTGAAATATGTGTGAAAGTCCAGGGCATGATTAAACGTTGTTTTATTATTTATGCTCAACGAAGTGGGAACGGGTCAGCTAGTATTCCAATAAACATCTGCACTACGTTGTGACGCGATATCTCTTATTACGTTGAGTCGTCTAAATATTTTTTAGTCTTTGGACCATGGATTCTGACTTCGGAAGTACAATTACATATTACAATACATTTTTTTAAATATACTCCCAAATTATTTAATACATGATACCCATTAATGTATTATTATGCAAAGAATGAAAAAAATGTGGTGAAAATTGATGTCAAAAATGTGGAACACAAATTCCACAAATAATATTTCATCTTGTTTATAGGATAACTGCGACGATATTGTGAAATCTAGAAACAAAATTTTATACCGGCTTTGCTTTAGGAATATAAAGTCACAGAGGTATGCCGGGTGCAACATTTCAAGATATAATTAAAAAGGTTTTATGTACAGCTCACTGTCCTAATACAACACTGATAATATTATTAGGGAGGCGAGGAAATGTCAATAAAATTCAAATGGAAAATTATATTGAGCATCTAAATAAACTTAAAAATATTAGTAAAATTATATTATTTACGTTTCCTTATATAAAACAGTTGCCACGGGAGAATATTATAAGATATAAGCTCAACAGCCAATTGTATACTGCTGTTAATAATAATTGCATATTATTAAATAAATATGACAATAAAATAAATGTAATTGACATTAATAATATTTTATCTTATAAATTATGTAAATTGACATTAGATAGATATTTTCTATCTTTTTATTATACAAGACTTATAGCTAGTACGCTATACAATTTTTTATATTTAAACTCAGCCAAGAATTTGGCTAGTAAGACAACAACTGCTTCTTTTGAGCAGTCTAGTTATAATAATATGACTTATTATAACAGCTTGGAATATGTTCCAATTAATAATCATTTAAATTAGACTGTAAGACAACAGAGGAAGTCTCTCGCACCATAGTTGTAAGTAATAATACAAATAATATAATTAAACATAATAAACTATGTACACTTACGCTGGTGCATCAAAATATACAAGGTATAGCTAATAAAGAGCTAGAAATTGACTTGTTTTTAAATAATAACAATATAGATATTTTTTGTATTACTGAACATTGGTTCAAAAAAAATGAAATTATATTCAATTTTAGTATGCACCAGCTGGCGAGTTCTTTCTGCAGAGAAAAAGCCATAAGAGGTGGGTCACTTATATTAATTAACAAGAATTTGAAATATAAAGAACGGAAAGACATTGTGAGCCTCTCTACAGAAAGAACAACTGAAATAGCCTGCGTAGAGGTGGGTGACTTTATTATTGTAAGCGTATACAGGCCTCCATTAGGATTATATGATTCATTTGAAAAAAATATGGAAATATTACTAAACAAGGTATGTGCATCTAACAAACAAATACTATTATGTGGCGATTTTAATATAAATATTTTAGAAAGTAATTCTACTACAGTTAGATTCACATCTTTGTTAAAATCATATAACCTAACAAATTTATTTCTGGAACCTACAAGGATCAGTAGCAACTCTGCAACATGCATTGATAATATATTTAGCAACATAGATCCAATTAATAAAGAAATAATCAACATGCTAAGCTCTGATCACTGTGGACAGCAAGCAATTTTTAATATGAACAATAACTGTAAACAAATAAATAAAGACAGAGGTACATGTATACCAATAAATGTTAAACGTATTGAGAAGTTTAGAGGTAAAATAATGGCTAACATTGGAAAGTTAGAATATCATAATAGCCCAGATAGGGCATTTGATAAATTATTTAAATTAATTAAATATCATTTTGACACCATTTTTACCTCTAAGACAGTAAGAATAAACAACAAAAGTAAGTTTAGCGAATGGGCATCAACAGGTATTTTGAAAAGTAGATTCAAGTTGTATGAATTATATAATGAAAGGACATTTTATCAAAGTGAAGACTTTAAAAATTATGTGAGATTATATTCTAAAACATTTAAGCAAGTTTGCTCTGCAGCTAAATCTCTTCACATTAAAAATAAAATTAAAAATTCAAATAATAAAGTAAAAACAACATGGCAAATAATTGCGACTGAAACTGGAAGAGTCACCACTCGCAACTCAGATTTTAAATTAAATGTAGATAATAAAGTAATTAAATCCGATAATGAAGTTGCTACAGTTTTTGAGAAATTCTTTGCTGACATTCCAGTTTCAACAACAAAAAATTTAATTGCCTCTTCTGTTGATGCTGAATTGCTTCTTACAAAAAATGTAAAAAAGTGTGAAGTTGACTTTCGATTTAAAGAAATAGCACCCCAAGACATAATAAAAACTTTCAATTTATTAAATATTAAGAATACCGCAGATTTATGGGGACTATCAACGAAAGTTATTAAATCGATAGTCGATATTATCGCACCTTTCCTATCAACAATTTTTAATGACTGTATAAAAAGTGGCTCTTTTCCTGATTTAATGAAACATAGTAAAATAATACCTCTTTTTAAGTCTGGTAGTAAGTCGGATCCATCCAATTTCCGGCCTATATCTATTCTACCAACGTTAAGTAAAATATATGAAAAAATTATTCTTAATCAAATGCTAGCACACTTTAATATTAATAATATTTTACATGAGAAACAATTTGGTTTTACCAAGGGACGCTCTACAACAGATGCAGGCGTCGATTTGTTAAATTATATTTTTAATGCTTGGGAGGAATTGCGGGATGCTCTTGGAATATTTTGCGATCTCTCCAAGGCAAGACTGTGTGCAGCATACAACATTAATCAGGAAACTAGACCACTATGGGGTAAAAGGTCCAGCACTTGCCCTCTTGAAATCATACCTATCAAATAGAACTCAGAGGGTTGAGGTGAATGGAAAAAGATCCTTAGGCTCTAGAATAGAGATGGGGGTCCCACAAGGGTCTATTTTAGGACCTTTTCTATTTTTAATTTACATAAACGACCTACCATACCTCATAAATGAAAAACATGGGATAGTATTATTTGCTGATGATACGTCTCTTATTTTTAATATGAAACGGCAAAATATATGCCATGACGAAGTAAATAATGCTCTCTCAATGATAGTACATTGGTTTAGTGTCAATAATCTTTTACTTAATAATAAAAAAACAAAATGTGTAAAATTCACATTGCCTAATGTGAGGCAAACTGAAACCAATGTGCTATTAAATGATGAACGTATGGAACTAGTGGATACTGCAGTATTCTTAGGTATAACGTTAGACTCTAAACTTCAGTGGGGCCCCCATATTGCTAGACTGGCCGACAAACTCAGTTCAGCAGCATATGCAGTTAGTAAAATTAGACAATATTCAGATGAAAGTACAGCACGCCTAGTGTATTTTAGTTACTTTCATAGTATAATGTCCTATGGCATTCTGCTATGGGGCAGTGCTGCAGATATAAATAGTATCTTTGTGCTGCAGAAGCGAGCTGTTCGGGCAATCTACAAGCTGGCCCCCAACACTTCTCTTAGAGAAAAGTTTAAGGAAACTGGAATACTAACTGTAGCTTCTCAGTATATCCTCTCTAATGTATTATATGTTAAGAAAAATGTAAACCTGTTTATAAGAAAATGTGATAATCATAATAGAAATACTCGGAATAAGAATAAACTTGTTGTTCCAGTGACTAGACTAAGCAAAGTAAAGAATTCGTTTAAAGGCCAATGTATACGCCTATACAATAGGATCCCAGAAAACGTTCAAAATTTTTCAACTAATAAGTTTAAGAAAGTAGTCAAAGAACGTTTGTGTGCAAAAGCTTACTATAAAGTTAATGATTATAATATGAATGATAGCACACCTTGGGAATAAAGTAGCCCCCTACAAGGCTACTTATTTATAGTACATTCTATGTTATTTAGCTTTAGTATTGACATATGTAAATTTATACTTTTTTTAAAAAGATAAATTTTCCATCTTTTTGGTAAAAGATGGCCCCATGCGAGTTTCTTACGCCGGTTCTTCTTGCTGGGCTAGTTCCCGAACCGGTGGTAGGCATCATATAGAAACGACGTTCAGAAAACATTTTTTTGTAAAATTTACTCTGAATAAAAAAAAATATTTGATTTGATTTGATATCCAAAGTCTTTCGGACATAGAACTTGAAAATTTTGTTAAATTATACCAAAATAATATGTCAATTCAGATGTAATTTGTGTTTTTTGTCTGTATTAAAAATTCATCACTATATACAAATGCTCGAGCGTAGCAATGTCTACGAGCGTAGCAATGTCTACGAACCGCTACGCAGACGCATTTTTAATTAATAGTGATTTAATTACTGTTTTTAAAATGTTTTTATTATAATATTAATATAATGGTTGTCGTCAAACTAACGACATTATTGTGATGCGATGTATGTAGCGTCGAAGTTCTGTGCACATTTTTTTAACAATATATCTATGGACGCTTCACACCACGTCAATCTGGCCCTGTGCGTATCCGAAAAACTTGTGTTACAGGTACCAGACAACGGAAATATATTTAATACTTTTATACTATACACATATTTAAGATTTTTATCACATTATACACAAATTTACACATCAGCAGGATTTGAACCCGCGACTTCTCGTTTTGAGCACCAATGCGCTCAACCACTGAACATTGGAGGTCGTTAAAATATATAATATGTGACATTTAACATAAGATAATAGTTAAATTGAAAATTAGTGAAACTCGTCAAAGCTGGCTTAGAATGAATAAACTCGCCATGAAACAACAAATTCTTAGTAATCAACCTTGCAAATACTCATTTGAGCTGAAAGTCGTGTACACGATTGTATGTGTGTGTACAAAACGGTTACAGTTGTGTGTGTACAGAACAAATAGAGACAGAAGATAAGCATGCTTACTCCCGACACAACCAAGAATCGAATCAGTTCGATCTCAAAGGTTTTTGGTATTTTATTTGGTGGATTACGTTGAAATTAATAATAATATAACAAGGATAGAGATAATTTTTAGATCGTAATCGATGGGATTCCCCATTGCTAAAGCACTGGGTGGGTTTGCAAGCCCCTTTATCTAGGTGTAATATTTTTGTTTAATTGTAATAATAATTACTAACATCACTAACATCTTAGATTAAACAAAAATTGTTACTAATTAAAATTAAATTGCTAAAACTTATGGACCCTATTTGAAATAAATGATTATTATTATTATAAAGCTCGTCTTCTTTTTATTTGTTTTTACACCTTGTATATTTATTCTGTGGCACGTGTGTATGTGGAACACAGGAGATGTGTACTTGTATGTGTGTGTGTGTGTGTGTGTTGTACACGGGCATTAGTGTTATCTGGCGTTAATGAGCGCCGGCAATTACGCCGACTGTTATCCCGCGGGAGAGGGCTCGAGTCCGGCCAGGGCTGTGCCAAATCCTATAGAGTACTGAGTATTGTGGGATAAATATGAAATAAATAAATAATAAAATTATCTTAATTGAACATATAAGGGACAAAAACACACAGCCAAGAGAAAAATATTATACAATAAAAAATAAAAAACAAGTGAAAAACTTAAAACTAGGTAAAACGATTTATAATACACAATTAGATTACAGCTATGTATTGCCCACTCAAATGTTCAAAGTACTAAGTATTGTGAGATAAATACTGAGAATTGTGGAATAACTACTGTGGATTATGGAACAAACGCTGATTTTTGTGGGATAAATACTGAGTTTTGCGGGATAAATAATAAGTGTTGTGCGATAAGTAGGGAGTGTTGCGGAATAAATGCTAAGTGTTGCGGAATAAATACTGAGTGTTGCGGGATAAATGGTAAGTGTTGCGGGATAAATGCTAAGTGTTGCGGGTTGAATACTAACGCCCGGTTTCTGAAAGGCTGATCAAATTGATCAATTGATCAAATCAGCTAATCTAAACGCTCATTGGTGAAAACAGTGACTGCAAAGTGATGTTCACCAATCAGTGTTCAGATTAGCTGATTTGATCAATTGATCAATTTGATCAGCCTTTCAGAAACCGGGCGTAAGTGTTGTGAGATGAATCAAACGACATGACATAACTGTCTAAATGTCAAGAATCATATCATTTTGGTCCTTTAAGTACAATATATATTTCGTAAGAAAACATTTACGGGATTTATTTTAACTTTCACAAACGTGGCTTGGAATCACACTTAATATTATAAAGGTGAAAGTTTGTGAGTGTGTATGTTTGTTACCCTTTCAAGCAAAAACTACGATATATTTTTCGATTAAAATTTAGTAAACTACTACAATTTACATGTTATTTAATCTACTTTTAACGGTAGCAAAATGTAGGGATTTCGCGGTATTTCATTTTGTATGTTTATAGTAGCGGGAAACATTTATTTATAATGTTAATAGTATTCGTAGAAATTTACCTTGTAAATTTACTTTTGTAAAGTACATTAACGGAACATTTTATCGCTATAGTTAATAGAATTAACAATAGTTTTAAGACTCATACACTATCATACATTGTCTGTGGTATAAAACGATGATTGCCAAAGCAATTAGTAAGTTACAGGTAACTTAATATTAAAATCCAATAACGCATTTTTGTGACAATTGATGTCGGACAATTAAATAACGCCTAACTGCGCGATCGCGTGTTTGGCTTTGTCTATGTGATGATTGATTCCCGCGGACGAGCGAGCGAGCCGGCGAGCGGGGCGAGAGAACTTAATTAACTTCACTATAATGTGTTTTAATTAACTATAGCTCCGTTCTGCGATTGATGGCTTTATGTGACTATGGTTTAATTGATAACTGTCAAATTTTGGTATTGAATATTATAGCGTTGTTTGTGTCCTCAATATATACATTCTGAATCTACACTTAATATTATAAAGAGGAAATATTTGTATTTTTGTATGTAACGACTTAACTCAAAAAGTACTGGACCGATTTTAATAATTCTGTTTTCATTGGAAAGCTACATTATCACTGAGTAACATAGGCTAATAAAAATCTATTTCTGTTCGTTAGTCTTGCTAAAACTCGAGATCTGCTGAATTGATTCGGCTATTATTGGTCTTGAAATATTCGTGGAAGTCCCGGGAAGGTTTACTCAACGAAGTGGGCACGGGTCAGCTAGTATAATATAAATTGTTTGACAAAATAAACAAACATAATATTCTATATTTAAGATAGTGGTACAAAACAACATAAAATTGTATATTAGACACTGATATTCTGAAGGTGAAAGTTTGAGAGCGTGTGTATGTTTGTTAATTTTTCACGAGCAAACCGCTGAAATAATTTCGATAAATTTCAGTTTTTGGAAAGTTGACATTTAGGATTCATTTTTCATCCAAAATAGTATAGCGTGCACTGTGTGGTAGTATTGTGTAGACTGTAGATAAATTACGCAACTGATACTGTACTGTACTGTACCTCGACTTGATAAGGCGCGACTCGAGCGCCGGCGCCAGAAGTAAGAGACTTCGGCGCTAACGTCGGATGGACGTTTACACGAATCTCTGTCGGTTGGTTTGAGGGTCACGTGAGCTATTTTTATTTGTTTAAATTGTTAAAAGTGTGCAATCGTAATTTCATTTATTTCTTTTTAGTTTATTTAAGTTTAGGAAAGTAAATTAATAATTGTTGCGTATGAATAAAACGGTGTTCTTGTTCAGTGTTGTATTTTGAAGTTATACTTCTTTAGGCGCGTTATGAAAAAATGATGAGAGTGAAATTTTAAGATGCGCGCGCACCTGTGACACAAAATTAACAGTATGAAGTCGTCTGCTTAACCGCTCATTAAGTCTCGAAAAAATTATATATAGATATATATAATTATATATATCTATATATATATATATATAAAACTATTTTTTAATGATGCTAAAGAAGTATAACTTCTCACGCGCGTACATAAGTACACGCACCCATTTTTTTTTTTAATAAATTCTACTTCCGATCCTAAAAATATTATATTATAAATGCTGTTTCAAATATAATTTTCTCGCGTTTGCCAGCCCTGCGCTCGTCTCACGATGTACCGTGAATATTATATTACGTCCGGAGCGCGGCCGCAAAAACTCGGCCTTATTAATAACCCCCATTATGTTGCCGCAGATGAGCTCGATATACTAGTTTATTGCTGCTATTTGTAATTGATTGTTTATGTTATCGCAGGAGGGTAAAACGGTTCGATTAGAATTGTTTAAATTGTTTTATATAGACAACGATTTACTAAAATTTACATAGTATAGATATATCAGTATTTCAAATCATTTTTTTTTTGGCTAAGAATTTAATTTCAAATTATTAATATTAATATTATTGTTTATTCGAATTTCACCCATTTTTATCATGGATACGTTAAAAATACACACTTTTTATTTCCTATGTTCAAACGATATAATAAATAAAATTAAAAATATCCTTCTGAGGCCAAGATGCACAAATTATAATCTTCTTAACCTACCACATTGAAATGTAAACGCCAAATTCAAATACACTTCACACAATTCTCGCAAAATATGCTCAAAGTTACTTCACGTATTAATATTATACAAGATTATGTCTTCTATTTTTACACACAATGTTTTGTATAAAAATATAATGTCAATCAACCCCTCTGGGCGCCTCCCTCCTCGTGTGAGTGACAAGTCTGAGGGAGTGCCGTACAGAAATAACCCGGACTCTTCCCGAGAGGTTCTCCTCCCGGCTAGAGGAACTGAGAGGATATAGAGGTATGAGATACAGTTACCGTTTCACTTGCAATATTGAGTAGGCTTGGGGTTAATGTATGATAATTTATCGCCTCTGTGGTCTAATGGTTCAGAGCTTCGCTCTCGACACGGGGGTCGTGGGTTCGATTCCCGCGTTGAAATAACAAATAATGTTGTTTTCAAATTTTGTTAGGACAATGCAGGCCGATCATCTGATTGTCTGACAAGAAAGATGATCCATGCGTCGGATGGGCATATAAAAAGTCGGTCCTGCGCCTGTTCTCTCGCTAGTCGTGTCGATTTACCGTCCCACTGAGTTATGAGGGTAAAAGGAAGAGAGAGTGATTTTGTGTATTGCACACACACTTGGGCACTATAAAATAACTCCTGTGTAGCTGGCCTGGTTTCAATGAAATCGGCTACCGACATCGAAATCGGTTAGGGGAGCTATTATTATTATTATAATAATTCTAAAATATTAAAACGAGAGACTCGCAAGTGCTGTGAGATGGTATTCATAGAATTTATTTATTTTATTTTGATTTTTGGTTTATATTAGTTCCAAAACACCATAAAGAACAGTAACCGGAAGAAGGAATATATAGTGATTGTACGTGTGCGGTCACAAGTAAACCTGACGTATATAAATGGTCTTGTCAGGCTTTCAATGGCTGTCGGACATTTCTTCCGTTAAATTTTGTTGTGGTCCTTCGAGCCCGGATATGAAAGGCCGAATGTTATTTATATTAAAATGTCACCTTCCAAGCAAGACGTCGTGGGTCGGGTGACAGATGTAAAACATCGATTTTAACCTTTATTAGCGAATGGTGGGGACTTTACGTTTTCTAATGTTTAATAAACAGTTTGGAACGTGTTTTACATAGTATTTCACTACAACAATAATATTATTATCATACATATTGTTGTTTTGTTGGAATTTGAACCCGTGATCTCCGGCTTTAGCGCTGACGCGCCTTCCTAGCTAACCAGTACCTTTTTTTACTTTGAACTTAAACTAATATAGTAGGTACTAAGGCCCGTATAATAAAGAAGTGTCAAACCCAACCTCACTTGAGAACCTATTTGACAGATAAAAAAACGTTTCGTTTCACTTTTAAAAATGAAGAACTTTATTTGTATACTACTTACTTTATTTGTAAGCTACTTTTGTTTGTATACCGTAATATATAAATATTACGATATAAACATTAAAAATAAAGATTAATTTTTACGTTTTAAAAAGAAAAAAAATAAAGAGTGTAACATAAGTAAAGTTCTTCATTTTTATAAGTGAAACGAAACGTTGTTTTATCTGTCAAATAGGTTCTCCAGTGAGGTTGGGTTTGAGACTGCTTTATTAATACGGGCATAAGTATAGAAGACTGAAATAGAAGTATGGACGTGACAAAGACAACGCTACATTCAACAATCCATTTAATTACTGTGTGCCTAGTATTAATGAGTATATTCATACTCGTACTAGGCACACAGAGTATAATTTTATGCGAAGTTAATTAAGTGATAATCCGCGTTCGATTTAAAACATTTAAGCTTTTAGTATCATTACAGAGTGCTGGAGTGCCCTGGAGGGTCTGGAAGAGCCTCGGAGGGCCCGGGAGGGTCTGGGAGGGCTCTGAAGAGGCCCGAGGCCCTCTCTGGAGATTAATACTGCGGCGTGTTTGTTTCCACATTCATTAAAATGTTAAAACGTTATTCTGTTTAGACTACACTCGGCGCGCGCGGAGTGGGCTCCACTCGGTATGTACGGTTCGCTATATCTGTTTTTTTTTCTTTTTTATTTGGTTTTATATCGTTTAGGATGTGGAGGTTTTACGTTTATTTAGTTGAGTGTGTAGTTTTAGTGATATTTATCTGGGGATACCTTACAATTTTAAACTTTTTGTTTGATTAATTTGTTTGTGACTATTGTTTTGTTTTTATTACAATTGTGACTATAGTATTCTTTTTCTTATAAATTACACAAGTGAATGTGGACTATTTATTTTCATATAATGTTATGTAAATATTTTGTACTATACACATATTTTTAGCCGACTTCGGCGAAGCCAAAAGGAAGGGTAATGATTTTGGCAGTCTATGTATGTATGTATGTATGTATGTATGTATGTTTGTATGTATGTATGTATGTTCCCTCGTATCGGCTAAACTACTGGTCCGATTTTAATAAATGAGGTATCAATCGATTAGTGATGATACCGCGAGTAACATAGACTATATAAATTTTTAAAAAATTTTGGATTTTGAAAATTAAACCTCAAAAACTATTTCAAAAAAAAATAATTTCACTAAAAAACGTATTTAAAAGTATGAAAAAAAATATTTTTGTACCTTTCTCGAGATTCTTCAGCCTTTTCTTTATGCGTTGACGCTGATTAGCCGCAGAGGTTATATTAGATTTATGAATACTTAAGCAAAACTTTAAGCCGTATCTCTTTTTGGCAGAAGTTCGGTTTAATAAAGGTCGTAACAATCAGTTCTGAAAATTTCGACCGTTCGTTCTTGTTTTATTAAAAATCCCGCGTCGCCCTTAATTTGCGTCGACTTTGTATCGAGCAGGTCCTTATTGGTACTAACTTAATTAATAACGTAGGCTGGAAGGGCTCGGCTAAAATATGCGTTTTGTTTGCCCTTCTGTGCCTAATATCTATCGATAAATTTCAAGTTTTTCAATAAGGGAGTTTTGGATTTATTTATCGAAGTTAAGATTAAAATATAATCTAGATGTTGACTACGGGCTAACGTTTGTTTCGTCGTTCTCAGTTCAGAAGATGTTTTAAAGATGTTTTAAATTTTATCAAGAAAACCTATTTTGTATTGTTAATTATTTGTTACGTTTAAACTCGATAACTATTAGTTGAATTGTTATAATTCTTTAACAATATTTAATAAAACAGAGGATTTGTTCAAAAAAATTTAAAGTACTATGTAAAATCTAAAATATGTCGTGAAGTTGCAGTCAAAAGCTAGATTCGTATCGATTAAACCAATACTTGCCTAATAATTCATAAAAATATATCGACGGATAAGAATCTAAATAATATGTATAGTAGACATAGTGTCTATCTCATTAGAGTTAGCTTTACAGGAGATAAAAAATCATTTTTCTACTATGAATAGAAAGATACTTCAAATGTTTATATCTTTAAAAATATAAAAATATGGTAAAATACGAAATTTTTAAATAAGTGCCTAAATAGACGGAGCCAAATTAAACTCTCATTATAAATTGAAAAACGTAAAAATCTGAGCTATATAGTCATCCGTCGATATACAATGGCGTATTTTTGGCTGCAAGTTAATATAGAGGAAAGTGTGTAGAATAATTATTATAAAATACTTTTGATGAATGAACCTAAGGTTTATTGATGCAAAAATAATATAATTATTGAAAAGCCTCGGGATGAATATACAACCTCCCTTTTAAAAGCCAGTAAAACAGGATTATTATGACATCAATTCGGTAAAAGCATTTTAAATCCGTAAACGAAATCGAATTTAATCAGTGTTAACTCGAAACTTAATTCTTTACCGGGGACCAACTGGAGCCGAGACAGGGACCAACTGGGACCGAGAAAGGGACTAAAAGGGACCAAGACAGGGACCAACAAGGAAAGAACTAGCAGGAACAGGAGGGACTAACAGGGACAGGGACCATTAACAGGGCCCTGCGGTTGAGGATTAGCACATATTTATGGGGCGGTCAGACTAACGACTGACATATGGAGGTTCAAGGGTTGGCGTTTGGTACTGAGGGTACGGTTAGGGAAATAAGAAGTCAATAATAATAAATTTTTATATATCCACGCAGCTTTTTGACGATTTCTGTGGTTTAATAGTTGAGCGCATTAGTACTCGCGCAGGAGATATATTTGCGGGTTCTTATTCAACCGAAAGAATACTGTTTCCTTTCTTTCAAAAATTTTGTGGGACGGATAAGTGATACGACAGGCAAGAAATTAGGCCTTATTACTATGCCTGTTGGTACTATACCAACAGGCATAGTAATAAGGTGGCCCCGAGCGAGTTTCTTACGCCGGTTCTTCTCGCCGGGTTAGTCCCCGAACCGGTGGTAGGTCATCATGTAGGACAATTCTAAAAGTGTTAGTAACTAACCTATTTGGAAATAAAATATTTTTCATTTTCATTTTCATTACCGACTTTTTTGTGTCCAGAAAACTCATGGATCATCTTTGATCACATGCAGGGTCGATTTTGACATGTTCATCTGACGCAAGGGATATCTTTCATGTCAGACAACCTGGTGATCTTGGAAACAACATTTTTATTGTTTCAACGCAAGGATCGAACCCATTACAAACCACTGTAGGGTATTAAAGTGACCAGACGTCCCGTTTTGAACGGGAGTGTCCCTTTATACAATTACGAGTCCCGGTGTCCTCGAAATGAACTGTGGGACGCAAAATTGTCCCGTTTTTAGAAACCGCGAAAAAATTAATAAACGGCCGGCCAAATTGATTGCACGCTCCGCTGTAGCCAAAATTCTGAGGTGTACATAATTACTTCACTAATAATTATAGTAAAAATAAAATAAATATTTAGGGGGGGGGGGGCTGTCATACAAACGTGATTTTCGTTCCCTTCTACCTCCTCCTTCCTCCTCTGGAACCCTTCGAGTCCGACTCACGCTTAGCCGGTTTTTTCACTGACTATTATTGACATAAACCAATGTCCCGTTTTGAGTCCAAGATTAAATGGTTTCGTTAGATACGATTCCACCAAAATAGTGTTCAGAACACTTGTTAGTCAACATTTTTCAGAATTCCAGCTGTGCCAATTTGTATGTGTTCCAATTTGTGAATGTTGCGTTAGCGAGGCCACCGGAACAAACATCTGTTACGTACAATGTTCGCAACAGTTCAGAACACCGGTGGAATCGCACCTAGGTATGATGTAACCGTTGTGATAAAACTATTTTTATTACCTCCCCGGCTGGGAACTCAGTTGACACTTTGCACGGAAATCCGTTGGGACTTAGACACATATTTTATGTAAATCTCTTGTAAGTGTTTTGACCAGATTCTGCAAGTTCCCGAACTCCATCGCAAGCCACCAGTAGAGTATAATGTATATGCTGTCTATTCATACTGCGACGCAAAGCTGCGTCGCTTGAAGATATGCTATTGTATAGGGTGTAAATAATTTAGAGATATGATTAAAAAATAAATAAAATATCTTACTGTTACAATGATTAGGGTAAGTAGATTTTATGAAGTTATTACAATATAAAAATTTTAAAAATATAAATGTTAGTATCTAATTATTTATATTTTTAAAATTTGGTATGTTAGTGAAATAAACGTAGTTTTAAATAAGGTTAGTTATTTGTTGTTTTTAAATATAATTTTGGTAATCTTATTGTAAGAACTTGTGAGTTATTCAGCAAGAACCCCGGATCGGGTATAGGCCTCCTCCAAAGATGCCCATTTTTCTCTATCTCGTGCTGCGTCTGTCCAGTTTGAGCCGGCTGTTCGCTTGGTTTATGGGATAAGGGATATGATTATATGTACTACCTTTATTTATTAGGTTTCTTTCAGTGGGCTCATGAGGCACCCAAATATCTAGCTTTTTTGTTTTTCAAATGCGCCAAAACCGTTTTATGGTCAATCCTCAGTTTTTCAGCTACATCGTAACTACTAATATTATTATCTTGCTCCACTTTTTCAAAAATGGCATCAGTTTTGTCCGTAACAGGGCGACCAGAGCGACGTGCATCTTTGATATCAAAATTTCCGGATTGAAAACCGTTAAACTAAATTTGCGCTACTCTCACAGATACTGCAGTAGGTCCATAAATATCACAATTTGTTTTCGCGGCTTGTGTTGCATTTTTACCTTTATTGTAATTTTTTTTTTCATTAGAATCACTCATTGTTAAACAATAAGAAAAACAAATGAAAATCTCACTTTGACCTACTTTGAATTTGGAATTGTCTTCTGTAAAATTAAAACTTTTTAATGATACCAAAATCAGCCAGATAAAATTGGAGACCAAGAGACTATGAGAAGTTCATACATACTATAATACGAAAAGACTTTTTCCCCAACCAGAGTAGGTTGGGGAAAAAGTCTTTTATTATACAATAATTAGACAGCTTTCCACTGTTACTTTGTATGGCGAGTTATCCTGTGTAAATCAATATCAGATACTACAGATATATACATGCGATCGTACCCAGAACCATTGCTTTGCAAATATACATTTAATATTAGAAAATGTTCTCGGAATACGCTTTGATGACTGTTTGTATACGCGATATTAAAAATAACTTAATCTGTTAAACGATATTTCAATATTATGCTATACTCTAATCCGGGCTCTGATTCAATATGCCATCGAACTTCGAAAATAAAAAAACCGAATTCCACCACTAAAAAGCATAAACGATTACTTTTATAATTACAACTAATGTTATTTTTGAAGTCGATGCCAGCAAAGGTTTTTCATTTTTAATTTTTTTCGAAATTAATGGAATTTTTTGCTTTTTTCTTTTTAGTCATTTAGCTTATTTACTCATTGGACTAAAAATGTTATGTAAAAGTAACCCTTTGTAGTACACTATAATTTTATTTTAATCATAATTATATTTCAAAAGGATTTGTTGATATTATTATGTCAAAATTAGCATAAAACTTATTTATGTGTATCTGTAATTTTTTTAATTATTTAAGAAGGCATGTCTTGTGTTGAAATTTGGTGACTGTACCAATTAGTGATTTCTTTTCTTTCTTTTATATAAAGCCTTTTTTCGAAATTAATGGAGAAAATATTTTTACAAAAAACGAAAAAAGGCAAAAAAAAAAAATTGCCATTGTTTTCGAAAAAAATAATTTTAAAAGTTTAGCCTTTTTTCGAAATTAATCGAGAAAATATTTTTACAAAAAACGAAAAAAGCAAAAAAAATTTTTCCATTGTTTTCGAAAAAATATATAAAAGTCATATAAAATTATAAGCGGATTAGAGTCGCAAATTTAAACATAATAAATAGATGTTGTCATATTATGAAGAAATCTGTTCTATGTATATTAAATTATGTTGAAATTTGATTTGCCAAAATCCCCTTCATTTTAGTTTCGCCGAAGTCGAGGTCTTGCTTTCCTTTTCGGATAAACGAGGCTTTGCTACATTTCAATATCATGTTAAGATTGCAACTCTCTTCGTAGAATCTAGAGACAACATTATTTTACCTCCGAGAGCACCTCTATTCCGTTGACATAAGGATCATTGTATACAAACTCCGAGGTAAAATAACTTTGTACGGGCTGTAAATTGCACCTTTTGATGCAAGGATCTTTGCATTATGGAATGGTAAAGCTCTTGTAATTGACGTACTGTGGCTTAGTGGTTAGGGTGTCAATATTATCTGTAGACATGAATCGATGAAGGTGATATGTCGCCAAAAAATATACAGAAAATTGGGTTTAAACTGTCACTTAAATATTTTAGGATTGTTGTAGTCACGTATTAAGTACATTGATTCTAGAGACGGATCTTTAGATTAATGAACTTAATACTTTACTATGTATTCTAAAATTTTTAATGACAGTTTGAACTCAATTTTCACAAAATCATAATTTTGATCACCTTTATTCACTCATGTCTTCATTTAATTATAATATATTGATAAAAATTTTAAAGTGTGAAATTAATGGTATAAAAAATGGTATATTGCCGTTGCCTGGCATCTGTGATACAAGTACCTAGGATACTTAGTACAGGACCAGATTGACGTGGTGTGCAAGCGTTATTATTATTCTAGCTATTCTTCTGATGTTGTTGGTGTCTTTGTCGCTGTGTTTTAAACATCTAGAGCTATAGAATATATCTCCTGAAGGATTAATATTATAATTTTAAATTATATTTTACACTTAACTTTTACTATTTACCCTTGAGACAATTTAAGTAAAGAAGTATTCAAGACTCAGTTAAGTGCATTTCGTAGTCCATTGCCTTGCGTTTCCACGTCGCATGCACTAGCTGACTTTTTTCAGCAGTAAAACTAAACTTTACTTACTTTCTCACTTATACTATCTGGCAAATTAAGTATGAGTAAAATAACGTTGTAAAAAGAGTATGCACTATAACTTTGGGTAAAAATACATTTCTTAAATGAGAAAAGATAGTATAATCAAATCCCCAAGTTATAGTGATTTTTACTTTTTACATTCTGTATAAATGAACTTGATATTTGGCTTTGACCTTACTCTCCAAACTGATTCGATTCTGATTCAGATTCGATCGAGCCTCGTAATCCCGAATAAATTGTAATTTATTTCTTTTGATTCTCAGTCGATTGAAATGCTCGGGAGTACAAAAAGTTACGATCTAAAGATTCTTTACTCTGGTTAGTTTCAAAGTAATCCCTCAAATAAAACATCAAAAAGCCGTTGAGATCGAATTGATTCGATTCTCGATTATATCGGGAGTAAGGCTGCAGCACCATAGAAATGCCTTTTGTCTGCACTAGAATAGAAATACAGACAGATTATTATTGGTACAAAATCACAGCCTTTCAATTTGAATGCGAATCAGCCATTTTGTCTATTATTTCGTAGAGAGAATGAATGAATGAATGTAAACGATGAATGAAAGAAAGAATGTAAATAAAAAAAAATACACCGATCGTACTGATATCTATTTGTTTCTGTTTTGCTCAGTGAATAAATGGTATTTAAATTGGAAGCATCATTGCCATGTTAATCTTAGTTTACATTTTATTATTTTTTATTTATAGTTTGTTCAATTGAGCTACGGACATACATTTTTGTGTTTCAAGTACCAAGGATACTACACGTTCATTGAAATGTTTTTTTTTATTTACATCTTTTTAGTTAATAATGAACTTATAAGAATATACACAAAAATGTAAGAAAATATGTAATACAAAAAGCGGAGAGCCTCAATCATCCTCAAAGGAATACATTATAAGTTTTTTTAGCTATTTGTACTTATAGTTGTTCCTTCATTCTCACATATTTTACATATGCACATTAAATTTGGAATTTAATACACAAACATAAAAAACTATCATGTTTATAAGTCCGGTTATAATCTGCCGCCAAATGCTACGCAATACAGAACCCGTTAAATTCGCGGCGGGCAGCGAAAACGGAATAAAAGGACCAAATACAAACGAGATTTCATGCAACAGAATTGAGTACATTTTTGCGAAAAATAATACGATTCGTACGAGACAGCTAAGCTATTATCATAGCTTTGTAGCAGGGACACAACGGTAACTCACGGCCGCACCCTGCGGTACTCCCGTCGCTTAGTGTGCCTGCCCACGCCACTACTTTTTGTAGGACGACTATCGGACCGACTTTTTGTCCATTATGGTCGTGGACGACATCTTGAAGACGACATCCTTCACCGGGTGGAGCGTCTGGAGTCTCCCCATAAGTCAATTTTAGATATTTTGTGGTGAGAGTACCGATAACATCGCGTGTCAACCTTCGAAGTGGAGGAGTTCTGGTCGATAGACGTGATCTACCGAAGGTACCACGGGGACTCCGGAACAAAGCACGTTGAAAAAGTGTAGTATACAGGGTGTAAAAGAGCAGTCACTATATCTTTGAGATACGATTATACGACCTTTCCTTATTTTAGAAATGTATATTTTTTTTAATTTTTGTAAAAATCATAATCATATCCTAAAGTTATAGTGACTGCTCTTTTTACACCCGTTATAAGTATAAATATACTATCACGTATGTTTGTCTATAAGGTATATATTCATATAAACAGTCTGAAATAAAGGTTATTTAATATTTCTAACCGGCTTTTGTATATTTATTTTACCAATTATTAGCTTACTAAAAGTATGCCGTGGGCAGTAAGCCTTACAGAAATAAAAGGCATTGTGCGTTAGTTTGAATACTACTTGAATACGAGTTGTTCAGCTTGTGAATGCGCGGATTTGATGTTAGCTTTGGACAAATTGTTCGTAACATTAAACATAAGTACTAAATAATCCTTGGGAATCAGATATTTGTAGCAATTGGTAGCTAATTTGTTAGTGCAGGCAGATTATCTACCAAAACAAACATACAATACTACAAACTAGACATAGATTCTAACTATGAACAAAACAATAACCGAATAGTCAAGGCGTGACAAACTAATAATAATTAATTATAACTAAGAATAATGTCGATCATATTGTCAGGTTTCAAACAAACAAATAAATCGGTGTGTGGGATCGTAGAAAACAGAGGCGTTTTCTACGATCCCACAGACACACAAATACGTGAAATTATTATTATTATATTTGTGTATAGCTTTCCTTGCTCACGGACAATTAAGTACCGGACCTTTGGAAGGCAAGGAAGGGTCTTCTACCGCGGCTTCGCCACAGTAGCATTACTCTACGTCAGCCAAAGTCATTCTGTGGAGCCTCCCTCTGAAATAGCCATGTAAAGCTGCGACGTTTCATAGTCCGGTTCAACCCAAACTGCCTTGCAACGGGTCTTTACATCGGGAAAAAATCTAGAAAACTCCCGCCCCGTTGCCGATGTGTCCCAACGCTCCTGCCATAGGGCGTAAACGGACTCAGTTTCTCGTTTTGCACTCTGAAGTTCCTTCTCGGTAGCCCCGGGCTCACGCAATACGCCTAGTCTGCCAGCACGTACTACCTCGAGGTTTCCGGAAGTACGCCTGCCAATACTGACAGGGCGTTGGTGCTCGTCAAGCGATACGCCTTGTTCAGAAGCGCACTCCGCAGAACGTGAAGGGTCGCCCTCTCATACCAACATGCTGCAGCATACGTAACAGTGGCCCCAAAGGTACAGGCAACGAAGAGCCCTGTACCTCACCCCCCATGAGCTAGCCGAAACTCGCGACATTTTGCCGAAGCAATTTGCTGCCCTCTCATTATAGACACTGTATGTCGCGCAAACGAAAGACTTGAGTCGATCACTACTCTTGATGGAGTTCATCCGTAGTTTGATGACTGGGGGTCGCTGGAACTTCCCTTTTATCGTCATTGAAGACGATTTACTCTTTTTGAGTAATGATTGTAAAAAAAAAATTATTTAATGATGAACAATCAATATGTAAACATGGCTTCCGCGGCCAGCGCCGCCATTAATCCGGCGGAGTCGGCCGCGCGTGTCACCGCCGCAATTACCGCGCTAATGCGAAATCATTATTGATCATTACCTGATGGCTCGGAAAACTCGTGCCCGACTTGAAAAAGGAGGACATTTTTAATATTTGTGTTTGTTACTGAGGTAACTTTTGATTGGGTTATCACCTCCGTGGTCTAGCGGTTCAGAGCTTCGCTCTCGATCCGGAGGTCATGGGTTCGATTCACGCGCTGGAACAGCAAATAATGTTGTTTTCAAGTTTGGTTAGGACAATGCAGGCTGATCACCTGATTGTCTGACAAGAAAGATGATCCATGCGTCGGATGGGCATGTAAAAAGTCGGTCCTGCGCCTGTTCTCTCGCCAGTCGTGTCGGTTCACCGTCTCACTGGGTTATGAGAGTAATAGTAAGAGAGAGTGTCTTTGTGTATTGCGCACACACTTGGGCACTATGAAATAATTTCTGCGTAGCTGGTTGTTTCAATGAAATTGGCTACCGACACTGAAATCGGTGATGGGAGATATTATTATTATTTTGATTGGTTAAACCGAATTTCATCTCTTGTTAAATGCTGGTGCTTCCCGAATGGTAATAAGAATTGTTTAAATACATAATATACAAAATAATTATTAATGACTTATAATATTTGAGGATATATAGATTTCAGTATCTAAGCAGCAACACTGACCATGTTACTTTTGAAATACCTATGCGTATGAGTCTAAGGCCGTGTTTCACCAAGCAATGTTAAAGTTAACGCTATGTTAAAATACCATGCCATCTCATTCGTTGACAGGAAATACGAGAGGGATAACATGATATTTAACATGGCATTAACTTTAACATTGCTTGGTGAAACACGCCCTAAGTGAGAAACGTGCCGCCAACCAATTAGCCCAGGCTATGGACGTCGTCACTTAATGGTCCTACAAATTGCGTGGTACGTTATCCCGGTCCTACGCTCGAAAGTTGAGAGTTTTATTATTGTTTATCCTTGCTATCTCTGTTAGCTACAACAAACAAGAGAGAATTTCTTGGATGGAACTCTTGTTTCAAGTCAAAATGAAGGTACTCACGAAAACTTTGCATGATACTAATCAAGTGAAAACCATGTATGGGGGAACCCTGACTACAAGTAATTAAGTCATATAATTTGGAAGTAAAATCCCATTACCTATATGACTAAAATGCTTGTTACTACTTTTTGAATAAAACATCACCTAAATATTACGCCAGTAAATACACCAATAATTTATATTTAATGTTGCATCAACATCAAATTATTGGTGAATTAACTTTCCTTTTTGAATGTATTTACGCAATATACTCAGGTTCTGCTGGTCGGGTTAGGATTGAACCGGTGCAGTGGTAGCTTTTTGCGTTGATTCCGAGAATAACTAGTTAAGTTTTATTATTTAAAAATTTTCATCTATCTTCTTATCTTATCTTCTTATATATAAAATGAATTGCTGTTCGTTAGTCTCGCTAAAACTCAAGAACGGCTGAACCGATTCGGCTATTTTAGTCTTGAAATATTTGTGGAATTCCAGGGAAGGCTTAAACGGTTTGTATGCTCAACGAAGTGGGCACGGGTCAGCAGCTAGTAATATATAAATTGAATTGATGTTCGTTAGTATCGCGAGAACGGCTGAACCGATTCGGCTATTTTTAGTCTTGAATTATTCGCGGAAGTCCAGGGAAGGTTTGTGTGCTCAACAAAGTAGGCCCGTGCCGACTTCATTGAGCGCAAATATAAGAACTAGCTGATCCGTATCAGCTAGTTCTTATATAAAAATTGACCAGCGAATCCAGACAAGCTCGTTCATGAAGCAGCTCTCCCGCGTAAAATAATAATAGCTCCCCTCACCGATTTCAGTGTCGGTAGCCGATTTCATTAAAACCAGGCCAGCTACGCAGGAGTTATTTTATAGTGCCCAAGTGTGTGCGCAATACACAAGGACACTCTCTCTTCCTTTTACTCTCATAACCCAGTGGGACGGTAAATAGACACGACTGACGCTTGGATCATCTTTCTTGTCAGACAATCAGGTGATCAGCCTGCATTGTCCTAACCAAACTTGAAAACAACATTTTTTGTTGTTCCAACGCGGGAATCGAACCCACGACCTTCGGTCGAAAACGAAGCTCTGAACCACTAGACCACGGAGGCGCTTAAAAGACAACTATATTACGTAGACTCCAGTAAAGTATTGCCTCAGTAACTTTCCCACTTTAGCTCACAAGTGAATTGATTTCACGAAGTAGAAATGTTAAGACGCAGGTCCTGTGAGCTTTACTTAACTAAATTAGCACTTGCAATTTTTTAACCCTGCATGCATTTGCCTGATTAAATGTTTATTTGAGTACATCTTATATTGACTATAGAGTGGTGTAAAAATACCATATAAAGTGGTGTAAAAATACCAATACTAGGGTGTAAAAATACCAGTTTAGAATACTTTAGGATATTAATACTGCCACATTTTACAAATGAAATGTATTGTTTAAAATATTTTTTTTGTCTAAAACTTTTTTTTTTTTTGTAAATGTTTTTTTTAGAACGATAAAATGTGGTTTAATTATATTGATTGTTCTTTTTACACTCTGCATAAAGTAGCGCGTATATAAGAAAGAAGAAGATGGTAGTCCATCTTCTTCCATCTTATATATAAAAATGAGTCGCTGTTCGTTAGTCTCGCTAAAACTTAAAAACGGCTAAACCGATTTGGCTACTTTTAGTCTTGAATTATTCATGGAAGTCCAGGGAAGGTTTAAACATTTTGTATGCTCAACGAAGTGGGCACAGGTCAGCTAGTATTTAGATAAGTATTAATACGATTTATTTCATTTTACCTTACAAAATAGTAATGACTATTTTGCTATACACGACACTTGTCAATATGCACCTCAGTTTAATATACAGCTGGCAGTTATCCGAAGCCTGAAACCCGTAACACAAGTTAGCATGGAACTGGATTGACGTAATGTAAATCTCAAGATTAAA
This sequence comes from Celastrina argiolus, assembly GCA_905187575.2. Lineage (NCBI taxonomy): Eukaryota > Metazoa > Arthropoda > Insecta > Lepidoptera > Lycaenidae > Celastrina > Celastrina argiolus. The sequence continues at coordinate 16,192,521 of LR994597.1, forward strand.
TATTATGTGAGTTATAAATATTTATCATTATTATAATAATAGATGATGCAATGTATTTTGTCTGTAATAATATCTATGGACGCTTCACACCACGTCAATCTGGCCCCGTGTTAAGTATCCGAAGAACTTGTGTTACAGGTACCAGACAACGGAAATATATTTAATACTTTTAGACCACACATATATTAAAAATTTTTAGTACACATCCATGACCTAGGAACACAGAAAACTTTTTTGTCCCGTCGGCGGGATTCGAACCCGCGACCTCTTGCTTGAGCACCGACGCACTCAACCGCTGTAGCGCAGTCTGTAGCGGAGGTCGTCTGTGTCTGAATACACCGATTTGAATTGTACCATATTGTCTGCTGCACTGTTCTTTGACACTGGGCTATGCGTCGAGTGTTCTACGGGAATATACTAATAACATACGAGCTGACATACGCTAATATAGTTTAACCCCCAGTTTTCCGAACGCAATTCAAATGAATGATCAACAAACATTCAAATCAACGTTTGAACGCTAAATGGTGGAATATTGTCAGGCAGAAAGGAACGGACAGATATTTTATAATCACACCACGCTCGCTCGATGATTCAAATCGTATGTCAACTAATCGGTGTCTTTGGTGAATTAACCTTAACTGTGGAATTTTAACAAATCTTGCGAGTGCAAGCGTGATGTAATTATAAAATATATGTCTGTTCCTTTCTGTCTGATAATGTTCTAACAATCAACGTTCAATATGGGTCGCTGATCTGACGATGTCGGGAAACTCGGGGTAAAACCGTATAATAATGTCCAACACCTCATAACTCGACAGATCTTGTAATGAAGTTCTGACACACACACTAACACACTCACACACACACACACTCACACAACGTATTTCCACTCCAAGTCTCCGGCGTATTGTCCCCAGCACTCCCACTTCAGATAAACTTAAGTTATGTTCTTCAGATAAACTTAAGTTGTGCTCTTCAATTTTGAAAAATGCTTCATTCTTTTCCAGTTTCTGGGCTGGAATTTGACAATTTTTAGACAGAATTTTAGGTGACTAAGGATTTATTGTCTGTTTGTTTATTGAAAAAGAAGAAGTTATGTCCGCTACACATGTAGCAATAAAACATTTTCTTTTAATTTAATCGTGTAAACAGGCATAAGCCGCATAGTGAAATAAATACATACATGCAGATCGCACTTGTAAGGTGATTAAAAAACATATATACGGTCGAATTGAGAAACCTCCTCCTTTTTTGGAAGTCGGTTAAAAAGTGATTGCACGTTGGATTCTCGTATAGATATCTCGCATCGATAGGGTTTCGTAGAAAACGCGAAAATTCACGTCGGTTGTATGAGAGACCATCTTAAATATTTATTTATACATAGTTGATGGTATCATTTATCAGACGTTACTTTGCGTAAATTCATAGCATAACATTAAAATATTAGGTTGGGGAAAAAGTTTTTTCGCGTTTTATATTATAACAATTCAAAAGGTTTTTTATAAAGTTTGATTACAATTGACTAAACTATATAGGTGCCATTTTGTTCGATAACTTTTTACCATCTTGTTGGTAGGGACATGATCCTGTTGCTATAAAAATTTCTTCATTAGAATCACTCATTATATATATATATATCTATGGACGCTTCACACCACGTCAATCTGGCCCCATGCTAAGTATCCGAAGAACTTGTGTTACAGGTACCAGACAACGGTATTATATATTTAATACTTTAATACTATACACATATTTAAGATTTTTATTATATTAATACACAAATTTAATACACATCCATGACTCAGGAACATTTTAAAACTTTTTGTTCCCTCGGCGGGATTCGAACCCGCGACCTCCGAGTCAAGAGCCAAGCTCTGAACCACTAGACCACGGAGTCGATAACAATAAGAAAATCAAATGAAAATGTCACATTTACATAATTTGAATTTGAAATTGTCTTCTGTAAAATTAAAACTTTTTAATGATACCAAAATCAGCCAGATACAATTGGTATAACCTAAGAGATTTTATGAAAAGATCATACACTATAATGCGAAAAGACTACATTCCGAACAACATAGGTGATAGACAGATAGACAACGAAGTCACCTAGGAATACCACAACATATTATACATGCCGATTGTTTTACTTTCAAAAAACAAACACTGCAAATTTTACGCAGTTACTAGCGGCTAATAAGCGCGTCAGTTGTACATAAATAACACATAAAGGGACACACCATAACTACGCAATATTTCCGATATCGATAACGAACGCTAACTGGATCATTCGTCTGACAGTAAGTGGCGCTGATCTTCCGGCGACATCGTTACGATAACAAGACTCATACATATTGACAAAGCGGTTCGATAACGGTATTTCTTATGGCTCCGGTAAGGGTGTTTGTTTTCAATTTGTCGAAGGTGGATTATCGTAAAAAAGTAGGCATTTGTATCCATTATAGGATAGTATTCTCCGAGCGAAGTAACCACTTTTTAAAATAGTGCCACAGGTATCACCTGTACCGCTCAGAAATGACAGCATAGCGCTCAGAGTTATCTATACTTAATATTATAAAGCGGAAGAATTTGTTTGTTTAAACGCGCTAATCTTAGAAACTACTGGTCCTATTTGAAAAATATTTTTTTGTTGGATAGTCCATTTATAGAGGAAGGCTTTAGGCTATATAACATTACGCTGCGATCAATAGGAGCGAAACGTCCGTGAGAAATATACAAAAACGGGGAAAATTATTCACATTTGAGGACTTTCGTTGCGTGCGCTGCATAAACGGCTTAAGTTACTCACAAAATATGTATCAAAGAATTATTCGTTTTTAATAATCATAATAACAAAATCCAACGTGAGCAATCGAAGGATAATCGCGATAGTGTTGCCGACAACCACACGAACGAAGTCGCGGGCACAGCTACTCTTATGATATAGTTGCAGCCTTCTAAGCGTTATTCACGTTGGTTCATTTCACAGGTTACTTTGGTCCATGGGTTTGTTGTTTAAAATAGGTATCTGTAGGGTTACAGATAATAAATTATTATTGTCCTTTATTTTTATTCACCCCTATACAGGCTGTAATATTAATGAGTGATAATTAGCTGTGTGAGGATTCTTTTATAGTAATATTTTATACCATGTATAGTGGCCGTTATAATTAACGGCAAGGCTTTTAAAGGAAAACAGAGCTATAGTTGTGAAATCTAACGTCCATTAGCCGAGCTCTCCGCTCGAAACTATATTTCGTGTTTCATAGTTAGTTTTCACATTGCAAACATTTGCAGTGAATGTATATAATAATTTTATGATCTTCAAAAAAAAGTTTATTTTCTGTCTTAATACAGTCTGTATATTATGACAACATCTGAAAACTTGTATATAAAGTGGGTTTCAGCCTGACTGAGCATACCACGTCAAGACATCTCACTTTGGGGTTTCCACTAGTATTTCCACAGTATTATACAGGGTCTAAAAAGAGCAGTCACTATAACTTTGATATACAATTTTATACTACATTTCCTCATTTTGGAAATGTATATTTTTTTTGTCAAAAACCAAAAAATTTTTTTTTCACTTTTCACCATTTCTTATTTTTTTGTGGCAAAAATAACAATAAAGAAAAAAAAAAATTTTTTTTGAAATTTTTGTAAAAAAAAAAATACTTTTCTAGAATGAGAAAAGGTAGTATAATCATATTCCAAAGCTATAGTGGCTGCTCTTTTTACATCCTTTATAAGAGATACAAAGACTTTTGAACTAACAAAAATTATTCAATTCATTGAATTTGTAATTATACCTGCCATCAGCTACTATTAGCATTAGTTAATAATAATAATGCCTCCCACATCGATTTCCATTACGGTGGCCGGTTTCATTGAAACCAGGCCAGCAACGCAGGCCCAAGTGTGTGCACAATACACAGAAGTATTTTCTCTTCCTTCACTCTCGTAGCCCAGTGGGACGGATAACCGACACGACTGGTGGGAGGTCAGGCGCAGGACCGACTTTTTACATGCCCATCTGACGTTTGGATCATCTTTCTTGTCAGACAATCAGGTGATCAGCCTGCATTGTTCTAATAACGAGTTGTTCTGATAACGGGTGTAAAAAGAACAGTCATTTTAACTTAGGGATATGAATATACTACCTTTCCTCATTTTGGAAATGTATTTTTTTTTTTGCCAAAAAGTAGTTTTTTTAGTTCTTACCGTTTCTTATTTTTTTTTTATATAAAAAAAAAAAAAAAACATTCTAGTATGAGAAAAGGTAGTATTTAAATTATATTATCCCAAAGTTAAAGTGACTGTTATTTTTACACCCGTTATAAGAGACAAACAAAGACCTAACTTATGCCCTAATACCTCACGCCTGTACCTACTATGCTGTGTACTATCGATTACACAATTCAATTACAAGTGGCGATTGCCAATCTCAGTAATAACCGATTGTGAGGAGCTCGAGCTTAATCAATTATATCACAATAAGACCGCTCTCCTGTGATTGGTCAGTTGGTTTCCGATACACCATAGGAAAAGAATTTATGGACCCCAAAAGAAGTGATTCATCACACATGACACAGTTTACTGGGGTAATTCTTGACTAATGTTTTAATCTACTCGAGATGGAAAATGACGAACTCCGTAGCGCAGTGGTTGAGCGCTTCGGTGCTCGAGCGGGAGGTCGCAGGATCGAATCCTGCCGAAGGAATAAAAGTTTTCTGTGTTCCTGGGCCATGGATGGTTAATACAAGTATAATTATTTGTGTATTAATATAATACAAATTTTAAATATGTTTATAGTACAAAGAATATTAAAAATATTTCCTTTGTTAGGTGCCTATAACATAAGCTCTTCGGATACTTAGCACGTGGTGTAAAGCGTCCATAGATATTATTAAAAAAGAAACATTTGTAAACCATACGATTTCGGATAAAATCAAATTTGTTATATTACAAAAACATTAATTGAAACAGTAAAGATTCTACGTAGGTATTCTACTTCAAAATATTTGAAACAGTCCAGATTCTACGTATTCTACTTCAATATCCATCAATAAGCCAGCGGTAACACTAAAGGTCCCTAATTAAAAGTAGAATTAAAAAATGTAGTAATGATTTACGTCACTATAATCAGCAATTTTATTTAGATCCATAAAATTTTATATATATACTAGCTGTTCCCGCGACTTCGTTCGCGTCGTTTTTGAGTGACTTAAGCCGTTAATGCAACGCACGCAATGAAAGTCCCCAAATGTAATAAATTTTCCTCGTTTTTGAAACATTTCTCGCTAACGCTTCCCTCCTATTAGTCGCAGCGTAATGTTATATAGCCTAAAGCCTTCCTCTATAAATGGACTATCCAACAAAAAAAGAATTTTTCAAATCGGACCAGTAGTTCCTGAGATTAGCGCGTTAAAACAAGCAAACAAACTCTTCCGCTTTATACAAATATTACTAGTATAGATTTACACTCAATTATCGAAATTAGCTTTAAGAGCAGGCCTACTGGTCTCAAACAATAAGTTTAAGAAAGTAGTCAAAGAACGTTTGTGTGAAAGTTCGTTAAATAAGAGATAAGTTGTTCCTCTCGTAATTCCTATCAATGAATGAGAAGGCATGTTATTTTAACAAGCCGTTAACACTAACATGCGTTGGTGAAATCGGGCCTAAGTTGGGGTTGTTTAAATTTTGAATGTAGTTTTCATTCTTTTCTCTTCTAACTTAAGAGCTTCGCCCTTGTCGGTGGAGTTTTCTCCATTCCTCTCTGCGCTCCGCCCTTCTCACGACACAACCATCACTTTCTCCTTCACCTGGTCCATAAAAGTTCTTCCGGCCTTCCACGCTTTCTTCTACCTTCTATCTTTCCTTCAATTATTCCTCTAATAAAGTTTTCGTGCTGTATAAGTGTTCTAACATCTTTCCTCTTCTGTTCTGTACCTCTAACCTAACCTCTTCTGTAGTTTTCGTTATTAATTTGATTTTAGTAGCCGCGCGCATTGCCGGTTTGTGTGGATCGGACCTAAGAGTGTACAATATAGTGTGGCATATAGAACATATAGAACATATTATCATCGTTCACCAGCAACAAAGGCAGACGATTCCGGGCGACACAATAGAACGAACGATCCGTCGGTTTCTGCGAATGGGACTTCACGAACCGATAAATTGTGAATGCGACCATTTTATTGTCTGAATCTATCTTTATTACTGGTGCAGGAGTGATTGAATATTCCGGATTTTGGTTGAAAGTGGCAACGTTCTTAGAACATAGTCGTTTGGCGACATCGATCGCGGAGACTGAATACATTTCCTGTTTAGATAATAATAATAATGCCCCCCACACCGATTTCGGTAGCGGTGGCCGGTTTTATTGAAACCACGCCAGCTACGCAAATCAAATCAAATATTTTTATTCAGAGTAAATTTTACAAAAAAATGTTTTCTGAACGTCATTAGCAGCGTCGTCGCAGGAGTTTAAACGCCTTCGTAGTCTAGTGGTCTATCTGAGCTTCGCTCTCGATCCGGCGGTCGTGGGTTCGATTCCCGCGTTGGGACAATATAAAAAGTTGTTTTCAAGTTTGGTTAGGACAATGCATGCTGATCAACTGATTGTCTGACAAGAAAGATGATCCATGCGTCGGATGGGCATGTAAAAAGTCGGTTCTGCGCCTGATCTCCCGCCAGTCGTGTCGCTTTACTGTCCCACTGAGTTATGAGAGTAAAAAAAGGAGAGTGTCTTTGTGTATTGCGCGCACACTTGGGCACTATGAAATAACAGTTTACTGAGAAAGTACCAGTGCTGAGAGGTACTTTTTTAAATTATTGTGTGGGAAACTTTATGATGTTGGGACATTTCTCATAAAATCAGAGTAAAAAGTAAGTCTTTCAGCGCTACTCTCACAGTATACTCTACATTCGAGACACATACACGCCCTAAAGTATTATTACTAATTTATTTTACACCTTGTATAGACTACGGGCTACCAGCCTCCAAAGCTACCCCCTAACAGCTACTTTTTGCCGCAAAATGTTATGCACGAATGTAAAAACATCTAGTGTCTAATATTATTCCAGGTTCAGTTCTCAGCCGTGTGAAGGTATACCCAGTTGTTATTTCCTTTATCGTACACATGAGCAGTGAACAACAAGAAAACATCTCATCCATTTCTCAGAAATATTATTTCGATACAAAGCTAATATTTCGCCGCAAATATTGTCTTCCTATTGATTCCCTAAAGTGCAGCGTCAGCACCGTGATTTGCAGAAAGCGACGGTTTTTCGCGAATTTCCGGAGCGAGAAAGCGTTACATTCCCCTCTTCCTCGCACCATAATAACATTAAGAGCAAAGTCTTGTCGGTAGAGACTTGCCAAATAAAATCGAATATAGATAATTCCCTAATAAATTAGGTTACTCCGGAGCGAGCTTTCTTTTTAATCAGTAAATTAGTGAAGACAGAAGCATTTCTCCGGTGTCTGCCTTGTCTACTTCAGATTGATAACTAATGCATATTATATTTCAACCTATACGAGCCTAGCTATGAGTGTCCTGAATCTATTTATTAGAACATATCTAACAACTTAAAATATATATTATTTATGGAGCAGTAAAGTCGTATTTCGAACGTCTTAAAATTGGACACCAAAGCCAGGACAGAAAAAAATTACAAACATGGGCATGGATTTCTCTTTCACACCAATTTAGTTTTTCAATTGATCATAGCCTCCTATGGATGGTAGGAGGTCAACGATGATCGGAGCGTCCCGCCTTAGCTGGGGACCTCAGGGTGGTCTGGGGACGCTGTCATCCACTACACTGAGCCTCCGAGGGGGCCGTGATGTGCAACGTGCTGGCACATATTATGGTGGAAGGGCTTGGCAAGCCCCACCTGAGTCCCTGTTCAGCCTGAGGGACGTCTGAACCCCACGATCCAGGTGCCCGAGTCGCGGTTGTATTGTATTTTCCGTGGCTCCGTGGGCAGCGGTTCAGTTGGAGTACCGCCAAGTTTTAATGAATCCCCGTCCTCCACGGGATGCAGCAAGAAGCATTTCTCGGAGGTAAGAAAGCCATAGGTGACCCTTCTCTTGATTAGGCAAGAGAAAGTTATCTCGCGTTAGGAGAAATAATGGTTAACTGGAGTCAACTTGCTTGTACTTAAAAGTTTAGAGCCGATTAAAGGTACATTAATAGGATTAAAGTTAACTCGACTATCCCTTCATTTACGAAATGGACCGAGTATTAATCATTATAAACTCTATTTTAATGTTCATTTACTTTATTTTTCAAATACTGCCAGACTGGTGACGTGGTCTTAAAGGACAGCTTTAACGCGGGAATCGAACCCACGACCTACAGAATTTCGAATCATAATTTCTTCTCTCTGCCGTTTCTTCTTTACCATTGTCAGGTCTCCGTAACACAAGTTACATATGCACGGGGCCAGATCGACGTGATGTCAAGCGTCTATAGATTATTATACTAGCTGTGCTCCGTTCGCGTGGTTTTTGAGTGACTTAAACCATTTATGCAGCGCACGCAACGAAAGTCCCGAAATGTGAATAATTTTCTCCGTTTTTGCAACATTTCACACTGACTCTTCGCTACTATTGGTCGCAGCGTAATGTTATATAGCCTAAAGTCTTCCTTTTTAAATGGACTATCCAACAAAAAAAGATTTTTTCTAATCGGATTAGTAGTTCCTGGGATTACCGCGTTTAAGCAAACAAACAAACTTTATAATATTAGTATAGATTAATATTATTACTTCTCTTCTCTCTTTTCAAGATTCTCGAAAGCTCCGAACTACTCGAGCACGAAGATGGAGGTTCACATTTTAGCTAAAGCTGGTCTCGCCGCACCCTGTTGTTTCAAACCCAATTAAGCACTTGACTGCATTTCATACGCATTTAATTTTCACCATAACCTCACTCAAACAGAAAACTCTACAACTCTGAAATGTCAACAACAGTGGCCATTGAACAGCTGACGCCTGACACACAGTGGTGCCAACGTAAAAATATACGGCATAGCTCTGTGACGCGTGAATATACCAACTTCAAACGACTGTCCGGCTGTCTGTATTGGCGATGTGGGTCGATCGGTCGGTCGATCAGTAGATTTGTTGGTCGATCGGTCGGCCGTTTTGCTGTGCCACTTGTATGCAAACAAGTATAGGGTAGTTTAAAAAAGTAAAAAACCCAACCGCGATCCTTTTACAGTGTTTTTTTTGGTTTCGTACCCAAAGGGTAAAATCGGGATCCTATTACATAAGGCCCGTATAAATAAAACAATCTCAAACCCAACCTCACCCTGAGAACCTATTTGACAGATAAAACAACGTTTCGTTTCACTTTTAAAAGTGAACATCATTATTAATGTTACATAGTACTTTAATTTATTTTCATTTTATACCGTTATATTCATATTATAGATTACAGGAAACAATAAAATAAGTATGTAACATAAGTAAAATTCTTCATTTTTAAAAGTGTAACGAAACGTTTTTTTATCTGTCAAATAGGTTCTCAAGCCTCAAGGTGAGGTTGGGTTTGAGATTGTTTTATTTATACGGGCCTAAGACTCCGCTGTCCGATCTGAAACGTGATAGTCAGATGTAGTTGAATATTCCATAATATTTTAAAGATAAAGATTTAGTTATTCCAATATACGGATATGGATATTATGAAATTATTTCGGATTATCCGTTTGTTTCAGATAATTTCGGTTACGGATATTAATTTTTGATTACCTTTGACAGTAGAAAAACTTTTATTACGGATTCAGCTACGGATTTTTTTTCTATCAGATATCTATCGGATATAGTTTCGGTTACGGGTAAGGAGCTCCATAACATCCCTGGTTTCACCGAAACCGGCCACCGCCATCGAAATCGGAAGCATATTAAGGGGGAAATATTCTATAGTGTGATGACCTGGCAGAATACTAGTGCAGCGGGCTCGCTCGCTGCGTGTAGCTGAGCTAGGATCCATTTTTGGCATCGCACAACATATTATAGCTTTAGTTTTGTTTCTTGTTTCATCTTGTTCCATCTTTTTTATCCTATATGTGCTGTGTGATGATGAAATAAATAATTTTTATCGTTATTCTGTTTTTAAATAAAGACGTGAATCGATTAATGTGATATGTCACCAAAAAAAAAAAAAAAACAAAATTGAGTTTAAACTGTCACTTAAAGATTTTAGGGTAAAATGTAGTAACGTATTTAGTACATTCATTCTAGAGACGGATCTTTAGATTAATGAACTGAATACTTTACGACGTTTTCTAAAATGTTTAAGTGACAATTTGAACTCTATTTTCTCTAAATCAGAATTTTGCTACATATCACCTACATTCATTCATGTCTTCAAATGTGGCACACCGTCTCTGTCGGCGACAGTACGCTCCACAATCTTCGTCGAGGTATTTTAATATTGCAACCCGCGAGGCTTACGGAGTGAAGGCACATTGATGTACTGTAACATATTACTTTTTCATAAAACGCGTATTGTTGTAGCCTTAATCAGTTTAGAAAACATTTATGAAGATACTTCCCGGTGCTTTCTACGTAAAATAAAACCCCGCGGGAACCGTACCGGTAAATAGTAGCACAGTTAACTGCACTATTTCATCAGAGTAACAAACATCTATCTTCCATACTTACAAAACTTTCTCGTAAATATACATTTATGTTATATTGTAATTTTGAAGTTAATTTATAATTTATTTGCTACAATTATTATGATAAGTCGCAAATAACTTCATAACTTGGTAATCATTACAGTGTTTAAAAAATTCTACATGGTGTAAAATAAATGAATGGGAATACTTTATGGTGAGTATGTGCCTCCTATGTCGACTATAATTTGAAAGTACCAGCGCTGAAAGAGGTACTTTTTTTTAATTATTTTATAGGACAATTTATGAGATTGGAGAATGAGAAGTCTTATACAACCATGAAACTCAAAAGTAACTCTTTCAGCGCTGGTACTTTCACAGTATACTCTACACCATAAACTATTATTACTCATTTATTTTACACCTTGTATAGATACTATTTTGTTTTATTTATGGAAAACATATTTAACATTGGACTGAGACAAAAACGTCTGAAAACTGCGCTCGCCAACCCGACTGCCGAGCATAGCGAGTATAGGCAACTCCCCCCATCAAATATTTTAGGGGAGGCTAGTGTTCAGTGGTGGACGTTATAGCTGAAATGACGATAATGATGATGATGAAATTTAAATCGTCACTTAAATATGGGAATTAGTGCTCTAGTCACATTAGATAATCTTCAATACACGAGATATCGTGTCAGCACAAGAAATCCGTCTCCGCGAATATCAGCTCACTTGAGAAGAGCTGTTATTTCTTTTAGTTCGCTTGGAACACCTCCAGCGTCAATTACACGTGTTACAATGCCGTAATGTGAGCTACAATTCAGATTTTAAAAATTTTAAGTGACAATCAATGATTTTAACACACCGAATCAACTTTGAAATGTTTTGAAACTTATGTCTCAGTTCGTTAATAAACAAATGCAGGTCTATTGGCATATACCACGCGGACAGATTTTAGCCTTATTTTTGTATCGGACACGTTATCTAATGTATATTATTATTGATCAATGCAGACAGTAGAAGTAATTTAGTAACCTAGACAGGTCAACCATCGTCGGCACTTGATATTATGTTACCTGAAGTTATCCCAAGTATTAGATTATTGAGAAGTTTGAGAGATCTCCAAAATTGTTGATCAGAATAGATCTTATTACCTCTTCAAAGTTGCTATAAACATATTTATGGACTCCAACGAACTCTGTAATTTGTTTTTTATATTGTAACGAGCAGAGAGCGTCCGTGGCTTAGTGGGTGGACCGTTGACTAGCACTCGAAAGGCTGCAGGTTCGATTACCGGGTTGTGGCCTGTACTAATGAGACGTATTCATATCACAAATATATTTATACTTCCTACTCCTCCTTTTTTCTGATTAATTTTAGGTCCCAGACAGATTTAGCTTGTCGGGCACCCCTGAGATCATATCAAAGGGTTTGTCGTAGTTTCTTACCGCTGTTGATCCTGGCTTACAGGAGTTGCAGTGGTGGGAATGTGAGGTGGGCCAGTGCCCGTTTAAAAAAAATATTATGACGCTCTGGAAATTAAGGAAAACATTGTAAGAAATCCCACACATGGTGGGCCCCAGACGTATTGACCAGTTATTTCTCTGGATTAGGCAGACTATGTGAGAATTCCAGTGCTAGGCAACCGTGCGATATTCAAAACCGCCTGTCCCAGGCACTACAGTATTTTAAGAGTAGTCACTTCGGAGAATACTGTATAAATCATCCTATAATGGATACAAAGGCCTTATTTTTTAAGCAATGCTTATTTCTCGATCGCTGATTAAAATAAAACCCATGCAGCAACAGACAGCAGTTATGAGTAGTTTATCAATCATACAATATGCTGGTATTTTTATATCTATCAAGTTTCTGCTCCCGCCGCGGCGCGTAACATAGTATCCTAAGGGAATACCATTTTTTTTGTACATTTATTTTAATACTTAGTCAAAAAAGAACAGCAAACAATTACACTATGTATATAAATAACAAATTTTTTTAATGATAATTATAGTGTAACCCACATCACACCACCCACAAAATAAAATCTAGGGTGCAATTCATTCGTTTCATTAGGAATAAAATTATTCTTTGCTAAAGAAAGAAGAATTCAATCGACTGTCAAATGAATCTCAGTTATGATGAACTAGGTCTCAAATTAGAAGAATCTCTCGAAGATAGTAAACCCAAGAACACTAAAACAACTAATGATATAACATCAGGCGATGATACTGATAAACAAATGGAAAAAATTAAGGTGCTTATACTTGGGGATGAACAAATTACTAAACTGTCACAAAGAATCCACTCTGAACGAAAGAAGATACCAGATGATCCTTACTCTATCACAACAATAGTTAAACCAAATGCTACTTGCTCTCAGATTCTAAGCAGCTGCAATGTACTTGATAATTATAATATTGTAATCTTAGCAGTTGGAATGAATGACAGGAACCCATACTTATTGTTCGCTGAGTTAGGAAGCACTCTATTTAAATTAAAAAATTGTAAAGTATACATGTTAAATGTACAGTATAATGCATATCTGAATATAAATCTTTTGAATTATAATATAAAACAAATAATTAAAAACTTTGACAACTGTAAACTATTAGAATTATATGGCACATGTTATATGACCGATCGTTACAAATATTTACACTATCTATGTTCTAAAATTAATACCGAACTTGACTACATACAGTACTACGATAAATACCTTGCACCATCAAAAATAAAAGCTTTACTAAAAAGACCAACCCACAGTACAGTCCATTCCATAAGTAAAAATAATAATGTAAACATGGTTAATAATAATAAAAAAAAACTTAAACAAAAAACAATACAATGTTATTTTAACAAAGTAAAAAGTAATACATCGGCTCAATGTTCAATAACTCCTAACTCTAAAAATATATTTTTTCTCTCGTAAATTGACATTATTACATCAAAATATTGCTAGCATTTTAAGTAAAAAAGATCTATTTGAAGCGACACTAAGCGATCTAAAAAAAAACTTATATGACATAGATATAATTTGTTTATCAGAGACATTTATTAAGAAAAACTCTATAAATAATTTACAAATTACAGGTTATAGTGTTTGTACCGCATTTTGTAGGAACGAACGAAGAGGCGGTACCTGTATATTACTAAAAAATGACATAGAATTTAAAAAAATTGACATAAAAGAATCAACTCCATATATATTTGAATGTTGTGCTGTAGAAATTTCACAATTTAATTTGATTGTAGTATGTATTTACAAAACTCCTAATTCGAAGAATTTGACATTTTTAAATAATTTAAAGTCACTACTTAATCGCCTGTTACGCAGAAACAACAAAAAAATCATATTATGCGGTGACTGGAACATTGATTTATTAGTGAGTAATAACGATACTAAGGAGCTACTGGGTCTGTTATCTAATTATAATCTTGTCAACCATGTTACTAAACCTACACGTAAAAAATCTTGTATCGATCTAATCGTAAGCAACTTAGCAAGGATTGAAGCAACGAAAATTCATTACCTTTGTTTGTCAGATCATGAAACAGGTCAGACCGTTACTTTTGAGGTTGAGTGTAATGATACTTATAAGAAACCACCAAATATATGGTTTGACAGAAAAAGGGATATGAATTTAGTTAATATTAATAAATTTCATGAATGTATGACGGCTTTGTCTTTTGATGAAATTCTAGAGGAAACTAACACAGAATGCGCATTTTGTAAGTTTCATGAACTAATAAGATTATTTTATAATTTATGCTTCCCTATTATAACTGTGAAGAAAGTTAATAAACCGGTTAAAAATTCTTGGCTGTCTAAAGGTATAAAAAAGAGTTGCATCTATAAACGTATACTATACTTAAAATATAGACATGATTCAAGTAATAGAGTTTTGAAGAAAAAAAACTATAAACGCTATTCTAGTATTCTTAAAAAATGCATTCTAGTTAGTCAAATAGTTCAACATCTCTCGCTTGTTTTCATCTCATTAAACACATATCCGAAGGTCTCGATAAAGGAATTTTATTTATTTATTTATTTATTATTTTATAGTTAATTAAAACGGGTGACCCCAATTACATTAATTAACTTATATCTAAGTACAATTTAAACATACTGACAAATTATAAACTAAGTAATTAGGAACACAGAATACATTTAGATTTAGATTACAATTAACTAACTATAGAAGAAACTCTTTCATACTTTCTCTCACAAAATTTCAAACAAACTTTCTTGACATCCATCCACATATCAGCAAACACATCACATTCGGGGTTGGCAGACAGAAGGGCGCAAAGCACGGCTAGTGCCCGGCACAGTGGGGACTCGGCTCTTGAGACTGAACGACATGCCGGCAGAGCAAATAATTTGGGTCGATGGCTGGGTCGGTACCTCAGATAATTGTCAGGCACGTTAAGGCGGCATAGGAGGGTATGAAGTTCCAGGCAATCTATAAAACCACGAAGTACTTTAATTACTATATACATGAGATCCACCCCTCTCCTGACTTCGAGGGAGTGGTATCCCAGAGCACCTAAGAGGTAGCCCGTCGGGTACATGTAAGGATAATATCTGCATTGGCTATATTCCTAGATATGAGCAAGGCTTTCGACTATGTAGACCACAAATTATTGCTTCTAAAACTTGAAAAATACGGAATACGAGGAATAGCAATAAATTGGATCGAAAGTTACCTTAAAAATCGTATACAACGAGTTGAAATATCTACAATCGAAAACAAGCATATTAAAACCTACACATCTAACTACCTTACTAATACATCCGGTGTTCCACAAGGAAGTGTATTGGGCCCTCTATTATTTCTTCTATACATAAACGATCTGCCAACTATCACAAATCAGCAATGTATTTTATTTGCAGATGATACAACTCTTATAGTCAAATCTAAAAATAAAAATAATTTGGAATCCATTGCTAAAACAGAATTTAGTAAAATTCTTACATGGCTAGTAAATAATAATTTAAAAATTAATATAAATAAAACAAAATTCCTAAAATTTAAAACAATAAACAGTAAGGACGAAAACGTTGACATAATATGTAAATTTGATAATAATTTAAATAAAATAGAGAAAGTTACAATGACTAAGTTCTTAGGAATATTTATTCATGACTCTTTAAATTGGAAATCCCACATTGATACAATGGCAACCAAATTAGACAGATTTGTCTTCGCTCTTAATAGGTTAAGACAAATTGCATCCAAAAAAGCAGCTCTAACTGCTTATCATAGCTATGTGTCATCTAATTTACGTAATGGAATCATACTGTGGGGTAATGCATCCGATACTATTAGAATATTTAGAATACAAAAAAAATGTATTAGGTCGGTATGTGGTGCAGGATATTTAGACACTTGTAAACCGCTATTTAAAAATTTAAATGTGCTTCCATTACCATGTTTATACATTTTCGAAACGGCCCTTTTTGTGTATAAGAATCCATGTTTATTTCCAAAAAATAAAGATTACAATTATAGAGGTCGGAAAGGAGACAAATTATACATTCCTAAGCAAAAGTTAAGCATGTTTTCTAAAAACGCCTACTGTATGGCCATTCGTATGTATAATAAACTACCAGATAGTTTAAAAAGATTGACATTTAATAAATTTAAAAATGAATTATTTATATTATTACTAGACAAAATGTATTATACAGTTGATGAATTTATAAATGATGAAAGTGTAAGTAATGTTAACATTTAAATTTTAATTATTATTAATTGAATAATTTATTACTGTTATTGACATATTATTAAATTGTTGACGGATAGCAACATTTTATTAGAAATTAATTTTTACTATCTAATTATTAAATTCAAATAATATTTGCACGTCGAGATAATCCGACAAGATATGTGTGTCACTACTAACCTGTTCCAGCCTAATGTACCTACCATATTTTGGCAAATAAATTATATTATTATTAAAAAAACGGAACAAAAGAAATCTAGTTTAAATCAATAATTAAGAGCTCTAATATCTCTATACAATAATATACGATAAACAACTTGCAATTTTTTTTTTAAGTTGAAGTGGTACGTGTCAAACATTAGTCAACAATAGGTGAGCGTCTACCACAGTTAGTGCGACAGGTACTCACAGAAAACAATTTACCTATCGCCTATGGATAGTTCTGAGGTAAAGGCCTTTATTCTTCCACGGGATCATTACACTGGGTATAATATAATAAAATAAATATAAAGGATAAAATAAAGATAAAGGATAAAATAATGATATAGGATAAAATAATGATATAGGATAAAGTAAAGATATAGGATATTTAGAAATTATTGAACGAGGTCTTTAATTGACTAATTTTATAGCAGCTCTGCCTGTTTTAATTTCAGTGTGTTCATAATGCAAAATTATAATATTATTATGTAACAATACACCGAACATCATTTGATACGCATCAGGTTTCAAATTAAAATTCGAGGTGCATTAATAACATGTGCAGTAAAACGATATAAACATAGATAAATAATGTATAAATGCATTTTTTTTTTATATTCCAATTATTGTTATTGTGATGACGAAAAAATATTAAATAGTATTTTTTTTTTTAGCTTTTGACGAAAAAAATACATTACTACAATGAGAGACGGTAGTATAATCATATCACAAGTTATAGTGACTGCTCTTTTTACACTCTTTATATAGGCTCTAATATTAATAAGTAGTAAACCTTGGGATGTGTATGGATCCCGTTTAAAGAGTTTACTGTGAAAGTACCAGCACTGAAATCTCTTTCACTTTACTTTTTTAAAATTAGGAGCAAATTTATGTTCTCAATATTTTGTTGTCTCTATGAAACTAATAGGAATATTCCAAATATTTTTGTTTTGTTTAGTGCTTTTCAATGTGGACATTGCACGTGCGATATTATATGTACATATTTAGTTAATTTATAATATATTTACAATTGTTATGACTAGTTATTACTTTGAAATGTATCCACGTATTTAATAATATAACGAAAAGTATAACAGCTATTAGAAATTGAGTGATCCTGGTAGATCTCGTTGCGGTGATTCCGAATATACTACTAACTAATTTTCGCCAAAAATGTCGACGTAGGTTGTTTATGACTTATCATAGCCTTAGGCAGCCCTTAGCCATCAGTGTGGACGTCATAGCAATTAATGAAATTATTTTTGCAATGATTTTTTTTTCACTAAGGACATTTTCAAAAAACGAATATCACAGAGAATGGGAATGGAGTATAAGTAATTTATTTATAATAATAAATTGTTTTGTTCAGTCGTCGGCTTCAAGATGGCGTCCAACCGTCCCGCACTCCTTTGTTCGAGTATTTCCGCCACGACTTAAACTTAAATTAGCTTTAGATAAAAAATCAGCGAGTCACGACAGTTCCGTGCTTCTAATCTTGAACTTATTTTCTATTTAGCTGTTGTGTGTCTTTTGTTTGGGTAACAGCGTTTTTGTTGGCTCGTCACAATTCGCAGTCGATAAAAGCGAAAACGATTTTCTTTTAAGATTCACCACGTGTTTCAATTTACTTTAACCGCCAAATTTTACGCAATACTTTTAGATTTAGTGCGCCGACATGGTCTATATGATGCGGTTAGTGTCAGCCTGAAGTCCGGTAAAACATCTATCTGACCAATAAATGAGAAGTTAATTTTGTGAAGTTAAGGTTGTAAAAAGAGCAGTCACTATAACTTTGAAATACGATAGGAGTACCACCTTTCCTCATTTTGGAAATGTATTTTTTTAATGTAGTTTTTTACTTTTTACCATTTCTTATTTTTTGTCGTAAAAATAACAATAAAGCAAAAAAAAATTTTGGAATTTTTGTAAAAAATAAGAAAAAAACTACATTTCCAGAATGAGAAAAGGTGTATAATCAAAATCAAATCCCAAAGTTATAGTGACTGCTCTTTTTACACCAGATAGAGACATAACATACAGGCTGTTATATTAATCTGTCATAATACTTTAGGTTGTGTGTGTGCCCTCTATGTAGAGTTTACTGTGAAAGTACTAGAGCTGAAAGACTTATTTTTTTTTAATTATTCTATGAGTAAATTTATGATGTCGGGTCATTTCTCTTAGAAACATGTAAGTCAAAAGTAAGTATTTCAGCGCTGGTACTTTCACAGTAAACTCTATATAGGAGGCACATACCAACATCCTAAAGTATTATCATTCATTTATTGCCCTTAAAAAAAGTTGTTTATTGTAAATATTTTTATCAGCAAAAATGATTCTTCTGCTTATTATTTAAACTAGTTTGATGACCCTACTCCACTTCGGGTCAAAAGTGTCCAACCGTTAGGTCGTGTGTGATAACGTTTGGTCAATCGCAGTCATTACCCGGTCCTAACCTCCGGGTCACCCGGATAATCTGATCAGGACCCCGTAAAGTTCACTAATAAGCGTTTAAGCCGCCAACTGCGAAGCTGTCCGGAATCTGCATATCAATAAGTTTATAGGGATAGACAGGATTTATTATGTTAGGGACTCTGTATAGTTTATTATTTACTTAATCACAGCCCGCGGCTCCGAATATGGTAAGTCGACATCATCATCATCACCGTTTCACGTATGACCTTCTGCTGGAAGCTCAAATAACTCTCTCGGCTACGATATCTTTATTTCTTTATCTTTCTGTATATCTGTGAAAACTTTTAATTTGCGTTCTTTTTTGTGTGATTCCATTTACTTTTGTATGCAGCCGTAAGTTTTCCAAATAGTTTTACGCCAAGAAGTAATTTCGTACGTGCTTAAAAATATTTATCTCCACACTGTAGATAATAGTCCAAAACACTCTGATATATGCATATTGCCAAAAACAAACGGCGAAAACAGTTCAGCAGAAATCCCGCGTGCCTTACAAACAATATATCAAGCACTAAATCTTATTACACCATTTTAAATAACCACTAACAATAAATTCACCGAAATCCCTAACGGACCGAATGTGGTGAACTTATTACGGGGGCGTAAGGTCGAAATTCCCAAAGTCGACTGACCACAGCACGACCAGATGTGGGAACCTTATTATGGGGGCATAGGGTTGAAATTCGCGCTGCAGACCGCAGCACGTGATGCATTACGGAGCGCCTGCGGTCTTATTAATGTGAGTCGCCGGTCATAAGTGATTTTATATAGAAATGGGAGATTTCGCTTTAATGAACGTATGTTTCAAAGAAGGAGCGAGTTCGTATATTTTAATAGTGTCATTTTGCGAAGGCAATTTTATAGTTTTGTCATGAATATTGTTAAAATACTAGAAAGGAAAGTTGTATTATACATTTTATTAATGACTAGCTGTGCCCGCGACTTCGTTCGCGTGGTTTTTTAGTGACTAAAACCATTTATGCAGCGCACGCAACGAAAGTCCCCAAATGTGAATAATTTTCTCCGTTTTTGCAACATTTCTCACTGAAGCTTCGCTTCTATTGGTCGCAGCGTAATGTTATATAGCCCAAAGCCTTCCTCTATAAATGAACTATCCAACAAAAGAAGAATATTGCAAATCGGCCAGTAGTTACTGAGATTAGCGCGTTTAAACAAACAAACTCTTCCGCTTTATAATATTAGTATAGATAATAATATATTTCTTATTATAAAACAAAGTTATTCATCACGTCTGTCTGTTCGTCATAAACTCCAAGACTAGGTACTGCACCGATCTTCGTGCTGTTTTCACCTTACCATCCACCTATTATTTTGTTTAACATTTGTCACTTCCATGAGACATTTAATGATATTATAAAAATGGATTGTGTCCATTTTTGTAATATCATCATAATATTATGATCAGTGAGTGTGTGATTTTAATTTTGTCATTTAATATACTGTAGCACATCACCTATTATATTGTGCTTCATGCTTTCCAACATCTCAAAAATCCAAAAGGTTACCTGGTAGAAATTGCTTTGAAGTACCTAATAAGACCGCCTTTGTGTGCATGTCTGATTTTATGTAATTGTGTCTGTTTGTTTTTTGTAATTATTTGTGCACAATAAAGTATATACTTTGAAAAAAAATATGGCATGCCCAAAATTGTTACTCTACCGCCATTATACTAAAAATATTGTTCTAACATAGCGTTAAGTCAATTGTAAACTAACAACAATTTGAGCCCTAGTTGCTCCTAGTAAATAATTTATTTATTTATTTATTTTATTTATTTATTTTGGAGGAGGAGAACAGGGATCGAGTAGATCCGTGTATATAGGTATGTATGGAAAACGTGTGTATCCTCTTAAGCCTTACGGTTTCGCGTCAAACGCCAAACGACACGCTGTCATATCGTCACAGCGTCACGATGACACAATGACACACCAGCCCGGTCACACCGGCCGTAACTCATCCGGTATTTATCACCCCGTCCGGACATAAATAAGCGCAAACTGGAAAATTGTAATGAAATAAAAGTGCAATTATTTCGCTTATTCCCGCTTATTTACGGGGGTTTAAGCGGAATTGACGGCGATTTATGAGTAGCGGCTCAACTGTTTAATTAAATTTAACCGGGGTTTAACAGACGGTATCGATTAACGTGTAATGCCGGCTTAACATTAATAAGTTTTAATTTGTCAATTGACAATCGCTAATGGACGACGAGCGCAGATATAAATAACATGAGTTTATTATTTGGATTAATTAATATTTTAGTAAGTTCATCTAACTTACTAAAATATTAATTACTTCCTTATTAATATTATTTGGGGGCACGGTAGTACCATGTCACTTGATAGACAAAGACAACAATTTTTCCATTGCGTAAATATTATTTTCTTTAGTGACGGGTTTACAGTGTCAGCATCTTAAATTAGTCAATAGAATCAGACGTTACTTTGCGGAAATCCATAGCATATAATTTCTAAATAACCACAACCTGCTAGCAAATTAGTAAGTGAACGCACGCCTCTCCTTCACAGATTGCATAAGTGTGAGTGTACTCCTAAGCAGTGTGGGAGGAGGGAGGTGCATCAAACGCATGCCTATGCGTACACTCACTCATTTGCTTGCAGGTTGTGGTTATCATTTTTCGCGGGATATTGCTAGATATAATAAATTTAATGTTTTTCCTAAATTTATTATGTCTCTGGCTGCTGTCTACATTTTCATATAATATAAATGTAAGAAATTATTATAGAAAGTTATATTTGGAACCGTTAAGTTAGCTTCATTTTATACCCGCATACTTATAATACCGTGTAGCTAACTATCTAGTAAGCCTAGCTAACCTACACAATATACATACCTTGCAAAATTTTTCCTTTACACTTTTTGGCATTTCATATTAGGAGCCATTCGAAACGCTGAGTGGTAAGGAGCTTAAATCGCAGCGCACTTGGGGATTTGTCGTAGCGCCGACACTGCGGGGCCCCGCGCCCCGCGCCCCTGACGCGGCGAAACTAAATACGTACCTGAAACGAAGAAAATAACTTAAAGACGTTACTGAATGCGAGCAGAAAATGCATATTATAAAACGCTTTTAAGCATAATATTTTATATTTTACGGTCACGCTTGCACGTTTAAGCAGATTATGCTGTGTTCGGACTGAATATATTGCAATCCTAAACGAATTTCATCTGTGTTTAGGGGACGTTCGATTATTACGTAAAACATATTAGAGTATGACCCGATCTTATTTTAGCCATAGTCTACCACGTTTATCTTATTTAAATATAGGGGGTAAATAATTAGTTATAATCGCCTTTCGTTATAAATTAATGACCCCTTAGCGAATAGGAAAAAATGAAGTTAAGGTAATAATTAAAGACGTAAATGGACGAAGGTGATATGCCGCAAAAAGAATTACCCAGAAAATTTAGCTTAAACTGTCACTTAAACATTTTAGGATAATATGTCGTAATGTTGATTCTAGAGACGGATCTTTAGATGAATGTATTTATTAAACAGTTTGAACTCCAATCCATTCATATCTTCAATATAATAGTCCATGTATAGAGGAAGGCTTTAGGCTATATTACATTACGCTGCGACCAATAGGAGCGAAGCGTCAGTGAGAAATGTTGCAAAAACGGGGAAAATTAATTACATTTGGGGACTTTCATTGCGTGCGCTGCATAAACGGCTTCAGTCACTCAAAAACCACGCGAACGAAGTCGCGGGAACAGCTAGTGACTTTATATAACGCCAGTGACCTTGGACTATGGCGAGAAGCGCCGACTCCGGTTAAGTGTTAAAATCGTATTGAAACTCGTTTTAATTTTTAAGACAAAATTTGCAAAAAATAAAACGATAGTCTCCTGTCTTGCCTCACTTTAAATAATGAAATAATGTCCACATTAGCGTTACTAATATTATTATGTACAAAGAAAAAGGTTTTAACTAAAAAAGGGGTGTACTTTGCATATTGTTGTAAGCTGCATTAAAATAAAAAGTATCAATTTATAAAACGACTATCCTAGTATATATGTATAATAATATAATACCAGCAAAAACATAATTTTTTGGGATTTTTCAATAAGACCAGAGGCCTTACTCTCCAAACTGATTCGATTTTGATTCAGGTTGGATCGCGCCGCGTACTTCCTAATAAATTGACGTTTGTTTATTTTGATTCTCAGCCGATTGATATGGTCTATAGCTAACGATTTTCTTTATCCTGGTTAGTTTCAAAGTAATCCACCAAATACCAAAAGACTGATCCGATTCTCGATTGTCTCGGGAGTAAGCCTGCTGTATTTAGAAAAAAAGGTTTCATTCTCCACTTTTTAGCTTATTACGCGCACGCAGCCTTAATTGACTTTACACAGGGAATACCTCGGATTGGCGTCGAGCGGGAATAGCGAATCTGTCGGCAACTGTACACTTATCGCGGGCGGCGCTGCTGCGGCCATTTGGCAACCGTCGGTGATGACATCGCACGCATTAAATCTTTGCTTTGTGAGCTGTTTATACATTGGGCAATTGGATAGCTTACAAAAAGTTGCACATAAACTGTTGGTTAGTTGCACATGACCTTAAGCCAAAGGTCATGGAATCGAATCAAACCAAAGGAACAAAACGAGACAGTATTGTAACTGTACTGTGAGATTGAATAAGCAGAATCGACCTTCTGGTCCAAGCTAATAATGAATTAGTGTGTAATCGGACCAATTTCAAGATGAGGCTTCACTCCAACTGGTCTTATGTCTGATAACTTTAGCAATATCTTACAGGACTTTACAACAACTAGTCAACACATAGTTTAAGCTGGTTAGTAGTTACGTCTTAGTATACTTCAGATGAAATCTATACTATACTAGGTGTTTCCCGCTACTGTGTGCACACAAAATGAAATCCCACGGAAACTGTACATTTTACTGTGGAAAAGTAGCCTATATCCAGCATGTAAACTATTACCATTGTAGGGAGTACGCAAGTTTACTGGTTCGTGTAAACGCAGCACCAAAATCACGCCACCCTGACGTCATATCACCTGATGTCGAGGGAGTGTGCGTAAGCGCATCATAAGCTCCGCCCCCTGCAATATGGCTGCATACGCATCTAAGTGTGTTCCTTTAAGCGCTCTGAACGTTCAGATCATTCATAACGCTGACATTGACAGCTGTCAGTGCGTGTGGAACAGTTCAAAACGATCCTAAACAGTGCTAAAGAAACGCAAATCTGAACGAAAAAAACGTTCAGATCGTTTAGAGTTAGGAAGTGGAACAGTCTACGCATCGCCGCCATGTTTGGCGCATCCCTGCTCCTGGTCAAGTGCGAAGCTTAATTATTATTTATAATATTTTATTATAAATATCGTAACTTTTTGTGCAAGAATGCATTCACTTTATTTCTGCTAGCGCGTTCACTAGTTGTGTAAGCGAATATAACAGTGTTTAGTTGGTTTTACATTTTTTATTTATTTTTCCAAATTTAGAAATTTTAGTTAATCAGTAATTTAGTATATTCTTTGGTTAGGTATTATTGTAAGTGGTTATTAGCCGCTTCACCATTATTGATGAAATGTAAAATCCGAGTATTGGTTTTTGCGTCAGTAAGTAAGAAACATACCTACACACAAACTTTTTCCTTCATAATATTCGTGTGATTATGTTATATTATAACTTTTAAATATATAAAATTATATGATTTATCGTGCGTGGAGTACAGAGTATTATAAATTAAATCAAATCACCTTTATTTTAGGCTGCATCGGCCCATATTATAATACACTAACAAACATATTATATTATACAGCGTGATTCATGGTTCATATATTAAGCCGAAGTGTGAAGATAATGACGCGTAGAACATTTTTTATTTTGGCACCTCATATGAATTACTTACGGTAACGCGACAAATCGCGATTAACGATCTCCACAAAAGTCACAAAACAGATGAGTTTCAATTCTGGTCAGGTCTTAGGACAACAACCTGTGCGTTCGTGTGTAAAGACAAGAAGAAAGGCCCACGAGCCACACATAGTAACACTCACTAAATAATAATATTCACTCCTTGTTCTTCGGGACTCCGGTCATTTTAAACCTTTGAATTTTTTTTGAGTTAAGTATGTTAAGTAATATGTATGAGATGCCAAAACAAAAAATGCTTAACGCGTCATTCTCTTCAACATTCGGCTTAATATATGAATCAGGAATCAGCCTGTATATTAAAAACTTCTCGGTGGGCTAGGGTTGAACCGGTGGTAGCCTTTTTGTTGACTTTCCGAAAATAGCTTGTTAAGTTTTATTTGGAAATAAAAATTTTGAATTTTTGAATTTTGACTAAGTGGTAATCAGAACAGGTTTTAAGCTATGTTTCAAACCGATTATAAATTTAACAGCAATATTATTACTGTAATAATCTTCAACCCGCGTCGCTACTGTCACATATCACGTCGTCTGTAGGTGTAAGTGTAGGTGGTAGGTATACCTCCGCGTAGGCAGTACTTAGTTGTAAGTGTATAATATAACGGGTGTAAAAAGAACAATCACTTTAACTTTGGGATATGATTATACTACATTATCTCATTCTTGAAAATATGTTTTTTTTTACTTTTATCGTTACTTTTCTGTCGCAAGACAAAAAAAAGGAAATGGTAAAAAGAAATCAATTTAGTTTTTGACAATGAAAATACATTTCCAAAATAAGGACAAGAAGTATAATCGAACTTAGACAAAAGTTTTAAAAGTTGTTTTGGTGATTACAAACCGCTAATAAACATGGTACAGTTTTTTCTTACAACTAAACTTACAAAAGTTAATAATCAATTGGTTTGGAACGCAGTATACAACATCTCTGACAATACTTGTAACATAAAGTAATACATGTGTACAGCGTCAATTGTCATTCACACCAGCGCCCGAGTAATTGGGGACCATGTTCGCGTGGTGCTGGCGGCACGTACATAATCAGAATGTTAAGCAGGAATTACTGAGGCGCTCGAAGACGAACTTACATGGCGTGGTTGTTAGATGGGTGGCAGCATACAAACACATAAAAAATAGAATGTATCTCGAAAACGGCTAAACCGATTCGGCTATTTTTAGTCGTTCGTATATAGTCGTATGTTCGTGGAAGTCCAGGGAAGGTTTAAACGGTTTGTATGCTCATTGCTCAACGAAGTGGGCACGGGTCAGCTAGTCTTACTTCTTTTCTTATATATAAAGATGAATCGCTACTCGTTAGTCTCGCTAAAACTTGAGAATGGCTAAATCGATTCGGCTACTTTTAGTCTCGAAATATTCGTGGAAGTATAGTGAAGGTTTAAACGGTATCTATGCTAAACAAAGTGGGCACGGATCAGTCATTAGTCTTATAAATAAATTCTCACTTTTGAATATCTCAACACGGATCAAAAATAATAATCAAAAATATTCCCAAATATAAGTTAACTAGCTTTTTTCGGAAAGTAAACCAAATAATTAAAAATAAATGTTTTAAAACCAAACCTTCATTTGAGTATCGAGTTCCTATGGCCACATTCCTCTACGTCATAAGATATCAGTCATCAGAAAATATTAATATTGCATTGTCAATCGACTAACAAATGCATCGCAAGATTTCAACTTAATTGCGGGGAAGTGGTTCCATTTAACTCGCAAGATTTGACTACAGACAAATAGCAAACAAATAAACAATCGCAGCGGTTACACTAAACAAAAGCTTAATAGTCTACCTAATATGCTAACCCGCCGAGAAGAACCGGCGTAAGAAACTCGCAAAACTTTTACATAGGTAGTTTGGCCCTGTAGTTATTATTTTATGAACTATTATTTCAAAAATTTCCAGAGGTATTTTTGACGGTACATTTTTTATATGGATGCTGTATGTGTATGTTTAATTATGACACACACGATGAATACCTATGAAATCTTCATTACGGTAGCAAAACGGCTAAGTGTTACGTTTTGACTGAAATGAATGTGTGAAGTTAGGCCTGGTAAAGTAACCGCGCATAGATCAAGAACATTGGCTCTACATGAGATCTGATAAATTTTTCACAGGTTTCACATTAAAATGTTTTTGGTGGGATTCCGGTTTTCAGTATTATTTATATATTTCAATATAATTTTCTGGTTTTCGGTATTTCTTATCTCTGAATTCTCGAGTAGAACCGCATGCATTGCCCACTTATACAAAGTAATTTGCCGTAACTCTAAGTCAGTTATTGTCTTAGCTACGTGCCTGCGTGTCGGGGGCGGAGCGCGGGGGGCGACTTTTATTGCTCAAGTTCGTAGCTGTATTACTGTCGCGCGCGACATATACCGGAGTGGAATTTATAACATGTTAGAGGACATAATTAATGCTTTAAACTTTTTGGAGACATAATGTGTTGGGAATTATTTAACTTCTTTATATATCTGCTACTGTTCATTTTCAAAATTCGTAGCAGCAACCCAAATCATATTGGTGACAGTATACGTGCGAGTTTCTTACGCCGGTTCTTCCCGCCGGGTTCCGAAACGGTGGTAACCGGTAATTGTCATTTATCTGGGGCACGGTTGTGCCCTGTCAAGACGAGCCAAGCGAAGCGCAAGGACACTACCTACCTTTTCTGGAAACGTTTCGTCGTTTTTTTAAATGTCATAACTGCTTTGGATGCTAAATAGTTGAAAAATTCAAGAATATAATGACACCAGTAAAAACAAGAAACATAGAAAGTTTGAATGTCGTAGTACTTTAGATTTTTTTATCAATGGCGAAAAACCCTCAATTTCGTCACTGTCTCATTTATGGATCATCAAAATTATTAAGGTACTTCCTTAAGTCCTAGAAATCTGAAATTTTGTATGTAAGCAGTAATTACTACAACTTACAAAAATAAATGAAATACCATCAAAAATATTTTCAGGTAAAAATACGAAATATTTCAGGTCTACATAGCTTAGTCTATGAAAAAGTAATCAGATCTCACGTAGAGCCAAGATTCTTGATCAATGCGCCTTCACTTTACCTTACCAGGCCTATTTTTTACACACTTTACATTTGAGTCAAAACGTGATACTTGTCCGTTTTTCTACCGTTACGAAGATTTCCTAGGTATCCATTAATCGTGTGTGAAGTTAGGCCGGGTAAAGTAAGGGCGCATAGATCAAGCAACTTGACTCTACATGAGATCTGATAACTTTTCATAGGGTAAGCTATGTAGACTCGTCTTGGCAACATTTTATATAAAAATGTTTTTGGTGCGATTATCTAAATTGACCTCAAACGTTTCTGTAGGCACAAGCCTACAGAAAAATAAATAAAATTTAAAACTTTTCACCTATTTTAAGAAAAAACTTTCGGAACATCTATAATAACATGAGTCTGGTGTCTGACTTACTGGGTTAGATTATGTTAATATAGGAACGGGGTAACTTCATGACAGGTATCGACATCACTTGTTATGCTGATGATACGCTACTAACAGCGACAGGTAAAAACTTTGATGAGTGTGCCACATTGGCAACAATAGGCGTAGAACAAGTTATAGGCCGCATCCAACAATTAGGATTAGAAGTAGCTGTCCATAAAACTGAAGCAATATGTTTTTATAAATTACGGGTTAGGCCTTCTCCGGAATATCACATTATAGTAAGAGGTACTCACGTGAGGATTAAGTCAAGTTTGAAATACTTGGGAATAGTACTGGATAGTAAGTTGAAATTTTTGGAACACTTTAAAATTTTAATCCCGAGAGTTATGCGCACAATATCAGCTTTGGGAAGTCTGCTTCCTAACCTTGCTGGTCCCAATATTCATTGTCGGCGGTTGTACTCAAATGTGATACGTTCTATGGTGTTATACGGAGCGCCAGTGTGGGCAGACTCCTTAAACAGAAACCTAGTATCTCTTTTACGTCCTCCTCAGAAAGTGATGGCAATTAGAGTCATTAGAGGTTACCGCACAATGTCATTTGAAGCTGCCTGTGTGTTGGCCTGTACGCCCCCTTGGGAGTTGGACGCTGAAGTTCTTGCATCATTATATTTTTGGCGTAAGGAAGAGGCAGAACAAGGGCATAATGTAGCGGCAAGTAATATTGTGGCCCAAAAAAAGTTGCTCGAGAGATATATGATGCAAGAATGGTATTATCGACTCCAACATCCAACATACTCCAGAGATGGTTAGATAGAAGACACGGTGTACTGACATTTCGGATAACGCAGATGCTATCGGGACATGGGTGTTTTGGCAAATTTTTATTCCGAATAGGGAAAGAGACGAGTGCTTGTTGTCGTCATTGTAATGAAGCGGAAGACTCAGCTCAGCACACCATAGAGACGTGTCCTGCGTGGTTAGTTCAACGGAGCCATCTCTGTGACATAATTGGTTATGACTTATCCTTGCCAGCTGTAGTGCGGGCCATGGTGGATGATGAGATTTCGTGGCAAGCTGTAATTTCATTTTGTGAGGAGGTTCTCCTACAAAAGGAAGCTGCTGAGCGGGTTAGAGAATCGGACTCTTCTATCCTAACTCGCCGCCCAAGAATTGGTCGTAGAAGACGGGCATATGGCTTAAATGATATGCCCACATAAAATGCCCTATTTAGTAAGCATAAGTATGCTTATAGTAGGGAAGGAGATGTTTCTTGACATTTCTATGTGTCAATAACTTGCGCGGTGAATCGGAGATTGCCACCCAGAAAATGGGTCAGCGGGCAGTGTTGCGGTAGAATGCTAAAGCGTACCCATGACACTGCTGGTTACGCAGTGTGAAGACACCGTTGGGTTTTTTAGCCGGTAAGAGTCCGGCATCACTCGCTTTGTGCAAAACGCATTGTGAGTATCCATGAGGATTATTCCCAGCGTGAAGAAAAAAAAAAAATGTTAATATAGGAGTTTTCCCAATTCGTTGAAGTTACTAGAGGCCATAGGAATTAACACACATAAAGAATTAGGATTTAAAATAACCAACCAGTCATTAATACCCGAGCATTAATATCCTTTTGGTTAAAATGTAATCGAAAAGGCACACTAAGTCCCGATTTCACCAACGCATGTTAGTGTTAACAGCTTGTTCAAATACCATGCCTTTTCATTCATTGATAGGAATTATTAGAGGAATAACATGAGATTTAACGAACGATTAACTTTAACATTGCTTGGTGAAACACGCCCTTAAATGAATAAACACAACTCTGTGTACAACATCTTCGTTAATACGTCTTGTAATAATTATCCAAAGGCAACCTAAGACGCGACATCTCACTAAGCCTCGCGCCATTCAACTTTAATCTTCACGCCATTGAACATAGAGTACACGTCATTACAGAGCATTTTATGTTTATTTGGGCAAAAATATCATCCGATGAGTCATTACGCGGCGAGAGGGGGATGTTTGTGGCTTTTAAACTCATTAGAGACGTCAATTAACAGCTGATTAATTGCGTCACGTCACGTCGGCGAAGACGTGAGGATCAGCGATGACACAGGGCTCAGAGCGGGGAAGATCTTGTGGGGCTTACGTCATCACTCATTGGTTTTATTGGTGAGTTGTGATGGCAATGAATTTATTATTCGAAAAAAGCGAATACCAAATTCTGACAAAAATAATACCTGTAATAAAGAATGCTAGTAGGGATGTGACGAATAATCGATTATTTCATTTATTTCATTTATTCAAAATAAAAATCGATTATCAGACTTTTTTTAAAACAAATTACTCGTAATTAATAAAAAAAAAACTTTTTAAAATATTTAACAGGAATTAGAAAAATGATTATTTATTAATAACTTTTATTAGTTAATGTCACATTTCTAGTTGATTGGTATACAAAATAGCTTAAAACCCAATCCCAGTAGATATTTTAACTATACATATACTTGACGCCTCCGTGGTCTAGTGGTTCAGAGCTTGGCTCTTGACCCGGAGGTCGCGGGTTCGAATCCCTCTGAGGGAACAAAAAGTTTTAAATGTTCCTGAGTCATGGATGTGTATTAAATTTGTGTATTAATATAATAAAAATCTTAAATATGTTTATAGTGTAAAAGTATTAAATATATTTCCGTTGTCTGGTACCTGTAACACAAGTTCTTCGGATACTTAGCACGGGGCCAGATTGACGTGGTGTGAAGCGTCCATAGATATTATATTACATATACATGCTTTTCGTTTCATTAAAAAGGCCAACTTCTAAAAAATTTACAGCCATTTCAAACTCTTGTAAATTTCGCGGCCCGTAGCAGGCGCGGTGCTTGCTGTGTGTGTTTCCGGGATAATAGACCACGTACGTATCATAAAAAATACTTTTTTTTTAACAAAAAAAAATGTGAACAAACATTATTGCCCTTTATGCTCATGTACCAACATAACTTCTACCCTACAGCGACTGTAAATGTATCGTGGTAAGTCTAGTAGCCGCTCCACTAGTCTTCATACAATTAATAACTCATAAAATAGCCGAGTGGGCCTTTGGGAATAAAATAGTACAGTGAACTAAGTAAGTGTGTTTTGGACACACGGTTATGTCTGGGTCAAACTATAATAATAATAATAATATCTATGGACGCTTCACACCACGTCAATCTGGCCCCATGCTAAGTATCCGAAGAACTTGTGTTACAGGTACCAGACAACGGTAATATATATTTAATACTTAAATACTATACACATATTTAAGATTTTTATTATATTAATACACAAATTTAATACACATACATGACTCAGGAACATTTTAAAACTTTTTGTTCCCTCGGCCCGCGACCTCCGAGTCTAGAGCCAAGCTCTGAACCACTAGACCACGGAGGCGTCAAAAAAACTGTTTCTAACAATGATGTAGCTGTATGGAACTAAATTAAAAAGTAAAGAAGTTAGCACATAACAAAACCTTTTTACTTTTAGAGAGTTAAAGTTATAAAGTCTTCAATATAAATATTTAACATCGGGTTTGTCTTATCTTTAATGTTTAACGTCAGCTTTTTGTTTTGGTAAACACAAGCGCCTTTTATATTTCAGAGTTTTAAGTAATGACTGTATGAAATAAAAATTACAAATGCTTTGGAGCAATTTCAACGAAACATATTAGATGCTCCAGAGTTCACTC
The DNA here is from genome assembly GCA_905187575.2 of Celastrina argiolus. NCBI lineage: Eukaryota > Metazoa > Arthropoda > Insecta > Lepidoptera > Lycaenidae > Celastrina > Celastrina argiolus. Next base: position 16,224,657 of record LR994597.1, read on the forward strand.
CTAAACTGACATAACGACACAATGGGCGAACTGGGTCGCGGCTGAAATGTGTCCACCGTCCACGATCGCGCTTGTTTCCCGCCCAAGCCCGCTTGTCCCCCGCCCAAGCCCGCTTGTCCCCCGCTCAAGTCCGTTTGTCCCCTACCTACGCCCATCCGTTGTCCCTCGCTATTGTGAGCTCTTGTGTCGCATGTTCAACATGCACTTACATTTAAATTAGCTTTTTCTAGAAACTAGAACAGCGAATACATTCTTAACGAGTTATATTGACAATTCCCGTTTTTATTTTTACTTAATTTATGTTTTTATGGTATGTACGTCATAAACGAACTACGAAAAAAAGTTAAGTTTTAGTAACTATGGTCATAGAAAAAAATATTATTATGTAATTCAAAATTACAAAGCGAAACATAATGTCGCTGTGTTTATTGGAATTTGTAAAAACGGAAAAAAGTTACACAGAAAATTTGAATTATTTTTATTTCCCTCAGTTTTATGGCTCTCCAGCAGAATTTAAAATTAGTATTAAGTAGTATTAATTGCTTTCAGGCACTGACTTGTTTTATAAAATTTCTGTTAAAATATTACTTAGAACTCTATGTTAAATATGTATATGTACACAAAGTAAATTAAAAATGGACGCATTCGGGGCATTCAACAATGGGCCGCTTGGTCCGGGCCCAAGCGCGTGGCCCCCGCCCAGGCTCGGCCCCCGCCCAAGCGCGTGGCCCCCGCCCAAGTTCGCGCCGGGTGTATTATTCTTTTAATTACGCGCTCGACTGGCCTCCAAAGACTAGTTATGAGTACAGCTTCCTCTAGTAGCGACACAAGTTCTTTGATTATTTCACAATTGTTTTAGCCGGGCCAAGCGAGTGTTATTTACCTGTGGTTTCAAGGAAACATTAATTGAAAATTCTGCTTTTGTCGGATTTTCAAAGCCTATTCGATATTGTTATTTTAAATAAAGATTAATGAACAGTTGTCTTTTTTAAAATTTATTAGTTGCATTCACTGTTATTATTTAAATAGGAAAGATATTTGGTGCAATCTGGATAGCATGTTTCTTTCAAAAGCCATTATTTTTCTTTGCTTTTGTGCAATATAATCACTACTAAATATAGCTGTACACTATTAAAAATAACAGTACAACAAAATTCAAAATTAATTTATCTGAAAATAAATAAAGTATTTTAAATTATGTAAGTTTACTTAATTCACTTTTCTTTGTAACCTTCGTTTGAACTGCAACTGTAAGTCTCGCGTCTCGCATCTCAGACCAAAGTGACATTCAATTAAATTTCGTAGAATTAATTAAAAGATATCTTAACGATGTACAAAAATATAAATAGTTAAGCTATATATTTTTTTCCCAAAAGAATAATAATAATATCTATGGTAGCTTCACACCACGTCAATCTGGCCCCGTGATAAGTATCCGAAGAGCTTGTGTTACAGGTACCAAACAACGGAAATATATTTAATACTTTTATACTATACACATATTTAAGATTTTTATTATATTATACACAAATTTAATACACAGCCATGAACCAGGAGCATTGAAAACTTTTTGTTCCCTCGGCGGGATTCGAACCCGCGACCTCTCGCTCGAGCACCAACGCGCTCAACCACTGCGCTACGGAGGTCGTCAAAAAATACTTTAGCAATAACATAAAAATAAAAGTATATTCAATCAACAACTCAAATGACTGTTTAAAAATAACATATAAAATTAAAAACTAGTTTATAGTTTAGAAAATAATAATTTAAGGTAAATTATTATTATCTAAACTATAAATTAAACAAGTAATAAAAAAGACCATAAGTAAAAAAAACTATGTGTAAATCGGCGGCCGCTGGTAATGTACCCAAAAGGCTGGCAGTATTACCTCGCTGTATCGCCAAACTAAGTATAATAACATAAATAAGTATTGATTTCGTCACTTTTGGATATCTGTTAACTGTTATATTTACAAAGACAAAAAAATACAAAACACAATTAGTTATTAGGTACGTTATAATATTAAGGAGGCAACTCTGAGTGCTCAAACTGGAGCTTGCAGGCTAAACTCGCGAGCTCACAAAATAACAAAAAAGTTTTCTGTATAAGTCTAAACACAGAAACTCATGTATGTGTATATTTGTGTATAATATTTTAAAAATCTAAATAGAAATTTATACAGATGATGTATTTGTTTTGCAATTATCATAACAAATACTGAATCTAAAATAAAATAAATATTTAAGAGGGGCTTGTGTACAGCAAACGTGCTGTTGTTTTATTTTTACGGAACCTTTCGTGCACGAATCTAAGAAGTTCTATAAACGCATGGATCATCATTCTTGTCAGACAATCAGCTGATCAGCCTGCATTGTCCTAACCAAACATGAAAACGACATTATTTGTTGTTCCAACGCGGGAATCGAACCCACGACCTCTGAGTCGAGAGCTAGGCTCTAAAACCACTAGTCCACGTTTATGTGTAGGTAAAGATATTATAATAAAGTTTTTGTATTATACAATTTAATACCTTATATCAACACTACCAGTGTAATTGTTTTCAACAATTCATGTTATAGTTTTGGATGTTTTAATATAATGGCATTTTTGAAAAGCATCGGTTAACCCATTAGGAAAACATGAATTAGTTAAAGCAATACAATTAACACTGTTATATTAAACAATTTAAAAGCAATTACGTAATTTTGCATAGCATAATATACATACAATTTTGTAAATTGTAATTTATGTTAAGTTATAACATTGTAACTTATATATATTATATTTTTTAAAATAACAATTTTCTCATCTTTTTGCTAAAAGGTGACCCGCGCGAGTTTCTTACGCCGGTTCTTCTCGCCGGGTTAGTCCCCGAACCGGTGATAGGTCATCATGTAGGACAATTCTAAAAGTGTTAGTATCTAATCTATTTGGAAATTAAAGATTTCTCATTTTCATTATTAACTGTACAATTACTATTTCTCTCCGAGTGCGCCAGAGAAGAGTTATGTTTTCGAGAGTATTAACACTGGGTATCTATGTCAAAAAAAAAACGCACTAGGATATTTTAGTTTTTTGGGTTCTGTACCCAAAAGGGTAAAAACGGGACTCTATTAGACTTCGGTGTCGTCTGTCCGTTCGCCTGTCACCAGGCTGTATCTCAGGAACGGTAATAACAGTTGAAATATTCACAGGTGATGTATTTCTATTGGCGGTATGACAACAAATACTAAAAATGAAATAAAACTAATATGCTAGCGACCGGTACTTCTGAACGAGCCACCTTCAAGGCCAGACAGGTTAATAAGAGTGAATATTATAAATTGTTATTAACATTAATAGCCTAAATTTAGATTTAATACCTGTCGATGATAATGAATTTCAAATTACGCTTTGGTTATTTTAATTTGTATGACATGGTTTGTTGATTAAAGTGTAATTAGTTATATGTCGAGAATAGATACAAATATCGAATAAATAGCATATTAAAGTGATACGTGATCTTTTCATTTAGCCTCCATTTACACTATACATCAACATCTGGCCCGGTTTCAACGTAAAGCTACCGACACCAAAATCGACGTGGGAGCCTATTATTCCGATCCCCGATGAATTTATTTCTTAAGTAACGTCTTTATTATAAATACCCAATAAGGGTACAATAGCCAGTCGTGTAATTGACAGGCGACCGGCGTGTTAACAACGAGCCGCGGAGTAAATAACGAACCGTTTGCGGCGATCGGCTCGCGGTGGATTCGATAAACACTTGTAGGGGTTGGTGTGGTGCAAGCTAAGGGAGATACGTTACCTAGTTATTAATTATACTATAATGAGTGGCAGCTTGTTGTTGAATATCTGAAAACGAGGCTAGATTAGCTAGTTGTTGAACGTAAACGAAATCCTGTCCGATCTGAAGCTATACGATGTGTCTATACATTTGAAGCTATATTATGTATCTGTCTGCTCTGTAGCTGAACTATGTATCTGTCCGCTTTGAAGCTATACGATGTGCCTATCCGCTCTGCAGCTATACAATGTGTCTGTCCGCTCTGAAGCTATACAATGTGTCTGTCCGCTCTGAATCTACATGTGTCTGTCCGCCCTGAATCTACATGTGTCTGTCCGCTTTGAAGCTATACGATGTGTCTGTCCACTCTGAATCTACATGTGTCTGTCCGCTCTGCAGCTATACGATGTGTCTGTCCGCTCTGAAGCTATACGATGTGTCTGTCCGCTCTGAATCTACATGTGTCTGTCCGCTCTGCAGCTATACGATGTGTCTGTCCGCTCTGAAGCTATACGATGTGTCTGTCCGCTCTGAAGCTATACGATGTGTCTGTCCGCTCTGAAGCTATACGATGTGTCTGTCCGCTCTGAAGCTATACGATGTGTCTGTCCACTCTGAATCTACATGTGTCTGTCCGCTTTGAAGCTATACAATGTGTCTGTCCGCTCTGAATCTACATGTGTCTGTCCGCTTTGAAGCTATACAATGTGTCTGTCCGCTCTGAATCTACATGTGTCTGTCCGCTCTGAAGCTATACGATGTGTCTGTCCGCTCTGAAGCTATACGATGTGTCTGTCCGCTCTGAAGCTACACGATGTGTCTGTCCGCTCTGAAGCTATACGATGTGTCTGTCCGCTCTGAAGCTATACGATGTGTCTGTCCGCTCTGAAGCTATACGATGTGTCTGTCCGCTCTGAAGCTATACGATGTGTCTGTCCGCTCTGAAGCTATACGATGTGTCTGTCCGCTCTGAAGCTATACAATGTGTCTGTCCGCTCTGAATCTACATGTGTCTGTCCGCTCTGAAGCTATACGATGTGTCTGTCCGCTCTGAAGCTATACGATGTGTCTGTCCGCTCTGAAGCTATACGATGTGTCTGTCCGCTCTGAAGCTATACAATGTGTCTGTCCGCTCTGAAGCTTTACGATGTGTCTGTCCGCTCTGAAGCTATACGATGTGTCTGTCTGCTCTGAATCTACATGTGTCTGTCCGCTCTGAAGCTATACGATGTGTCTGTCCGCTCTGAAGCTATACGATGTGTCTGTCCGCTCTGAAGCTACACGATGTGTCTGTCCGCTCTGAAGCTATACGATGTGTCTGTCCGCTCTGAAGCTATACGATGTGTCTGTCCGCTCTGAAGCTATACGATGTGTCTGTCCGCTCTGAAGCTATACGATGTGTCTGTCCGCTCTGAAGCTATACGATGTGTCTGTCCGCTCTGAAGCTATACAATGTGTCTGTCCGCTCTGAATCTACATGTGTCTGTCCGCTCTGAAGCTATACGATGTGTCTGTCCGCTCTGAAGCTATACGATGTGTCTGTCCGCTCTGAAGCTATACAATGTGTCTGTCCGCTCTGAATCTACATGTGTCTGTCCGCTTTGAAGCTATACAATGTGTCTGTCCGCTCTGAATCTACATGTGTCTGTCCGCTCTGAAGCTATACGATGTGTCTGTCCGCTCTGAAGCTATACGATGTGTCTGTCCGCTCTGAAGCTACACGATGTGTCTGTCCGCTCTAAAGCTATACGATGTGTCTGTCCGCTCTGAAGCTATACGATGTGTCTGTCCGCTCTGAAGCTATACGATGTGTCTGTCCGCTCTGAAGCTATACGATGTGTCTGTCCGCTCTGAAGCTATACGATGTGTCTGTCCGCTCTGAAGCTATACAATGTGTCTGTCCGCTCTGAATCTACATGTGTCTGTCCGCTCTGAAGCTATACGATGTGTCTGTCCGCTCTGAAGCTATACGATGTGTCTGTCCGCTCTGAAGCTATACGATGTGTCTGTCCGCTCTGAAGCTATACGATGTGTCTGTCCGCTCTGAAGCTATACAATGTGTCTGTCCGCTCTGAAGCTATACGATGTGTCTGTCCGCTCTGAAGCTATACGATGTGTCTGTCTGCTCTGAATCTACATGTGTCTGTCCGCTCTGAAGCTATACGATGTGTCTGTCCGCTCTGAAGCTATACGATGTGTCTGTCCGCTCTGAAGCTATACGATGTGTCTGTCCGCTCTGAAGCTATACGATGTGTCTGTCCGCTCTGAAGCTATACGATGTGTCTGTCCGCTCTGAATCTACATGTGTCTGTCCGCTCTGAAGCTATACGATGTGTCTGTCCGCTCTGAAGCTATACGATGTGTCTGTCCGCTCTGAAGCTATACGATGTGTCTGTCCGCTCTGAAGCTATACGATGTGTCTGTCCGCTCTGAAGCTATACGATGTGTCTGTCCGCTCTGAAGCTATACGATGTGTCTGTCCGCTTTGAAGCTATACGATGTGTCTGTCCGCTCTGAAGCTATACGATGTGTCTGTCCGCTCTGAAGCTATACGATGTGTCTGTCCGCTCTGAAGCTATACGATGTGTCTGTCCGCTCTGAAGCTATACGATGTGTCTGTCCGCTCTGAAGCTATACGATGTGTCTGTCCGCTCTGAAGCTATACGATGTGTCTGTCCGCTCTGAAGCTATACGATGTGTCTGTCCGCTCTGAAGCTATACGATGTGTCTGTCCGCTCTGAAGCAATATTATGTGTCTGTCCGCTCCCGCGTGTGTCTTACGCAGTGGGAATGCAATTTGCTCGGCGGCGTGTGTCGGAATGCCCGCGCCCTGCTGTCGGGTGCTGTTGGCTGCTGTCGGCTACCGTCCACACCGATAAGCTCATTACATCGGTAGGAACTTCTTAAGTTCATTACCACTTTTGATGACCTCTGTGGCGCTGTGGTGTGTAGGCTCAAGCTTTTAAATAGATTAAAATGTTACATTTTTAAATAGTAACAAATTATATTATTATGTATTCTACTAACATTACCAACGAAAATTAAAGGAAATAATAACAATACTAACACATGAGATGAAACAAAATGTTATGTTAGGGGATAATTAAGTTTTTTTTTTTACCTTGGAAGCATCCAAAAGATATTATTATTTCCACTTTTCTTTTTCACAAGCTGTATAAACGCGAGCGGAACACAATCTAACTACTCGTAGAGATATGATGTTCCTTACAAACCTGTGTAATTTCATTTTCTAATACATTATGTTTAACATCAACTCTCAGACGTCGTCTGTTCGTTAATTTGGATTTACTTTGTGTTGTAATGTTATTGTTGGAACAAAGCTACATAATTTCGCGAGAGTAAATATTATAACAAGCTAAATATAAAGATTCAAATCCTGTGTTAATAATAATATTAATAGACGCTTTTAAACCACGTTAATCTGACCCCGTGGTACGTACCTAGGAATACTTTTTGTTTCTTCGGATTCGAACCTGTGACCTCCGATGAGCCACAGAGTATTTACTTCTTTACGCGCGCAAGTCTAGAGCAATTAAAGACATGAAAGGATGAAGGTGATATGTCGCAAAAACATTTTACCAAGAAAATTGAGTTTAAAGTTTAAACTGTCACACATTATTATTTAGAACATATTATTCAGAAACGTATTAAGTACATTGATAATAGAGACGGATTTTTAGATTAATGTACTTAATACTTTACGACGTATTTTAAAATGTTTAAGTGATAGTTTGAACTCAATTTTCTCTAAATCAGAATTTTGCTACGCAAAATCACCTTCATCCATTGCTATGCAGAAAGCTGATAAAAGCTGAATATTAACACATACGCTTCTTTTTTCTTTTTTATCAAAAGAAAAAGTAAAAGATTACTCGGGTGTAGTCGTGGGAAAAGGTTTTGCCCACGACTACGGTTAGGTTTATTGGTTAATTTCATATTTATATTATAGATATCAACTGATCCGTAAAGTAAACGAATGTCAATTTGCATGAAGATTAGCGCCAATGCTTTACTTTGGCTGGAGATTGTATTAAATTTTCTGGGTAATATTTTTTTGCGACACCTTCATCGATTCATTTCTTCAATTATTACGTGATTTAATAAACATCCATACAAACTGTTTGAAATTGGTCGACCTCCGTAGCGCAGTGGTTGAGTCCGTTAGTGTTTGAACGAGAGGTCGCGGGTTCGAATCCCGCCGAGGGAACAATAAGTGTTCAATATTCCTGGGTGTGTTCATGGATGTGTATTAATTTAATAAAATCTTAAATATGTGTATAGTATAAAAGTATTAAATATATTTCCGTTGTCTGGTAAATACCTGTAACACAAGTTGACGTGGTGTGAAGCGTCCATAGATATTAAACAAGCGTTAATAATATCAGTAACGATTTGCAGCCTTCACAGACAATGTTCAACACCATTTCGTCGGAGCTTCTCACTCATTGATTTTGTATTGAAAAAAACATTTTTTATTTACACCCGAAAACCCTTCGAAGATCGGTTTAGAGTCAAATCCCCCGCACACAACCGCGAGCCCTAAGCCTCCCCCCCTCCCCCCTCCCCTCCACTTATCCCCGCACTCGTCCGCGTACAATTACCGGATTACAGGGGCGCGTGTAGACGGGCTTTAATGGCTTTTTAACACACTCCTTTTTTGGGATCCGCACGAGATGGGTTAAAACGTGAATAGTACGAAGACTCCGTCTGTGTCTGTCACCTGTATCTATACTAATATATATATTTTTTTCAATCTTTTTTTAATTTAGGGACTTTTAACGCACAGCGTAAGTCAGTCCCATCGTAACCTAATCTTATACTTAGTGACAAACATGAATGACACAGCATGAATTTAACCAAAACCTTTGCTTCAGCATCATTCGGTTCCGTCAAAATTTTATCTATACTAATATTATAAAGCAGAAAAGTTTGTTTGTTTGTTTAAACGCGCTAATCTCAGGAACTACTAGTCCGGTTTGAAAATTCTTTTTTTGTTGGATAGTCCATTTATAGAGGAAGGCTTTAGGCTATATAACATTACGCTGCGACCAATAGGAGCGAAGCGTCAGTGAGAAATGTTGCAAAACCGGGGAAAATTAATTACATTTGGGGACTTTCATTGCGTGCGCTGCATGAACGGCTTAAGTTACTCAAAAATCACGCGAACGAAGTCGCGGGAACAGCTAGTCTCCTATATAGATAGCTAGAGAATAATTATTGTTGTGTACCAAATACCGCCACAATTCTGAACCGCACATTTGAACTTTTCTGATTTAGGCGCCAAAAGGCGGCGTAAAAAGACCAGTTATAATAACTTTTAGATATGATCATACTTTTCTCATGCTACAAAATATGTACAGATGTTTTTTTTTACTTCTTTTATTTTTTGTCACTAAAAATAATAAAATATATTAAAAAGTTGTTTTTAAGTTTTTGACAATAAATACTTATCCAGAATGGGAAAAGGTAGTGTCCCAAAGTTGTTATAACTGGTATTTTTACATCCTGTGTACAGGAATATGAAAGATGTCATTGATTTCACTTAAACAGTGTATTTTTTTATATCTTTTTGTACGTAGCGACTGACTCGCACTTGGCCTGGCTTAGAGGAAGATCCACGTCGATGTAATACTGTTCGTTAGTGTTATCTTGTACACGATAACGATATTACGTTTAGCTGCATTTGATCGAGGTCGAAAGGTTTATTTACGTGTATTTTTAACCCCCGATGAAAACAGAGGGTTATAAGTCTGTGTACGTCTCTATGTGGCAACCGTTTATGATAAAATAAAAATAAAATTAACAGAATCTTAACAGAATCGACAAAAAAAACAGCGAATATTTTGATCTACTTTTTTTTTGTTTGAAAGCTGTGATTTTCAAAAAGTTTTTTTAGCTATGAGACATCCTCATTCGTTCACTCACTGCTTGACAATTTGGAGGTTACTTAATTTTTTTACTTAATTTTCTTACTATATTTACTGATATTTTGAGGCGTCGCGTCGACAATGGAAAAAAAACTGGAACCGAACCTTTGCCAATATTCCAACTAACTAATATTTATACAAAACTATTATTTATTGTATAAATATTTTATCCAATTCCACATCAGACTACAAACAAAAGAAATGCCTGAACAATCTGAGAGTGTCGGCTGCCGCGGCGTGAGGTATGCGTTCCTTCACCTACGTGTAGTCTCAGTACTTTGTGTTGACCTGTTGCTCAGATGTTTTGTTGTATAAATAACCACACCTCTCTACCATTAATTATTATTGCCTTCATTAATTATCAAATGTTATTGACTGTACTGTAGGTTTTTGGTGGAAATTCATGTATAGTAAAACACAAACTACTTACATTTTTTCCACTCTATTAGGTATTTTACACTAATTAAATACACGACCGGTTTCGACATAGTCAGGTGTAGGTATATTTATCTACCTACACCTGATGATGACTATGTCGAAATGGAAAATAACCAATAAAGTGGATAAAAGTGCAAGTAGTTTCTGTTGTACTATATTAATTAATTAGGTACTCACCTAATACTATTATAAATGTTAGAATAGATACAGAATCCCATGGGAACGCTGTAATTTCAGGATAAAACGTAGTCTTTTTTTTTTAATTTATTTATTTAAAGTCGCTTTTTAACAACGAAGGTGAACATTAGCGACTACCATAGTTACATTTATATATATTTATATTATACATTTATGTTTTTTACAAAGTTAATTGTCTGTAAGTATCCTTCAACAGTTAAACAATTTTTAATATTATTTGGTAATTTACATTGTGATTTTTCTGTAGTATAAGCTTGGCAAGTCTTTATTCCACATCTATAATTAAGTACTAAATTTCGTTAAAACAAAGTTTATAGATTTGAAGCCAATTCAACGCAAACCAGCAATTCTTTCCACTTTATAATACGAGTATTAGCACAGATTACTAAATTGGTATTAGGTAGATAAAACGTCTCCGTAGTCTAGTGGTTAAGAGCCTGGCTCTCGACCCGAGGGGGTTCGATTCCCGCGTTTTTAACAAGGAAAAATGTTATTCCCAAGTTTGGTTAGGATAATGCAAGCCTGATTGTCTGACAGGATGATTAATTGTCGGAATGGGCATGAAATATGTCGGTCCTGCGACTGATCTCGCCAGTTGTGTCGGTTATCCATCCCACTGGGCTACGAGAGTGGTGTAAGAAGAGAGAGTGCTTCAGTATATTGCGCACACACTTGGGCACTATAAAATAACTCCTGCGTAGCTAACCTTGTTTCAATGAAAACGGCCAGCGTCATAAATATCGGCGTGGGAGGCATTATTTTTGATTAGTAGATTCTGTTCAAGCGCTAATAACTTTAATACTACTATATACTACTAAACTAGCGTTAATACTTGTTGTATTAAAGCAGCTGATGTTTGATAATGAAACTCAAATAATGTTAAAAGTAACGGTAACAGCGTTAACAAGTTAACGTTAATCTTGAATCTTTGCATAAAATTAGGTCGGCGGTAATTGGGTATTAAACTCGTCGGCTTACTAGAGGCTTACGCCGCGACACCGGCCGCCGGCCAGTCACAACAACCACCTTAAGGCCGTGTTTCACCAAGCAATGTTAAATTTAACGCCATGTTAAAATACCATGCTTTCTCATTCGTTGACAGGAAATACGAGAGGGATAACATGATATTGAATATAAGTATAACATGATTTGAAGATGATGAAAGATGATGAAAATATATCTTTGGCCGGTTTCATACCACGTCAATTGGGTCCTGTGGTAAGTTCTCGAAGAACTTGTGTTGCAACAAACGGAAACTTATTTAGTACTTTTTTGGTAGAAAGAATTGGTAGATATAATAATAAGTATTTTTAACATTTTATTTCTAAATTAAATAAATAAATGAAGTAAAATACGTTTGTTTTAGACCTACAATACAGTTCAGAAGAATACTAGTAGATGTGTTAGTAACCATATAAACTTATATTATGTTAATATTGTTGGTATATTTTGGGTCTCAGCTCCCAAACAGATAATCAGATTTTAATGTGTTTTTTTTTGTTCGAAAGGTATATCAATCGAAAGTGTTCTTAGCTATGTTGGTGAAAATCGGTTCAGGTCTTCAAGGTCATATTTTGTTAGGTGTTATAGGAATGTTATACGCTAAGTCGGGGCTTTTTTTTTTAATTTCGTTTATTTTAGACCATGTGCTGCCACTACCCGGTGCCCTTTCGTTTAAATTAATGAAAATATTTAAAACACAATGTTCTCGTGTTGTGTCAAATCCAAGCAAAGGAACTGGGCCCAGATTCAAGACACTGTCGCTATTAATTATCGCTTACGAAGTTCTAAAACAAAATGTATGGAATTAAAAGTTTTGCTAAATGACATGCAAATTCGCTTGTCATTTAGCGAAGCTTATGTCAAATCCCATACATTTTATTTTCGAACTTCGTTAGCGATAGCAATGGCATCTTGAATGACGCCCCTGGCTAGCCTGCGCCGAGTGTGATGTGGACTATCAGTTTAATATTTGACGACCTCCGCAGCGCAGTGGTTGAGCGCGTTGGTGCTCGAACGAGAGGTCGCGGGTTCGAATCCCGCCGAGGGAACAAAAAGTTTTTCAAATGTTCCTGGGTCATGAATGTGTATAAAATTTGTGTATAATATAATTAAAATCTTAAATATGTGCATAGTATAAAAGTATTAAATATATTTCCGTTGTCTGGTATGTACCTGTAACACAAGTTCTTCGGATACTTAGCGCAAGGCCAGATTGACGGGGTGTGAAGCGTCCATAGATATTATTATTATTATAATATAATAAAAATCTTTAATATGTATATAGTATAAAAGTATTAAATATATGTCCGTTGTCTGGTACCTGTAACACACAAGTTCTTCGGATACTTAGCACGGGCCAGATTGACGTGGTGTGAAGCGTCCATATTATTATTTATTTATTTAATAATACATAAAAACCCATTATTACAGGCTGCATATGCCCATACTATAAATACCTTACATACTAACATACAAATTATATTATATAGTTAATGACTGTATTCTAAGATTATATTACATAACTGAGTACAACGCAATTTAGTATATTTATAAAATTATATAATAATTACACTAACAATTATTTATCTACCTGTGTATTAACAATATCCGATGTATTCGAAATTGATTGTTGGAAGTATAGCTTCCAAGCTATAATAAGGGAAAGAAGATAAATTTATTAAATTTTATTGTTTTGTGGTGAATGGTATCAATATACCATACATCGGATTATATATACCTATTGAGGTATAATGTATAGATTTAGAAAATTTATTTCACTTACTAGTCCACTTACTATTAGTTTTTCTTAAAAATTAATCCTAAGGTATAACATAATGTTACTATTTTATGTGTAATTTAATCTAAAGGGATATATTATTCTCATTTAATAAATAGCATTAAATTCGACAACATTAATGCGACAATATTTTAGCTGTACGGTGAACATGTAACATTTAAATTGGTAGCATAATATTATATTCTACATATCCATTTGTTTAGTATTAGATAGACCTGGAGCGGAGTACTCAGCTAGTATTCGTCTGCTGAAGTACTCGACTTCATCCCGGCGGGATGCTAAGCCGAAACCCCATTAGCGAAGTAAAGCGAAGAGACGATATTAAATAATGAAAGGGAGTGAGACAAATGACAGCTGCATACGATACCCTTGCCGACAAATATATAGAAGTATTATTATTAATCAATTACTTATACAGAATAAGATTAAGGTTTTGTTGCCTTATGTCACTATACAAGGTGTCAAATAAATGAGTGATAATAATTTTAGGGAGTGTATGTGCCTCCTATGTAGAGTATACTGTGAAAGTATGATATGTTTGTATGAGAAATGCCCCAACGTGATAATTTTTTAGACCGACAAGCCTTAGTAGGCCTACTCGTCCTGCTCGTAGGACTGCGTGCCAGGTGCATTTTGCCACCTAAAGTGAGCCCCAAATCAGTCTGACAGACCAATACGCGGGTATAGGAAGATTAAAACGACGATGTATCCTGTAAAAATGGAAATCGCAGAACATGGAACATTATGCAGAAGTAGGTTTTCTGAAATGCAAAATTTATTCCATCATGGAAGTTTATCATGAACGGCTCAACTCGCGCTTGTCCGTCTTAAGTTTTCATGTAAATTTCTCTCATATCAAGTTACGCTGAGTTTTCATATTAAGTTCTTTCCCGACATCGAGATGTGGCGACCCGACCCGACCCCACCCGACCCCACGTCGCGTGGCGTGTTGTAAACTTGTGCGAACTAATTACAACACGTGAGCTGACTCTGTACATTCGCGCCGGGAATCCCGGCGTATACTTTTCGGGTTCCGTGCCAAAATGTTGCAGAACTGCAGTTATCGAGTTCGGAATTTTTTAACAGCATAACTTTGTTTTTATAGGTATTTACTAACTTATTTTATTGGTTGATAAAAACTACGACCCAAATGCAACCCTCTTTACAATGTTTTTATATTTTATAGAGTTATGATTACCTTACGTTACTCAAATTACGCCTCATGTAGAATCTAAAAGCCCTCTGATTAAAAGTAAGATAATGTAAATTCTTTAAATAAGCAGAAAACATCCCACATAATTATGTATATTTATTCGGGAAAAACTCGCAAAGACCTCGACATAGATTGTACATCTACGAGATTAAACCAGAAAAAAGATAAAAACGATCGCACGTATTACAATCGAGATAGAGGCGATATTACAACGGCAATGTAAACTTCCCTTTGTCGATCCACCGTTCATTAGTCCGAAAAAAATGTCCATTTAATATTCAAAGTATTTTGCGGGAATTAAAACAATGAGATTCGGGAATCAGCTGTGCAAACGGAACAAGGGTCCCAGATATCCCGGGCGGCTCTGGGATTCCCGGATGGGGGGGGGGGGTTAACGCAGGATTACGCGTGTCATATTTAACAACAACGTGAATGTACGGGATTAAGATTTTGGAATTTTTTGTGTTTCGTTCATTATAATTGAAATACTGTATTAATTGGACGGAAGTCGAAAAAATGGACGCGTGATTCATGGTAAAAAATTTAATAATAGTATTTTTTAATGTACTGGAATAAAAAATATACGTCCCTAAGATTAACTAGTGACAAATTGTAGTAGAGAGACAGCTGTCATATATATTATATTATATACTTTAAAACAAATTCAATGAAAGTCTCATATGATAAGCTAATGTAGAGTCGCGGCACCCGCGTCTTGCGCGTCCCAGTTTTAACCCTTAACTGTAGTCGTGGGTCCACTGGACCCATAGTGATTCTTTAAACAAGCACTAGTAGCGATGTGGGTGGTGGAGCTCCCCGCGCACCTCAGTACCTTTCGACGGTAAGCCGGTGCGTACGCAGCGAGACGTACGTATTTCGCGCGCTACTCCAATGGTAAGTAAATGATTATGCATGGGTCCATTGGACTCACGACTATAGATACGTATTTTTTATAATTCTTGTTTTGTAGTTGTTTTTATGTTAAATTTCAGTTTTCATCATGGAAAATAATAAAAATATGTCAACCGATCGCGAAAACAAAATAGAGCAATGGCTGAATGCAGATTTAAGCAGTGATGAAGAAGAAAATTCGGTTTCTGTGAGAGATGCTCTAAATACTCACTCTGATAATGAGTTTTCTGATAATGGCGAAGATTTTGTAGTGAAAAGTGATCATGACTCGAACTCTGAAATATCTGAAAATGAAGATGAAAGCGAAGAGAATGAAACAAATAATTCGTCTGATTACTATTGCGGAAAAAAATTGCATGACATGTGCAAAAGTTGTTTGCAGTACATGTTTGTAAGTAGGCTAAATGAAACTGGTGTCAAAATTTTTGTTTTAAAATTTATTTCTTTATTTTTGGTATGTATTTAGAAAACATATCTTATTATTATAGAAAAAATTTTTTTTTTGTTTTTACTTGGCGACCAGTTTTATATTTTTTATAATTTTTTTTCATAAGCTTGTTTTTAGATAAAGGAAGCCTGAACTGATTCTAAAAAAGTACAAATTAATGTTAGAAATGTATGTTCCTATTGTTGATTTTTTAAAACACTATGTTTGTTATATAATATATAATAAAGCTAATAAACATTTTATGAATTATTCGGGATACTTTAATTTTTATTGCCTTTTAAAAATACATGGGTCCAATGGACCCCACAACTATAGAAACGTGATTATTTTTCACCACTGTAGTTAAGGGTTAATAAATGAATTAGGTGGTTATTGATTTACATTCTATAAATACAACCCATTTTGCCCCGCGCCGGGAATCTGGGCAAGAACAATAACTCGTCATATAAACGTCTCACCCGTCAGCCTACGTCAGTTAGCCTGTTTTTGCACGATAGGCTTATTCAAAACATAGGGTTTGAGTGCTGATGTAAATTTATATGATGTAAAAAAGACATATATATTTAAAAAACGTTAAAATTTAAGTGCTACTTAGACACTGAAGCATGCAAAATAGGCTTACAAAATCAGGAAGTGCAAAACTTAACAAGTGTATCAACGTGAACCACTCAACATCTCACCCCGTACACGTCGCACAGCCTTTGAATGTTAATTAATGTAAATATTTAACTGAAAACAATCCTTTTGATGTCGCGAGCTCTGCTAGGGCTCTAGCATGAAGCACTCATCGAGATATTAAAAGCACTAATTTGAATAAATCAAGCAAGTTTTCGCATAAAAGTTTAAGCGGTAAGCGCTTATCGCAGTTCGCAGTAATTAACTTTAGTTTGTAAGATGTAAGATAGTTCGGTTAAAAATGCAATTAAAAGTTAGGTATCATTACAGTTTTTAATAAATAAGTTTCAAAATTTTAAATACAGTTATCTATAGAAAGTATTTCTCATTGATATAAAATAATGAAAAGGTATGCGTGGTTTATTCGCGTGGTTGCGTGTTTTATTCATGCAGTAACTACAGATTTTTTTTAATTACATTATGTATTTTACAAGTATATAATCTAAATTATAGAACAGATCATGGTTTCTAAAGGATATAAAAAGTAAGTCAAAGATTACATCTTGCACCTAAAAAATTTCCAACACTCCTTGAGCACAACAACGTAATGAATGCAAGTTTTAATGTAGGTTACATTAACTTAAGCAACCTGATGCATTAACATTATGCTTAATATAATGACAGTATAACACGCGTTATACTCGCAGTAGAGCGCAGATTGACGTATAACTCAATTATACCAGCCCGTCGTGAGAGGCTTCATAATAGCTGCTTAACTCATGTGGGGACTTAAAAGCTTCCTAAATTGTTTGAGACGGGTCCGGGAGCGGGGGGGGAGCGGAGGGGGGTCACGACGGGTTCCGGGATTCCCGGAGTCCTGAGTGTTTCGAGGTAACGCGATTATCTCGGACGTTGTTCGATTAAAGTGATAAAAATTAGTGTTGAATGTGGTGAGTTAGGGTTATGGGGTTTAACTCGGATGTTGGTTAATGAATGGCTTATTGCTGCGATATAATGAGCAATTATTTTATTACGGAATTCGTGCTCGCATGTACTAAATTAGTTTATTGCATGCGAATATTTATTTTGCGGCACATATTTATTTACTACGTAACTAAAATTGTTAGTAAATACGTTGAGATATTTTACGACCAATAAACTAGATGTTTGTAAGTTGAGATATTCTAGACTAATAAACCGTGCCCACTTCGTTGAGCATAAAAACCGTTTAAACCTTCCCTGGACTTTCACGAATATTTCAAGACTAAAAATAGCCAGATCAGTTCTCGAGTTTTAGCGAGACGAACGACGAACAGCGATTCATTTATATTCATAAGATAAGAAGAAGAAAAAGTAACTATTTTAAATATATTTTTGGTTTTAACAAAATAGTAAATTGAATTTGACTCTGTATTAACATAGGCTAATAAAGTATTTTACAGATACAAGGTTACCGTGGGACGTAGCAGTTACGCGGGCAGAGCTGCGCGAAAACCTAGTGTTATAGTATTATGGATGACATTGACATAATGAATGTCGGTTCTGTGTCGGTACAGTCTCGTTGTAAATTGAATACAGTAAAATAATATTATTCTCATTAACGTCATATTAGTGTCAAATGCAGTACAAACGTCAAATGTATAATAACGATGTCAGTTTATAATAACAAGACAGTCCATATTGGGCTTTATTTATAATATAATGTAAACTCACCCCACTACACTGTGAGCAACCAAACTCTTATACAGAGTGATTCATGATACATTTATTAAGCCGAATATAGTTTGAAGAGAATGACGCGTAGAGCATTTTTTTGTTTTCGCACCTTATGTAAATTACTAAATATAATTTTAAATAAATAATATATTATATTCAAAGGTCTAAAATGACCACAAGGAGTGAATGTTACTTGCTGTGGCTCGCGGGCTCCTAGTCTACAAACACGAACGCACTGGTCGTTGACCTAAGACCTGACCAGGATTGAAACTCATCTGTTTTGTAACTTTTATGGAGATTTGTCATCGTGATTTGGAGTGTTATAGTAAGTAATTTATATGAGGTGCCAAAAATAAATGCTCTACGCGTCATTCTCTTCACAATATATTCGGCTTAATAAATGCACCGTGAATTAGCCTGTATTATAGTCCGATAAACCGGCAGCTAGATGCACTTACCTGAAAGCAAACAAATTTAGTTAACAACATAGCTTTATGTAGCATCAGACCTCGCGTGCGGAAAATAATTCAATTTCATAAAAATCGGTTAGTTTAAAAAAATAGGTATTTCATGCAAAAAAATAGTTAATTTTATCACATGCTCAGGCTGTAATATTATTGACAGATAATTAATGGGGGTATATGGGTCCCGTTCATAGAGTTTACTAAAGAGTTATTTTTTTTTAATTATTGTATGGGCACATTTAAGATGTTGGGGCATTTCTCATAGAAACATGAAAGTCAAAAGTAAGTCTTTCCGCGCTGGTACTTTCACAGTAAACTCTACATAGGAGGCACGTACACATCCTAAAGTATTATCACTCATTTATCTTACACATTGTATAGGTACTATACTAGTCCCGATTTCACCAACGCATGTTAGTGTTAACGGCTTGTTAAAATACCATGTCTTCTCATTCATTGATAGGAATTACGAGAGGAACAACATGATATTTAACGAACCATTAACATTAACATTGCTTGATAAAACACGCTCTTAATTCAACTCAATAACTAACAACTAGAAGAACATCGTTATTACCGCTTTCATCTATAGATGTTTGTTGAATGACTACACCAATTAATTAATCTGACCTTAAAAGTTAACTGAATCTTAGCCGGCACTGAAAGCACCATCCAACATAATTCATTAAATTTTGCCGCGCTCTCGACGAAACTAAATAGTTGAAGAGCCGCGCGAGAAATACACGACTAATACTGAGGCTGAAGTTAATGAATGGTTTAAAGTGGACCAGCAGGCTTACTCCCGACACAATCGAGAATCAGTTCAATCTCAACGGCTTTTGGTGTTTTATTTGGTCGATTACTTTGAAACTGACCACGATATAGAAAATCGTTAGATCGTAACTTTATGTACTCCCGCAAATATCAATTGACTGAAAATCAAAATGAACAAACGTCAATTTATTCAGGATAACGCGGCATGATCGAATCTGAATCAAAATCGAATCAGTTTGGAGAGTAAGGCCCCAGTTTTATAACAGCCTAACAGGTCATCGAAGTTTTGTTTGTACACTTCATCTGTCTCACTCTGTCTTCACACAAAACATAATAATAACATCTATAGACGCTTCACACCATTTTATATATTTATATATCTGTCCTTCTCTTTCTCTCTGTTAGGTATTTCTCCATTCAGCGTTCAGTATGGGTCGTTAACTTAAATACTATGTTAGTTGATCGTACATTTGAATACCGTTTCTGAAACCGGCCCTATAGTCCGCCGCCGGTCGCGGGTAAGCGGTGTTGTTCAACAACTCGTTAGTTTTATATTTATAGCACATTAATCTACTGAGATTAATGTGCGATAAATATAAAAACAAATAAACTGTTATTTGCCGGTTGTTTTTAACCGAAACTTTGTGGTTCGAAGTTAAGACGATATGAGCACTAAATCTATCAAGTTGTTTCGAGAATTTTATACTTTAAGTCAAAACACAGTCCAGAAGATACGTGAAAAATGTATTTTGCAATATATAACGAGAGATATTAAAGGAACAGTATGCTATTTTAAATGTTACTATTTTATTTATATGTAATTATAATGAAATTTACATTGTGTTTCAAAACGGTTTCTACTTGTTATTTAATAAATTATTTTGCAATTAATATACTATATTTATTCTACTGCATAAACTTGTTAATATTGAGCTGAAAACTCAATATTATCTAGTTTCTTAGAAAAAAAAAAAGTGAAATGAAAAGAATAGTAATAACGGGTTCACGTAGAGGTGTCTACGATGTCGTAGCACCGTAGCAGTTCGTAGCAGTACTACGTAGCACCGTAGCAGTTCGTAGCAGTACTACGCTTTTGTATAAATACTTTCGCAACGGCAAGCGATGATTATTTCAATTACTTTTGGACGCATAAAAATCAAAGTTATATTATTTCTTATAGTACATATCTTATGCTATATTGCCATGGTTTCATGTATGTGATATTCGATTTCGAGTATAACCATAAACTTATCAAGTTCATAAATCGTTTCTCATCTCTATGTACCCTTTCCTATATAAGGACCAACTCACACTAACAGTTGAGCATCAAGTTGCGTGTAACGTTGTATTATTATTCATCCATTGTTACATTATTAAGGTGCCTAATGGTAGAAATAGAAAGCGCAGTGCATACAATCGCTGTCATGTTTCGAGTTACCTTATACAGGGTGTAAAAAGAGCAGTCACTATAACTTTGGGATAGGATTATAGGACCTTGACTGATTCTAGAATTTTTTTTTTTCATTATTTATTAAAAAATTTTTTTGCAATTTATTATTTTAGTCTCAAGGCTGAACTGTTTGAAACAAAGTTCTGCATTAAATTCTTAATTTTATAATTTTCGCCCTAGTACGTAATGAACGTCTTACGCGTGCTATTGACCTCTCAGCGTAATCAGCTGATCGCCGTGTTGTGCACGTTGTACATTGCCTATTGAACATTTTTAAATTTTTAAAACAGTGGATTAAAAGCAAATGACTAGTACCAGTGGATATATCTCTTGCCTGGTTATTACCCCACGAAGTTATAGTGACTGCTCTTTTTACCCTGGCAAGTCCATTTATAGAGGAAGGCACTACACTTACAATACTCTTTTTTTCTGATATATAAAAATGAATTACTATTCGTTAGTCTCGTTAAAACTCGAGAACGGCTGAATCGCCTATTTTTACTTTTTTGCTATTTTTAGTCTTAAAATATTCATAGAAGTCCCGGGAAGGTTAAAACGGTTCATCACAAACTGTTTCTTTGCTCAACGAAGTGGGTACGGGTCAGCTACTCTTATATATAAAAACGAATCGCTGTTCGTTAGTCTCGCTATAACTCGAGAACGGCTGAACATATTTGGTTATTTTTGGTCTTGAAATATTCATGGAAGTTCAGGGAAGGTTTAAACGGTTTGTATGCTCAACGAAGTCAGTACGGGTCAGCTAGTATAATATAAATATTAAATATGTGTACAGAATAAAGTTATTAAATATATTTCCGTTGCCTGGTACCTGTAACACAAGCTCTTCTGATCGATAGCACGGGTCAGGTTGACGTGGTGTGAAGTATAGCTATTATTATTATACATAATATGGGTATAATTATAATATATTATGAAATATAATGTGTAAAATAAATGAATGATAATAATTTAGGGTGTGTATGAGTCCCGTATAAGTATTTCAGCGCTGGTACTTTCACAGTAAGCTCTACACAGGTGACACATACACATCCTAAAGTATTATCACTCATTTATTTAACATCTTGTATACTAAATCGAGCCAATTCTACTGAAGAACGTTACATAGCCGAGCATTACGGCTCACAACACGAAGTGCACATCGCGCCCGTTGTGTTCACTTCACAACTGGCGCACCACCCCAGTGTGAGCTGAGCCTATAGGAGGCTGTATGCTACAGGCCGTCACTCCTTTGTCTCATTAATTCAGTCGGAATTCACGTTCTTATTCTCATGCATACCAATTTTACATATCCATAACTAATCAGGTGTCGATATGTTCGTTTCCGCGGGAAACTGACGGGGTATTAATCGTTGAAGTCGCTGAGTGTGCACTTTGGACTTTATTGCCTTGTGATAAGGTCGAAAAGTAGTATGTTATCTCTTAGCCAACAAGTAACTAATTAAAAAAAGTTTGTAATTACAACACAAGGCTTTAGACTATTGGTATCAAAAATATATCTTATCTTTCTTCTAATTTATATAAAAATGAATTGCTGTTCGTTAGTCTCAATAAAACTTAAGGACTGCTGAACCGATTCGGCTATTTTAGTCTTGAACTATTTGTGGAAGTCCAGGAATGATTTAAACGGTGAGAAAATATGCTGTTCGTATGCTCAACGAAGTGGGCTAGTCAGCTAGTTGTTTTCTTTACTAATATTATAAAGCGGAAAAGTTTGTTTGTTTGTTTAAACGCTCTAATCTCTGGAACTACTGGTCCGAATTGAAAAAATATTTTTTGTTGGATAGTCCATTTATAGAGGAAGGCTTTAGGTTATATAACATTACGCTGCAACTAATAGGAGCGAAGCGTGAAATGTTGCAAAAACGGGGAAAATTATTCACATTTAGGGACTTTTGTTGCGTGCGCTGCATAATCGGTTTAAGTTACTCAAAAACCACGCGAACGAACTCGTGAGCATAGCTAGTATACCTTATTATATAATAATATATGTGGGACTTGGTTGTTAAGGCAACGAGAGTAAACAATTGGAATAAAATATCGTCGCTTTACATACACAACCTCGTATCTATAAAACTACAACTTTTCAGTAGAGTCAAAAAACTTAATAATTTTTGATTTTATTATGACATGGATTTAGTTGATGAGGTTCAGTTACGTAGAGTATACAATATACATCCAAAATCTATGTCATAATAAAATCTAAAAGTATTAAGTTCTTTGACTCTACTGAAAAGTTGTAGTTTTATAGATACGAGGTTGAGAAGGTAATTATAGCGACGAAATGCACGTATGTATTATTACGTTCTAAATACATTACATACATACATACCCATTTAACACATATCAAGGACTTATCAATTGATCTAGCAATATCACCTTACTTATATCCTAAACAATATTTTATAGAACTCATGTTCCGTTTAGCTGGTATTAACTGTAACCCTCCTTCTTTTTTGGCTGTCAGTTTTAACAAAAATCGATAACTATAAGAGCGCATTAAGTACAAAAGTGACATCCCCTAATGGCGCGGTAACTTTGTAAGTGTATAGTCATTTAACTGAACAACTTACTAATGTCGTTACTTTGGAAGTGAAATGAATCAAAGTCGACAAGTTACAAATGTTTTGGATCACGAATACCAATATGAAATAGTTAATACTCCTACAGCCCAAATAACACTATAATTTTAATGTTTGTGTGAGCGACGATCTCTGTAGCTCAGTGAGATAAATGTCGCGCTCAAGCAGGGTGCGGGTTCGAACCCCGCAGTAATTAACAGTTTTTTTCAAACATTTTATGACAATTTCCGTGGCTTAGTGGTTTAGCGCATAATATGATATAATATGACAATGAGAGGTCGCGGGTTCGAAATCTGCCGAGGGAACAAAAAGTTTTCAATGCTCCTGGGTCATGGATGTGTATTAAATGTGTGTATACTGTAATAAAAATCTTAAATATGTGTATAGTATAAAAGTATTAAATATATTTCCGTTGTCTGGTACCTGTAGGCTGTAACACAAGTTCTTCGGATACTTAGCACAGGGCCAGATTGACGTGGTGTGAAGCGTCCATAGATATTATTATATTATATTATTATACAGTCACGGATATGTGTTAAGAAAAATAAAGTCTTAAATATTAGCAGGTTTTCCCGACGGGGTATGGTTGAACCGTTGCTAACGTTTTGTGTTGACATTTTGGGAATAACTTGTTAAGTTTTATTTGAAAAAAATTTTCATTTTAATTTTCATTATGTACAGCTTTCGTTCTTAGCATACTCATCCTGAAAAACTTTTTTTTAATTTCCTTTGTTTTACTTTTTTCTTTTTTATTAATTTTTGGTCGCAAGAATAAAAGTAAATATATTCTTTTTTAAATAATTTTGTAATCAGAAAAATATACATAATATCTATAATGAGAAAAGGTAGTATATACATATTAAAGGACGACCTCCGTAGCGCAGTTGGTTGAGCGCGTTGGCGCTCGAACGAAAGGTCGCGGGTTCGAATCCCGCCGAGGGAACAAAAAGTTATCAAAGTTCCTGGGTCATGGATGTGTATTAAATTTGTGTATAATATAATAAAAATCTTAAATATGTGTATAGTATAAAAGTATTAAATATATTTACGTTGTCTGGTACCTGTAACACACAAGTTCTTCGGATACTTAGCACAGGGCCAGATTGACGTGGTGTGAAGCGTCCATAGATATTATTATTATTATTGTTATTATTATTATTATTATTAAAGGTTTAAGTGACTGTTGCTTTTACATATTATTATATATTGTATATGGCATGATCAAAGTCGCGGTCATGGTCAGGTTTAATAAAATATATCGCGATGTATAAAACATCTTCAAAGCGGAAACTTTGTCCCCCATAACCCCGTTCACCCCGTTCACCCCCGTGCCGTTTTTACCCCCAACTCTGTTCATTAACATTCTTCATCAGTAGCAAGTTATTTGATTAGCCCGCGGATAATATATTCGGTAACGATCGACTTGTGCCGGAGCCCGCTCGCTCGTACACTGTTGTGTTCCGAATGTAAGATCCTTTAGTAGGGAATTTAGCATAATTTGCACCTAAAATTATATTGCAAAAATTAAAATAATCACAAAACCGAGATCCATTTGAAAAGTCACACTAATAACATTGATGAAAATATATTAAAATCGATGACTAACTTTAATAATAATAATAAAACATTTATTCGACAAATTTAGACATTACATTACATACACTTTAGAAAAACAATAGCAAATTAAAATTCATACAAAGTGAGATTAAAATGAATAAAACAGTTTACACATTTAACAAAACAAATATAAAAAATATAAGGATGCGTGCCGTGCCACTCAGACGTATCAGCGCGGCGTGAACACCACAGCGCCTGGTATTATGTGGTTCATTTATTGTCATCTGAAGTATCGATTTACACTCAGCAACATCGAATAGAAAGTTACATAAATACATAAAATAGTAACAAGAATAATAATTAAGTCCAGAAAGAAAACGCGTATTTAGCGCAAAATAATAGGCGCGTGTCGATGCAGATACTATCCGCTACACATTGTAGAAGCCTCGCGCGTATTGTACTAGGCTGGCATAGTTTTTTGTTGCAACATTTTTTGTTGTTCCAACGCAGGAATCGAATTCACGACCTCCGAGTCGAGAGCTAGGCTCTAAGCCGCTAGACCACGGAGGCGTTTAGTCGTTTGATGTTGTTTTTATATAAGTCAGTAGACACTAGACAACAACTTCATATCGAGACGTGACTTGGTGATGCAATTCCCGAAATAGAAATCTTGCAACAAATCGTGTATCTTCTTTGGATTAAATAAAGTTCTATTGAGGCCTGTAGTTAATTTTTTGACGTGCCATATAGGGAGTATGTACTTACTCTTCGGATACTTAGCACGGGGCCAGATTGGCATGGTGTAAAGCGTCCATAGATATTATTATATTAAAACTAGACAACACGATGATAATATAAACTTACACGAGCTTTTAACTTCCAATCGGTTGGTATATTAAATAAACAATATAAAAAAAATTATAAACCCTCGACTTAGCATAGATAGACATTCCTGTTACACCTAACAAACGACGTGATGATCTTGAAGACCTGCGGGCTTACTCCCGACACAATCGAGAATCGAATCAGTTTGATTTCAATGGCTTTTGTTATTTTATTTGGTCGATTACTTTGTAACTAATCAGGATAACGAAAATCCTTAGATCATAACTGGTACACCTGACCATATCAATCGACTGAGAATCAAAATAAACAAAAGTCGATTTATTGGAAAGTATGCAGCACGAACGAATCTGAATCAAAAGCGAATCAGTTTGGAGAGTAAGGCTGCTTAACCGATTTCCACCAAACATAGCTAAGAACACTCTCGACTGGTCAAGGTAGAGCCGTGGTCGTACCCGCTAGTAAAATCTAAGCATCAGTTAACACTGATATACGGTAGTAAAAAAGAACTGGAAAGAGCATATTCGTCTGCTGTTGCAAGGTTCGATGCCGATAGCGGGTGCGACCACGGCTCAACCTTGACCATTTTTGTACCTATGCATTTCTGGATTTCAAATTGAACTATTTTCTTGTTTCAGCCTTTTTAGACCCATTTTTTGCGAAGTCGGGTTTTAGATTTTTAATCTTTTTTTTATTTAATATTTTTCTGTTTCCACATCAAATATAATAATTATTATATTTTTATTTAATTGTCCATTACATAGAAAGTATCAATTCCTAGATACTACTTGTACGACCGCATTTTAAACCTTTATTTTAAACAAGCTGTGCCCGCGACTTTGTTCGCGTGGTGTTTGTTTGACTTAAACCGTTTATGCAGCGCATGCAACGAAAATCCCCAAATGTAAATTGTCTGTTTGTTTAAACGCGCTAATGTCCCGTATATGACGCCCAACGCCGCGACGCCCGACGCCGCGACGCCCGACGCCGCGACGCCCGACGCCGCAACGCCCAACGTCGTGGAGCCGACGCCCGACGCCGTGACGCCGACGCCCGACGCCGCGACGCCCAACATCGCGACGCCCGACGCCGCGACGCCCGACGCCGCGACGCCGACGCCCAACGCCGCCACGCCCGCCGCGACGCCCGACGCTTCGACGCCGACGCCCGACGCCGCGACACCGACGCCCGACGCCGCGACGCCTAACGTCACGACGCCGATGCCCAACACCGCGACGCCCGCCGCGACGCCCGACGCCGTGACGCCGACGCTCAACGCCGCGACGCCCAACGTCGTGACGCTGACGCCCAACATCGCGACGCCCGACGCCGCGACGACCAACATCGCGACGCCCGACGCCGCGACGCCCAACGTCGCGACGCCCGACACCAAGGCGCCTAACGTCGCGACGCCGACGCCCAACGCCGCGACGCCCGCCGCGACGCCGACGCCCGACGCCGCGACGCCCAACGTCGCGACGCCCGACGCCGTGACGCCCAACGTCGCGACGCCGACGCCTGACGCCGCGACGCCCAATGTCGCGACGCCGACGCCCAAACGCCGCGACGCCCAACGTCACGACGCCGACGCCCGACGCCGCGACGCCTAACGTCACGACGCCGATGCCCAACGCCGCGACGCCCGCCACGACGCCCGACGCCGTGACGCCGACGCCCGACGCCGCGACGCCCAACGTCGCGACGCTGACGCCCAACATCGCGACGCCCGACGCCGCGACGCCCAATGTCGCGACGCCGACGCCCAAACGCCGCGACGCCCAACGTCACGACGCCGACGCCCGACGCCGCGACGCCTAACGTCACGACGCCGATGCCCGACGCCGCGACGCCTAACGTCACGACGCCGATGCCCAACGCCGCGACGCCCGCCGCGACGCCCGACGCCGTGACGCCGACGCCCGACGCCGCGACGCCCAACGTCGCGACGCTGACGCCCAACATCGCGACGCCCGACGCCGCGACGCCCAACGTCGCGACGCCAACGCCCAACGCCGCGACGCCAAACGTCACGACGCCGACGCCCGACGCCGACTTTCAATCCGACGTTGCGCTGCTGGCGCCGACCGCCAAATTTTTCGGCGTCGGCGGTCTACTCTCGGTGCGCAATTCCAACTCGCACTTGCCCAGTTTTTTATTTATTAATTACCATATGCTTGCAGTATAAACGATGTCGAAATTTCCAAACGTATATCTTCAAAGACTAAGTAGTAGTGGTATTACATTAATATTTAAAATCGGTTCATAAACGACGAAGATATCCACGAACAAACATAAAAAAAACATATATTTACGAATTGAGAAACCACCTCCTATTTTGGAAGTCGGTTAAAAATATTATGTTGATTATTTCATGTTACAATCTACCTTTGTGCCAAGTTTCATTTAAGTACGTTGAGTAGTTTGGCTGAAATACCGTCAAATAGGTAGTTACAATTTTTTGAAGATCCCACGGGAACTCTTTCGTTTTTCGGGATAATAATTTCCTATAATGCTCTTCAGGTCATAAGCTACCTGCCTGCCAAATTTCATTTAAATACGTTGAGTAGTTTGGCTGAAATACCGTCAAATAGGTAGCTACAATTTTTTGAAGATCCCACGGGAACCCTTTCGGTTTTCGGGATAATAATTTCCTATAATGCTCTTCAGGTCATAAGCTACCTGCCTGCCAAATTTCATTTAAATACGTTGAGTAGTTTGGCTGAAATACCGTCAAATAGATAGCTACAATTTTTTGCAGATCCCACGGGAACCCTTTCGTTTTTCGGGATAATAATTTCCTATAATGCTCTTCAGGTCATAAGCTACCTGCTTGCCAAATTTCATTTCATTCCATAGAGCGGTTTTAGCGTGATGCGATGACAAACATTCCCATACGGACAGACAGACAGACAGACAGACAGACAGACAGACAGACATTTTTTTCAAAAATGTTATTTTTAGGTTCTGTGGCTCTTATAGACCCCCTTTTTTTGATTTTAACTTAAATATTCTTAATGTACAGACATGACCCCTCTACAGATTTATTATATGTATAGATTTAACAATAAAATATAATGATAAATAAAAAAATATAAATACATATTCGTAATATGCTTGCCAAGACCTATCTTTTGATACCAAACACGAGACAAATATCTTAATTAAATTTTTTTTGGAGATAGTTTTTGAGGTATAATTTTCAAAGTCCAAAATTTTTCAAACAATTATACAGCCTATGTTACTCGCGACATTAATACAAATCGATTGACACCTCATTCATCAAAATCGGATCAGTAGTTTAGCCGCTACGAGGGAACAAACATACATACATACAAACATACATACATACATACATACATACATACATAGACTGCCAAAATCATTACTCTTATCATTATCTTCCTTTTGGCTTCGCCGAAGTCGGGTAAAAAAAACTAGACAACACGATAAACGTACACGAGTTTTTTAACTTTCAATCGGTTGGGATAAAATATCTGCAACCACCAACCACCGAGTTATTATTAACAGTGTTCTCTCCGGGAGGTGGCACTGTAACTGCGACGCGAACTTTCACAAACGACCCGCGAAGTTCGAGCGACGCTAATGACACGGCGATCGAGTGGTTTGACTTTATAGAAAAATACTTTGCTCGTGATATATTTTGTTCTGAAATAGCATACTGTAGTAGCTATTGGTAGTTATAAATATTAACACCTCCATAGCGCAGTGGTTGAGCGCGTTGGTGCTCGAACGAGAGGTTGCGGGTTCGAATCCCGCCGAGGGACCAAAAAGTTTTCAATGTTCCTGGGTCATGGATGTGTATTAAATTTTACTGTATAATATAATAAAAATCTAAAATATGTGTATAGTATAAAAGTATTAAATATATTTCCGTTGTCTGGTACCAGTAACACAAGTTCTTCGGATACTTAGCACGGGGCCAGATTAACGTGGTGTGAAGCGTCCATAGAAATTATTATTATAATATTGTAATTCCTTTATGTATTTATAAATATTAATACCTGCGTAGCGCAGTGGTTGAGCATATGTGCTCGAGCCGAAAGTCGCGTGTTCGAATTCCGCCGAAGGAACAAAAAGTTTTCTATGTTCCTGGGTCATGTGTATTAAAATATATAATAATAAAGTTGTTCACTTTTAAAAGTGAAACGAAACGTTTTTTTTAGCTGTCAAATAGGTTATCAAATAGAGATTTCGATTGATTATTTTATTTATACGGGCATAAATAAGTTGCTTTTTTATTTTTTCTTTTTTCTTTTTGAAACGTAAAAATAAAGATTATATAAATATAGATTATACTTATTTTAATTTATATTATGAATATTATGTTCGCTTTCTAATAATTCTACTTAAAATAAAGCAAGTAAGACTTCTGTTAATCACGATATATTCTCTTCTATCAAAACATATTCAGTTTCATTAGTACATCAACAAACCTTTATAATATTAGAATGTGCCAGTAAGAAAGAAGTAGGTCCATACATTTTCAATTATTATATTTACATCTCAACATAATATTATGTGTATCAGTATTAAAATTTAAATATATTATATCTAGTAATATCCCGCGAATCAATTATAACCACAACCTGCAAGCAGATGAGTGAGTGTACGCATAGGCATGCGTACACTCACTCATCTGCGTACACTCGCATAAGCAGTGTGGGAGGAGGGTGTTGCATCTAACGCATGCCTATGCGTACACTCACTCATCTGCTTGCAGGTTGTGGTTATAATTGTTTCGCGGGATATTGCTAGATAATATTATATAATAATATTTAAATTTTATGCTATGGATTTCCGCAAAGTAACGCCTGATTCCATTAACTATGTATCAGTATTTCAATTGACATTGTTAGTATAGAGAGCTTGTCTCTCTACATTTAGTGGTCTCAAACCAATCACAAACACCTTTAATCGCCTTCTGTATGAATTCATGCGACCCCATCTCGAAAATAGTCGGCTAAAATTATATTGACCCATGTTTATTATTGAAAAGTTTTCTTTCAGAATTTTAATTAAAAGTTTTGCAGACGTAATTAGGTTGGAAATGAAGAATCAGAAGTTGAGGTCATATCGTAGTACATGAAATGTAGAGGTCAGGGGCGCGGGCAAGATAAGTTCAACTTCATACAAAGTTACATAATATATTAAAAAAAGATTATTTTGCCTGGACTTCACCTTTTGCCAGTCTCTTTGCGAGTATTAAAATGGTACTACCCTGATACTGGCAAAGGCTGAATTCCAGGAACATTCCAGAAACCGCCATCTAGCGCCACTATTGGAAAATACTAATTTCGTTTCGTATCTTCTTCTTAATTAAGGAGTTGAATTTAGCTTAATGTCATGTTATGCTTAAAAAATATGCTTATCTTTATTTTAATGTCAATATTTGTACTTAATGCAGCATATTTACATTTTATTATTTACAAACGTTAATAGTAGTGATATCTATTGCATTTTTTTGTATTAAAGATAGATTGTATGGGATGGTAGGCCATGACTGTATTAATAGATTGGCAACCAATTGTAGATAACGTCGCTGCGACGCGCGTTGAGCACTGAATAATACATTGCTTTTTACTTACCTAATTCAAAACCGAGATAAATATTAAGTTTTAGGTGATAAATATATTTTTAAACTTTTCCAAGTAAATGCCTCGTAATACCATTACGTAAAAAAGTATGTCCTATTGATACAAAAATCAATTTCCTATTTACTAAACACAACACTATAGAAGCTAATGAAGTGATCAGCCTGTCTCATAATAGCGGCGAGGAGGTGCGGGGATGTGGGGGGGTGATGGGGGATGGGGTAAGGGAGAGGTAATTAAAGTTTATCTCCTGAGCCGGCGTGTGAAGGTGAACGCTCGTTGACACTGCCACTTAACTAATTCATATTATATAGTATTGTATAGACTTTATCCAGGTTTCTAAAAGGTTTATCAAATCGTTGATTAAACGTTTTAGTTAGCAAGCCATTTAGAACGGTCATTGGTGAACATCATTCCCAACAACTTCGCTCACTCGCTACGTTCACCAATAAGCATTCAGAATGGCTTGTTAACTTAAATATTAGCTGATCGAAGATTTGATCAGTCTTTGTTAATCTTTCGTCTTCATATCATAACGAAATTATGTAGGTAAGCGTCTAATGATAATATTATTTTGATATTCTAATGATATAATAATATCTACAGACGCTTCACACTACGTCAATCTGGCCCTGTGCTAAGTATCCGATGAACATGTGTTACAGGTACCAGACAACGGAAATATATTTAATCTTAATTGTTAAAACTCGTTAATGATTAACTGTATTCGTATCGGTATTCTGAGAATTTCACTTTATCGTTGACCCATGAGTGTCATGAGTTGCAGTGAGTACCAATGAGGTCCAGTGAGTGTCGGTGTCACAGCAGTATCGTATTGATCTGTTGTTGTGTGACCGGCGACTACAATCGGACCCGATCGTATTCACAGTAGACTGGACGGTGTTTGCACGAACTAGGTAACGATCTAGCTATAGGCGGGTTTGTGAGAGTGAATCAAAAATTTTTGAATTATAGACGCATGAGAATAAAACAATAGTAAAAAACATATATTAAGGGGCTAGTTACCAATTGAAAAATAGTTTTGTCTTGAATACCAAATCTGTAAAATTTACAGTGCAGTGTATCCTTTAAATAAGTAATGTATGTTAGTTCCTTAATAATCATAGTGTCGTATAATATGTAGAGTAAGCTTAAATGTATTTTACATTGAAGTTTTTTTTTAGTTTAAGAACATTATGTAGACTTCCCACCTCACCTAAGCCGACCAAATTAAAAAAAAGTCAATAATGATTATAATTGATATTTAAGTAGCAATGTTAGCTGGTACTACTAGATACATTCAATTTAAGATAAAATTTATTTTTATTCCCTCGGCGGGTTTCGAACCTTCGACCTCTCGCTCGAGCCAACGCGCTCAACCACTGCGCTACGGAGGTCATCAAATCATGTCTTCTAGATTGCAGGACTCGAGTGTAAGTAGCGAGGTATGGTTATGACGTGGTCAGGAATTAGCCCGTCCATTGGCCAGAGGAAGCTGAAGTAAAAATAGCGACGAGTGTTCAGGATTTCAGTGAGCACTGCTTAGTGACAAAAACTCGCATTAGGCTCACAGAAGCCCAATTCATTTCGGATATAAAAACTTCGGATCCGAGTCAACGGGAACTGTGATGATTACGAAATTCGAAAACAAAATGTATTGTATTTGATATAAGGTTCGCTAAATTTGAAACGAATTTGTATGTCACTTAGCGTAGCTGATGTCCTATATTAGTTGTTTTAGAACTTGTGTTATTAGTGATGGCCTCTTGAATCAAGGCCCCGGTTAGCGTAGATATATGGGCTGCGGGATCCTGTGGCTAACAGTGCTACTCAAGTTTAATTGATTGGAGACTTGATTGAAAATGCCTCGCATAATCTCAATAATGCCCAAATACTGGAGCGCTACATAGGATTAGAAGCCATGATGACACTGTCACTGAATGACAGGAATACAAAGACGGCACGTGGCTTAAGCGTGACTTAATTTAAATAACGCATCAGCATTTGTAACGGGGGCCGAATGACAGATATATTATTATACGTGATTTTTAGTAGATTTTGTAGTTGCAATGGGGAAATTAATAACCTGATGGTAAGCGATTACCACCGCCCATGTATGCCAGCGTCACAGTTATAAGTGCTTTTCCAGTCTTTAACCTCGAAACTCTCCACTAACCTCAATCACTTGGCAGAAATACAACGCAAGCGTTAATTCACGCCGGTTTTCTGTGAGCTTCTTGTTTTTATTCAGTTTAAACGTGGCAAGGCTCTCTTCTCCTCATTGTATATTATTGTACCTAATGCATTCAATTTATAAAGATACATTAAAAAATCGTCACGTATTCACATTGCGGTGTCCCCAAATATCTCTATGTGTCTCATATTTTATTACAACATTTTCTGAAGGTCACGTAGCGCCATCTCTGTCACTTTACTGCCGTCCCGCTCCGAGTGTAATTTGTATATTATATTACGGCTTACATTCGGGCCGGTCGTTTCTTTTACTGTCCCGACGCAAAGTTTTAATACGTAAATAAAATTCAATAAAAACTGCGTTCGTGGAATTAATATTTAAGGGCGGATAATTTTGTTTTGGTTACTTTTGGGGCGGGCGGCTGTTACACGTGGGGCTTTGGGGCGAGTGGGGCGAATGGCTGATATTTAAAACATAGGTAGTTCATTTACGGTTTTTTTTAAACGG
The DNA here is from genome assembly GCA_905187575.2 of Celastrina argiolus. Classification (NCBI taxonomy): domain Eukaryota; kingdom Metazoa; phylum Arthropoda; class Insecta; order Lepidoptera; family Lycaenidae; genus Celastrina; species Celastrina argiolus. The sequence continues at coordinate 16,258,734 of LR994597.1, forward strand.
GCATTGGCCCACCTCATATTCCCACTGCAACTCCTGTGAGCCAGGATCGACAGCGGTGACCAACCACGACAAACCCTTTGATATCTCAGGGGTGCCCGAGGGACAAGCAAAATCTGTCTTGGGACCCACAATGAAATTAATCAGAATAAAAAAGGAGGAGTAGGAAGTATTCCAGTTTCCCTCCCCAAGCAAGTGGGAGACAGTACAAAATAGTAATGTCCCAAAAGACCAAAAAATTAAGGGAAAGCACCACGGGAATATATATTATGAACGGTCTACGCAGCGCTTTCTTCTTTTCTCTGCATAATAGCATGCTGATTTGAATTTCTAACTGACACCAAAATTAGTGGCCCAGGAGTGTACGTAACCTAAGTGTGTACGCAATGCTCAAACTAGAGTTAACGCTGCTGGCTACACTATTAAGTGGATTGTTTGATTGTAATAATTTTATTGTAAAAAATATTCTGTTAGATGTTGACTCAAAGAAATAAATGCTCAAGGATTTTTTCTTTTCTCTCGTATCCAAGTGAAACGGATAAGTGAGTGGCTGGAGAGAGACCTACTTTTTACATCCAACCCACACTTCTTTTCATGTGTAACACATGATCAATGATCAGCTTGTATTGTTCTAGCAGACTTGAAACGTTTTTAGTTTCCAAGAAGTTATTTACATAATAATAGACAAAAATTTTGCTACGTTTTTCTCTTCAGATATTATTAAAATTACTTCAATTTTAATAACATAATATAAGACCGGTTTCAACTAAAGCCACGTTTCATTTCTGTATATCTATATTTTCTAATAGATATAAACGTCATCATCAAGTGTGAGTAGATTCTATGAGAAAATTGATGTAAAACAATTAATAAAGTGGAAAAATTACAATTACTTTGTGAATTGAAGAAAGTGTTGAAGGTGAATAATTGGTGTCGCAAAAAAGTTTTACCTAGAAAATTGAGTTTAAACTGTCACTTAAACATTTTAAAATATGTAGTAACGTATACATTAATTTTAGATACGGGTCTTAAGATTATTGTACTTAATACTTTACGACGTATTCTAAAATGTTTAAGTGACAGTTTGAACTCAATTTTGCCACATATCACATTCATCCGTTCATGTCTTCAATTATTATTGTGTAACATCAATTGAAAAAAAACCAAGAACCTACATCACATTCAATAGCATACGATATTTTATTCACGTCACATACAGATCGTTATGTTTAATCTACATTATTAAGATAAGATAATAATTATCCAATTCCGAATAGCAATATCCGCATCTCCAGGACTCCCTCTTGTAATTTCCACCGGGCGGGCGGGAAGTGTACAAAGTAGTTAAAAGTTTGAAGTGAAACTCAACGAGTTGGAGGTATTCGGTAATTTGGGATCGATGCTCCAACTTATTAACCGATAACTTGACGAAAATTTGTAATAATAGTTCGTGGAACACTTGACTTGTATATAGTACTATTGAACTTAGATATCCATTATGAACTTTATATATACAGCGTGTTTAAGGAACGATCACTGTTGAAATTAGAAAATTTAATACTAGTAACATTATAAATAGAAATGTTATGTACTGACGTTAGGTGTCACTAATAGTCTCTTATCTATGCTATAATTCTCTTTGTGTTCTTGCCTTGTGAAATGTGCATCGTTGGATAATAAAAGTTAAAGTTATCAAGAAATCTGTTTTATATATATTAAAATCCTGTCATATAAACCCAAAAATCACTATAACTTTAAGATGCTGGCTTTCCTCATTTTGGAAATGTATTTTTTATATTGATTTTTTTTGACAAAAACCTATAAAAAATTTTGACCATTTCTTTTTTTTTGTCGCAAGAATAAAGAAAAAGCAAAAAAAAATTTTTTTTTTACTTATATCAAAAAAATACATTTCTAGAACGAGGAAAGGTAGTATGATCATATACCAAAGTTATAGTGACTATTCTTTTACACCCGTTATATTAGGGTTGCGTAGTCTTGGCGCAGGCTGTTCCTCCTCCAGAGGGAAGTTCTATCCTGTACAAGATACAAGATTTGGATTAGGGTCTTCATAAGGGTGATAGGAATTTAGTTACAGGAACCCCACGCCAGTCGCGTACTCAAAAGATTTTATTAGGTGTTGACACTCATAATGACTAGGACAACTGCAGTATATGTTTTTACACACCAATATTATAGTGTTTGGAACCCAAGCCACTTACTTGATCAAAGGATGAGTGATGATGCTCATGATATGGACCCCGATAGCTGCAGTAGAAGTTTTCCGTTTCACACACAAATGTTATGGTGTTAATTAATTATTATGGTGAATTAAAAAGGAACTAGTAGACCCAAGACCCCAGAGCAGGCCAGGCTCAATGAGTATCGTCATGAAAACAGGTGATAATTAAACAGAAACAAAATATTTAAAAAAACTACGTATAAAATATAACTTCACGTTCTAAAAGCAAAATACAATTGCGCGTCTCAGTATAACGTTTTCTTAGAATCGTGTTGTAGGTGAGAGAAGTTTGACAAAGCGTAATTAAATGAAGCGAAGCTGTGTCACCGGGGACCTAGAGTACATACAGACAGAAGGCAAGCCTCGTACATACTACGCTCCACTAAGTGCTATATTTTACCTATAAATATTATTTTGTACTTTTCAGTTGTTTAAGTTGGTTTCTTTAAACGTAATTTTTTTCTATTAAGCTATTGCATAGCTTCTATAGCGGGCCTTGAGCGTGGAGACTGAATCCAGAAATTCCCTAACGAAAATAACCTAACACCCCGGCCCGCACAGCGGTGATACTTTTTATTGCCATCTATCGATGAATAGCAGAACTTTTAATGACTTTTTTGAAATATCACGCTTGTCTCTTTATTTCAGCAACTCGCCTCTAGGTGACACCGGATAAGTTGATAAAAAATGCTATGCAATAGCTTTACCGCGGCAGTCCCCGAGTAGTTACTACACGTCTTTTTGATTACTTTTTTGTGTCTCGGAAGTTAACTACAGTAGGACAAATCATTTCAACTGTTTGGAAGCTACGATGCTACAGGCATACTGATATACACACACTCCATATTTATAACACCACGCTATTTTCGGAAAGGTGTACCCTTATATAGGTACAATGATAAAGTTGCGGTGTTAGAGAATTGAAAAAACCAGCGTTCCTCTTTACAAATATGTACAATAAGGACATAAGACAAGTTTTATACATTCCCTAAACTACACTCACGTTAAGTCACTAGAAGGCTGTAAAGTTTAGCATAAAAACGTGCAAAAATTGAGGTGTACCCAAACTAGTCTTCTGTGTCTATCTGTGCCTATGACACCCGATGTCCCCCGCGAGGGGACACGAGCGTCCCCCGGCGTCCTCCTGTCCCCCGGCGACGATCGGGGACGGAGTGACGGATCAGTTGAGAAACACTTTGGATAATTAAAAAGTTCCTAACGACGTGATTTGGGGTATCGACGCAACGGTGAAACTCAACATAAGTCCGATAATTATAATTAATTAATTAAATGTACTTTACATAATAATTAATATCTATGGACGCTTCACACCTCGTCAATCTGGCTCTGTGCTAAGTATCCGAAGAACTTGTGTTACCAGACAACGGAAATATATATTTAATACTTTTATACTATACACATATTTAAGATTTTTATCTATGACCCGGGAACATTGAAAACATTTTGTTCCCGCGGCGGGATTCGAACCCGCAACGTCTAACTCGACCACCAACGCGCTCAACCACTGTGCTACGGAGGTCGTTAAATTGTTATTATGACACCACCGTGGTAGAGTGGTTTAAGCTCGACCTCCTCCAGAGGTAAGTTTGATACCCGCATTGGAACAACAGACAATTTACTGTATTTAAAAAAAAAACTTTCCAAAATTAATAACATTACAAACATAAAGTACCACAGAAAATCTCGACAAAATGAAAATAAACTTTGTTGTTATTAACGGAGGATCTTGTTCAATTAAAATAAACTTTATTTACTACATCTTGTATAAGGCAATATGTCCAAAACTCCTCATTATCTTAAAGATATTTGTTTAGCTTTCTTTGTTATATAAATCTTTTTCTTAAAAAAATATATCATACTTTTCCGTCTCACAAAACTTCATACTATGACTCCTCTTTCGCTACATCTGCTATGCGTTTATACTTTACCTCTGAGAGTTCAAAAATCACAAACAATAAAGACTTTTTAAAAAAGTATTTACGAATATTATTTAAATCAGCTATTTTTTGTTATTTGATTTATTTAACTAGGTCTGGAAGAAACTGATGTATGACCGTCTTTTTGTATAGTTCTTACTATTGTACGTGTTTTTTTTTTGGGTACAAACTTTTTTAATATCTTACAAGAATTTTCTCAATTCTATACTCGCAACGCAAACAAAATTTACAAAATGTGTCAGTTATACTACTGTTTACATTGTCCACCGATTAAATTGTATTTAAATTCCCTAAAGATGTATGTATGGTCCAACGCCCTGACCATCGAAACTGTTACAAAACGGCCCGACCTAAACGCTTCTTAATAACGTTTTAAATGTTAATTGGAGACTTATTAAAAACAATTTTCTGGGTAATTTGAACACAAAAATTATTTCAAACGTAAATTACAAAGCGCGAGGAAATATTACGAAAACGTTTGAAAGTAAAAATATTAAGTAGAATAAAAGCATTTCAAAGGGAAGTGAAAAATTTTAATCGAAATTTATGCTACTATTTATGTAATATCAACTTAGCTAATATAAGTTGTAATATACTTATAGTATACAAAATATATTAGAACGATAGCAGAGAGGTGTTATAAGTTTCATGCGTATGTCTGTTTGTGTGTTTGTCGATTCGCGGTAAGTACGCGCTTCCTGGACACATTAAGGCCTCAGCCTCGAATTTTGCGGGCAGCGGGGCGGGAGCGGCGGCGGCGCGGGAACGGCAGGATCTTTTGCGTAAAATCAAATGGACCGGTTCTCGAAAACAGCGGGAGCGGGTAACGAGCCCCGCTGCCCGCAAAATTCAAGACTGAGGCCTAAACCTACACAACATGCAAACACAGGTGACTGCCATTGTATATTTATTACCGTCAAACGCCATACGCGGCACAAAGGGACGGAAACGTATATTTGCCGGGTACATACAGAACTCAATATCTTCTATATCAAATAGACAGCATTCTTTATTCTCCGCGAGACGGTGAAATTGAAAATAATATTACCAATAATGGCGTCCCCTCTCCTCCCGTCCCCGGGGGGACGTCAAAAAAACGAGCTTACAGGGCGAGCCGCACAAAAGAACAATGTCGCTTTTGTTTAGCAAACAAACCAATTAGAAAAGACGCGTCGGTCCCCGGCTCCCCGACTCACTTGCGGCTACACTTCGAGGGCTCTTGCACTATTTCTTGCATAGGCCAAGTGTTGAACAATGTCGGCCCAATTAACCCTTTGACTGCCGACGCCGCGACGGGGACGGGGCGAACTAACGCTGCACCGTCTCTACATAATTGGGTTATTGAATGAATTTATTTTTGGACTCTGTACAAAAGAAATAAAAAATGTAACCCAAACCTTAAGCGAGAATTAGGATAAGTGATTAAATAAAATTCTCTCGACTCTTTTTCGCAAAGCGATATTTGTACTCAGGTTGATGTAATGTCTACGTACGGTTAACAACGTGACGTCACAATCGGTTTTTCCCTTCTCATTATAATTAATAGTTTAATACCTTCATAATTTTTGACGATACTTATAGAGGTATATATAGATATTATAACATAAAAAGACTAAGGGCCGATTTTTCAATCGTCAGATAACTTTTATCTGTTGAATAAACATATTACTTTGACATTTGTTCTATACAAAATCCGTCAGTCACATATTTATTCCTTAGATAAAAGTTATCTGACGACAGAAAAATCGGCCTTTAATGTAATATTTTATCAATGAAAAAATTGTATCCGAAACGAAGTCAAAGTCATAATTAATTAAGCTGTAGTATATAATATATTCTACTTGTAACTTAATTAATTATGACATGATCACGACATTGATATTTGTATCAACTTCGTTTCATATACGACGTCCACTATACACGTAAGCTTGCCTAAAGTGCCTATTTCATAGCCATACTCGCCACGCTTGACAAGCAGGTTGGCGAGCGCATATATGCTGTGCCGCTGTAATGTAAACTACACCTATCTCACCTAATTTACCATTTGGTCACCGTATCTTATTCTTTTTCGTAGTTTTATGTCCAATGTTCTTTTGTCCCCAAAAAATATTTAGGTGTTATATATATATATATATATATATATATATATATATATATATATATATATATATATATATATATATATATATATATATCTATCTATACATATAATAAATCTGTAGAGGAGTCGTGTCTGTACATTGAAGATATTTGAGAAAAAATATTATAGGGGACCTTTATTTAAGCTATAGTACCCAAAACAATGATTTTTGGAATTTTTGTCTGTTTGTCTGTTTATCTGTTTGTCTGTTTGTCTGTTTGTCTGTGGGTTTGTGCACGCTAATCTCAGAAACGGCTTATCCGATTTAGGTGTACTTTTCACTAATATATTGCGACAAGCTTCACTTAACATTTAGTGTTTGTTTCATGTAAATCGGTTTAGAAATAAAAAAGTTATGACAATTTAAGAACATCATGCCGTACTTGCTGGACATTTGTAGGAAGCGCGCCGGCCCGGGAGCCGCGCGCCGCGCCGCTTCAAATTTTATTCGCAGCGAACGCACCGGGAGAGAATGGCATTCGATAAAAGTGAATTTCATTTATTTATATTTATATTATTATTATTATAAAGGGTTTTTAAATACAATAATTATTTTTGTATAGGCGTAGGATAGTTTGTTTTCAAGTAAACTATTATACAATATAGGTACCTAATAAATAGAATTTTGATTTACACGTAAAAAAATTAGGTCAATATAACTTAGATTTATGTATTTCTTGATAATTTATTTCTTAGTTTTTATACTAGGTAGGACAATCTAAAGTTTTTTTTCTTGATTTTCTTTATTACGAAAGTTTTTTGTATAAAATCAGTTACGGTAAACGGTAGTAAGCTCAAAAAAAAAATATTTTTATGGTTTCGCAATTTATCCTTTGTCAGCACTAAATTAAAACGTTGTTGCTTCATTTATCTTTAAAGATTCAGAGTTCCCGGAAAGTAGAAGAGTCCCTTTAGGTTTTGATTCCCTTTCAAGTGTCGAAAATGACAAAAATTTGCGACATAAACGGTTGTATCTTTTGGTTGCGGTGGCTAAGAAGTCTGATTTTTTCACAGCTTCAAGGGACAGTTATAGGTCCTGAGTATTTTGATATGATTTTTAGCTTGATACCTACACGTGTTTTTGAGATAATGGGTTTTGCAATACAGATAGACAGATGGACCACGAAGTTAAATCCTATACTAAATTAACGAGAAAAATTTGCCGGGTTTATACGGTGTATGAGGTGTATCCAAATAATATTATCAGAATAACTTCTCTACTAACTACATGTTGTTCGAGGCCTACTTCTTTTGCTGAGCTCCGAAAGGATGGTAATATACCTAATATACCCTACATACAAGCGGCTTGCCGGGCATGTCACTAACTGGATCAGGATCAACATTGACAAGTACCTATTAGCGAAAGTCCTCAGCGGTTGCGCCATTTATTTGTAGTCATGATGGTGTTCTGTGTTCTTTTTGATGCTGAGCAGTTATGTCTGACTATTCAAGATCATACACACATCTATTGGGGGTAATCCTATGTCTTCATATGGCAAGTCCTCGCCATTATTTGACGGTAGACTATTATTATTACTTCATCGGCCTACTTCTTTTGCCTTTGCACGACTATTGTTAAAAATGTATGTTAAGTATTAAAACAGATTTATTATAACACTGCCCTAAATCACTTTTCCACGCGTACGAAGTCGCGGGCACAGCTAGTACATATAATAAATCTGTAGAGGAGTCGTGTCTGTACATTGAAGATATTTGAAAAAAAATATGATAGGGGACCTTTATTTACGCAATAGTACCCAAAACTATGATTTTTGAAATTTTTGTCTGTTTGTCTGTTTGTCTGTTTGTCTGTTTGTCTGTTTGTCTGTGGGTTTGTGCACGCTAATCTCAGAAACGGCTTATCCGATTAAGATGTACTTTTCACTAATATATTGCGGCAAGCTTCACTTAACATTTAGTGTTTGTTTTATGTAAATCGGTTCATAAATAAAAAAGTTATGACAATTTTAAAAGATCATGTCGTTTTTGCTGGACGTTTGTAGGAAGCGCGCGCGGGTCCGAGAGCCGCGCGCCGCGCCGCCCGCGCCGCGCCGCTTCAAATTGTATTCGCAGCAAACGCACCGGGGCCGCGGGGGTGACTTTTATTTGTTAGTTTTAGGCTTGCTAGGTAGGGACAATCTAAGATTTTTTTTCTTGAGTTTATTACGAAAGTTATTTGTATAAAATCAGTTAGTACTTTTACTGTAAAGTCCTTTGTGATAAGTAGGTACTGTATACATATTTGTTAGCGTAGGTTAGTAATAAGTAAATAAATAAAAACCGGCCAAGTGCGAGTTGGACTTGCACAATACAAACCTGATTGACATAGAATTTTGATTTGGTTACAGCTTGAATATATTAGAGACCTAAGTATTTGTTATAAGTTTCAATTATACACATTCATGACAAACGGTACTAAGTTTAAAAAAATCAAGATATTTTTACTATCTATATAATGTTACTAAAAACGTATGGTTTTAGACGTTGCTTGGTTTCAAATTTTATGATTTTGAGTTCACGGGAAGTAACCTTTAGGTTTTGATTCCCTTACGAGTGTCGAAAATGACGAAATTTAGCGACATACCTAAGCAACTGCTTTTGGTTGCATTGGCTAAGAAGTCTGATTTTTTCACTGCTTCAAGGAACAGTAGGTATCCTGAGTATTTTATATAATTTTCATCTTGATACCTACACGCGTTTCTGAGTAAAAGGGTCTTGACAGACAGACGGACAAGTGATCTTATAATATGTGTTTCGTTTTTTCCTTTTGAGGTACGGAATTTTAAAAACAGTTTTAAGATTTTCATAAATATATTGCTCTTTTTTTTTCTATTTTATAATATATACGTTAAAAAACATCTTGATAGTTACTAAACTGTGTTACAGGGGAAAACTGTTGATACAACTCGATTCCAATCGAGTTACCTTTTGAAATTCTAGCCTTTAACAGATTATTATGGGTTTTTTTGCCAAATATCATAATATTGATAGAGTATTCTCATAAACAAATCTATCTTACAAGCGATAGCGCGATGCAGAGCAGACCATAATAGCGACATCTATACGCCAAATGCCGTACTTTTAATACAATTATAGCAAAGTTGAGTAGGTACCTACATTTATACAATACGTTATCCGAGAGTTATACTCAGCGTGCATCATTATCAATGTATAATATTATTTTGCATTGTATATTATAGTTCTCATTCCGTCCGTTAAAATTCATACTACAGCCTACTATTACTGTACATTTTTATAGTCTTCTTTGTCCAAATTATGTATTCGATAACTGCATAATACATAGAATTTTGATTAACATAAGTATTGTGTTTACAGTTAATCTAAAAAAGTTATGTCAATATAAGTTAGATTTATGTTTTTCTTGATATTTTTATTTCTAAGTTTTTATTATGGACCGAATGGTTTTTATGTTAGGTAAAACTTAGGTTTGTTTTCTTTCTTTTGGGACTTTCTATATTTTGCTATTTTTCTGTATAAAAACAGTACTTTAACAGTGAAGTAAGTGTTTGGTTATTAATAAATAAAAAACCGGGCAAGTGCGAGTCGGACTTACGCACCTAAAGGCTAAAAGACCGCAAAATTTTACGGCGCGCTGTCATCATTGTCGCCACACCAGCAGCGTCGGCGTAGAAACGATCATCGTCTGCAGCCGCTGCGGCGCTATTAGATGTTCGTCGTGTATGTGAGCGTACTATCAAGTAGTCCCGTTCGCATTATAGTAATTGTACACGGTCGTTTGTCAAGCTGGTAGTAGGAATTGTCAACATAAAGTAGTTTTTTAAATACCTCGACGACAGTTTTTATAACTAAAAATATTTTTTAAACAGATTTATTATAACACTGCCCTAAATTACTTTTCCACGCGTACGGAGTCGCGGGCACAGCTAGTATATAATATATATATATATATATATATATATATATATATATATATATTTCGTTTATTAATATTTAATTTTCCTAATAAGACCTTTAAAATTCTAATACGTACATGTACTGTTAATTTGTTGTGCTCCACAAGCAGCAATTAAAAAGTATGTTCCCGTGTTATGTGATATTTCATATTTATTTTAAAATGATAAAATAACAAAGTTACGGCCGCGGCGCTCCACACCGCACACGTAACTCATTTAAAAATTAAACGAATCGCTTATTTTGGAAATAAAATAACTTCGTCCAAAAACATTAATAGGAAAATAAATTAAAATAAACACTCGCATTTAAATTAATATTTATGACGAATTTTATACACTCCGAATTGTTTGCTTTCGTTTTAATGGAATGCTCTTTGCGATAATTATTATAATATTATTTTTGTCTTTTAATGTATGTAAAATAAGAGCGTTCGTTAGTTTTGTTCAACTTTCTGATTAAAGAAACGTGCGTTATTTTATACATTGTACTGTAGGTTCTTGGTGGAAATTCATGTTAGACAGTAGGTAATAATACAAAAACAACTTGCACTTTTTTCACTCGGTCACAACGATCGGTTTCGACTAAGTTATCATAAGATAAATTTTTTGATTGATTTGTTGATCTTAATATCCACAATCGCTAATCGATTTTCATATTGATATATAGAATCATTACATATTGGTTGTTTGTTGTTTTCATTGAGTAAGCTTCGCAACTACTGAATCTATTTTGATGAAATTTGACACAGGAATAAGTTAGAGTACGAGGAAGGACGTAGGCTACTTGTTATTGCGGGAAAATGTACGATTACTACGGGATCGCCTGTGACGCGTACGAGTCGCGGACAACAGCGTTTTGAAACAATTTGACACACATTTACCCGGGATCGCCTGTGAAACAATTTCACATACATTAGTACTAAAACTATGCCCGGGAAGTAGAGTGTAAAGCACCTATGTATTTCTATCATTAGGGTGTCACTGCTCCAGTGCGGTATAACAAACAACTCGACAAACAAACTCCTGAGCAATTCAGATGCAAATTAGCCTGTTTATCACTCGCAGCGCTGCATCGATTTACGTTCCCGAAATGTTTTGTTCTATTTGACGGAGCAGCGCTAACACCGCTGAGCGGTGGAACACGACACGCTACCTGCGCCTCTATAGAGGACTCGAATTTTACACTCGCTGAGGTCGTTTCGTACGTCGTTGTGGAAAATAATTTAAAACGCTCCGTTGTGAAGGAAAATCCGCACGAATTTCTGGACGAGTGTCGGCAGATTATTGTAGTACGGGACGATACATAGTTGTCCTGAAGCTGCCACTGTCAACGCTTGTGGAACGACAGGGGCATGAGTTGAGAGTAGTGATGTTCCGAATATCCATATCCGCGGATATCCGAGGTAAAAGAAAAATCCATATCCGTGTCAGTTACTTTTCACGCGAATCTTTTACGGATCTTTTTCAGGTGCTTAAGAGGAAACACCACGGTTGAGAGAAATACAAAATAGGTATTTATAAAATCTTTTGCTGTCTCGCAGTGCCTTAGCTAGCCAGCACTAGCGCGATAGAGACAACTGCAACTTGGACTGAAATTACCTATTAAAAGTATCAGAAATCGACGTTTAGGGGATTTCTGTTTCCTCCTCCAAAACTTAACCGATTTAAATATTTTTTTCTGTATTAGCTAAAAAAAGAATTGAGCTAGGTTCCTATTTTTTGCTTTTGTTGATTATTGTAGTCAAATCTGTTTCCTAGATATTTAAACATAGCGGAGAGTCTGGCCATTTTGTTTAGATTTTTAAACGTCCATATCTCTTTAAATAATTAATTTATTAAAAAAAGGAAAAAATAGAGACGTACAAACAATATCCATAAATATTCAGGAAAAAAATTGTTACTCTAGAGGTATTACCCAGGGAGGAAATAGAAATCCCCTAGACCCCTATTTTTGTATGGAAAAAATTTCGTGGTGTTTCCTTTTAAGTTAGAATTATTAAATAAAAAACTATAATATTCCAGTCATTATATTTGTATTTCTTAAAATCTAATATTTGGCACCTTTATATTGAAAATATTTAGATAGATCTATATAAATAAAGACATATAACTTTTATAACAGTGAAATAACTAAAACTTAAATCTTTTTTTTATCGCATAAGAAAATAAAGATCCGTATACATATCCGAGGATCTTTACACCGTATTTAGATCCGTATCCGCGATATAAATTTTTAACGATCCGGCACATCACTGGTTGAGAGCCACTTAATTTAACTATCGTTTCAGTACTCGGGCGTCAATGCTCAGAATGCCGTGTGATATTCCGGCGACCGATACTCCGAGTGGGTTCGATAATATATTGTTAATGGAAGTAATTATGTTACTACTGCTAACTTCTCGAATGTTGAAATATACACAAAGTGATAAAGTGGAAAAGTGTAAATAAAAGTTGTGCGTTATTATTGTAAGCAATATTATTGTAAGCACGAATTTCCATCAGGAACCAACCGCCCATTCAATCAGTTATATAAAAATATACCCGGTTTTTTATTATAACAGAATTACATAGTTGTTTTAAAATAGGTCCTGCACTAGGCACGACCTGTCCTGCAGATGCAACATTTTCTGATGTTTTAAACGTAAAAAATATTTCAACTAACAGTGTGTATAATACATTTGTTAACTAGCATTAGTACATTTTACAGAGCTGTCATATACGCAAAATAACATAAATCATAGTACAGAGACAAAACCTCAAACATATCGATAATTTTATAAATATAGTATTGAGCATTTTTATAAATATAGTATTGAGCGGCGGTCTGTGAAGTCCAATTTATATGTCGCGCGTCGGGCGAGGGTGAAAATTGTATGTCACATACAGTACAATACTATATTAACGCCCCCGTGGCCGAGTGGTTAATAGGTTCTCGACTTTACGTCTTAGGTTAAGTCTTGGGTTCGTAACCGCATTATAAATAACTAGCTGTCCCCGCGACTTCGTTCGCGTGGTTTTTGAGCGACTTAAACCGTTTATGCAGCGCACGCAAAGAAAGTCTCCCCGTTTTTGCAACATTTCTCACTGAAGCTTCGCTCCTATTGGTCGCAGCGTAATGATATATAGCCTTAAGCCTTCCTCTATAAATGGACTATCCAACAAAAAAATATTTTTTCAAATCGGATCAGTATTTCCTGAGATTAGTGCGTTTAAACAAACAAACAAACAAACTCTTCCGCTTTGTAATATTAGTATAGATAAAAAGTTTTTATTCACAATTTAAACATAAAGTTTGTTTTTGAAGGTCAATTTTCAAAATCAAACGGTAGAAGTAAAATTACAGTGACACAACAGCAAAGAACAGCTGACTGTATCTTTCCCGCTCGGGTACACTCGGTTCTGAGTTCACCCGATCGAGCGTTTCACCTCAGAGAAAAAATATATAGGCAGTGCGCCTAAAGAAGTTTTCACTTCAACAATATTTTCAAGTTTGGTTAGGACAATGCAGGGTGATCACCCGATTGTCTGACAAGAAGATGATCCATGCGTCGGATGGGCATGTAAAAGTCGAGGCTACACCTGATCTTCCACCAGTCATGCGTCGGATGGGCATGTAAATGTCGGGCCAACACCTGAACTCCCACCAGTCGTGTCGGTTATCAATCTCACTGGTCTACAAAAGTAAAGCAAGAAAGTGCTTCTATGTATTATGTGTTCATAGCCCACGCACTTAGGCACTTTAAAAAACTCTTGCATTGCTGTTGGTTTCAATGAAAACTGGTATCCGTGTGGCACCAGTGTGAGTTTGCCTCATACGTATATATTAAAACAAAGTTGTTCACCGAGTAGTAAGGGTAAAATATACACCATATTGGAAACATTTTGCTGCGAAAAGGAGCCTTTCCGTAATCTACTGTGTAATATATGTGTCTCATTGAAATTGATCCAGTAGAGCAGTGTATTATTACAAACAAACAAACAATAAGGCCTTCACATCTGTAGTAGTTTTAGCACAAATGTTATATTAATTATTATATTAATTGTGCACGTCTTATCTACTATATTTTATGCCATCTCCCTCTGTAGGGCTGCCGGAAGAATTTTCTTGTTAGAAATAAGCAGTGCCTTTGTGTCTTTATTTGTAAAATGTATTTTTGTGAATTTCCTTGTGTGCAATAAATGCTAAATAAATAAAATAGTTTTATAATTGATTTAGAAAAAACTAGCCAGTCTACTATTGGGGTAATGAGTCTCTTGAAATTGCTATCGCATATTTGCATCAAGTTAAACATAAGTTAGAAAAGTCCAGCTTTTAATGTATTTTAATGTATGTTCTTTGAGTATAATGTTGTAAAAGCATTTCTATTTACTGTATATATTTGCTCCCTCAGGCTTGTACAGCGTCTAGTGGCCTGTGAAGCGATGTGAGCAATTATTGTACAATGAACTTAACTACATAATCGAATACAGCTTTTCGATTCAATGTGATTATGTAGACAAACATTTTTAACTTTGTGTTGTATTACTGAATGTACTGTAGGTTCTTGATGGAGTGTTAGACAGTAATAATAAAATCACTTACACTTTTTCACTTTATTAATTACTACTTGACCCTTGACCACTTACCTATTTCGATTAATATTTATGTTAATTCAAATAGTTTGAGCTGATATAATTACGGTATTTATAGCAGCGGATGCAGACTGATACTGTAGATATTTGAAACGAAGATCGAGGCACGAGGATCGGTCCCGATCTACTAAATTGTATGGAACGGTGAGTTCAGCGACACACAGTGAATACATCTGTCGCATTGTCGCGGCGATACTGTCGCGGCTCTGTCGCTGTAAACCTAGTCTACGTTTACCCCAAATCTCATAAGTACTACAATAGACCACGCGGGAACATAATTATGAAGCTCCGTAAAGTAACGTTAACGAATGCACGGATCTCTCAACCACTGCGCTACCGAGACGACCACCATAGCGTCGAGCGGAAGGTCGCAGGTTCGTATCATGGCGAACGAACAAAAAGTTTTCTGTGTTCCTGGGTCATGGATGTGTATTAAATTTGTGTATTCATAATATAAAAAAATGAGTTTTTTATACGATATGATTATACGATAAAAGTATTAAATAAATTTCCGTTTTCTGGTACCTGTAACACATGTTCGGACACAGGGCTAGATTGACGTGGTGTGAAGCGTCCATAGATATTATTATTAATAATAATAATTGTATGAAAAGCATGATATTGCTAATATAATTGACAATTACTTTACGGATCTTTCAAATGTGCTTGTACTGATAACAAAGAGCAGTTTAAATGTTTTTTTGTGTATCTCGCGCTTTTCCCACGCAGTCGTTGCGGTCCGTGCGCCGTGACAGACACTTTTATCTGAGCTGACGTGAAGCGACGTTCCTACACGCTGCACGGTACAGACAGAAAATATGCCAATGTCATGTAATATGCAAAATAGTGGATGTGGTTTTACGATATTAATTTTATTTCGAAAGGAAGTTTTCATTTTTCGCCTCCCACTAGGTTATGTTGACGGGTTTTATTAGAACTAGGCCAGCTATGTAGGAGTTATTACATAGTGCCTTTAGATAATCTCTTCCTTCACTCCTAGTGGGAAGGATAACTGACACGACTGGCGGGAGATCAGTGGGATCGACTTTTTACATGCCCATCCGATGCATGGATCATCTTTCTTGTCAGACAATCAGGTGATCAACCTACATTGTCCTAACCAAACTTGAAAACAACTTTTTTTTTGTTCCAACGCGGGAATCAAAACCACGACCCCCGAGACGATAGTGAAGCTTTAAGCCATTAGACCACGAAAGCGTTCACTTGCTAAATCCAATTGTTTTTTTAGTAATTAATTCAATCAAAATATGTAAAATTTATTTCCAAATGTTTTTCAGAAAGTCAACAAAAAAGGCTAACTCAGAAAACATCAGATTTTAATCGTCAAAGCGTTATGTATTGTATTATTTTGTTTTCTTTGTTTACGATCACGGCGTTCTTTTCAACCTACACTGCACTCGGCGCAGTTTTGCTGTCTCTTCCTGCGGATTGACAGCAACAAGTGACGGCACAAAGCCGCCACGCCATACCTCCCCGCATCGTCACCCCCCTCCCCCCACCCGTGACGTCACGTCAGTGAGTACGGATTTACAACAGTTATGTTGAGCCTTTTTTGCATTGTGCTTAACACCTCATTAATTGTTTTTTAAATGAAGAATTTTAAAGGTGAATATTTGTGACGATGTTTGTGGCTCGCGAGAAACGGTTATTGATGTTTGGCATGGTAGTAGCTTCTGGGTTCTAACCCAGAGTCCAAGCTACACAACATAAGCTACTCTAGTCCAAGAGGTAATTTTTTTGATTAGAGTAGCTTATGTTTTAAGCCAGAGTCCAAGCTACCTACCAAAATTTTTCAGGCTTTTTATTTTTGGTATGGACTCTGGTTTAAAATATAAGCTACTCTAATCCAAAAAAAAATTCAGGCTTTTAATGTTTTTACGGTAGCTTGGAAAAAACTATATTAATAGGAGGGGTTAAAACATAGGCTACTCTAATCCCAAAAAGCTATCGTATTATTGCCCGCGACCTACTTTGTTGTAGCGTAATGTTATGCAGTCTCAAGCTTGTCGCCTTCCCCAATTAACGAACTATCCAAAACTTAAAGAATAATTGTCTACGAGAATATCACGTTCAATGAAAACCTTCAGTTTATATTATAAGCAATTACCTATATTATAAGCATATCATAAGCATAATATGCAGTAGTATTGGTTTTAAAACAGATTATAAACGATTTTTAAGCATTGTACTCGGTTGATTATCTTTTATATTTTATTGTAAGTAGTTTTTGAAATGAACAATCTAACTTGAGCCGTCTGCGGCGGGCAGGGGACGGAAGGGACGAAGCGGAGAACGAGGACAGGGGACGGGGGACGAGGGGACGAGGGACGGGGGGACAAAACAAGTGTTTTTAAATTAATTTATATTTCGCTCGCAGCCGGCGCTGAAATAGATAAAGTTTGTCTTGAAGTGCCTCAAATACTTCTGCGAAATATTATATTTTGTATTGCTTATTGTGTACAACGTACTAACCGCTAGTGTACACACTACGAGCTCGCACGCTGGTGCAAAATATAATGCTTCACTCTTGTAAAATTTGTTACGTATTTTTATCGTAACCAACCAAATCCTGAAGAAAGTGTTCTTCGAGATAAAAATTTGTTCTATATGTTATGAGATTCTCTATGGTATGAGAACAAAAACATTTATTACTATAATATAACAGTTTTATTAAATTGAGTGACCTGAGTTAAGCTCACTCAGTATCTAGTAGTTATAACGGGTGTAAAAAGAACAGTCACTATAACTTTGGGATATGATTATACTACCTTTTCTCACTCTAGAAATGTATTTTTTGAGGAAAGGTAGTATACTTTAATCGTATCTCAAAGTAATAGCTACTGTTCTTTTTACACACTGTATATTATACTAGCTGTTTCACGCAATTTCGTACGAGCAAAATGAATTTCCAAGGAAACCGCACATCTTGCTGCCGTACACGTGTTACTTCAGTATGTAAACTACTACCGCTAATATAAATTTTCTTAAAATCAGTTATGTAGTTATTGCGTGAAAGAATGATAAATAAAAAAGAAAGATAAAATCCTAATAGCCACAAATATTTTATTTGTGTGAATTAATGTGTTCGGCTATTAGGATTTTGGTTTATTTTAACAATGTATTTAAACATTTTGAGTTATTTAAGAGTCAAATATTGTCAATATAACAATACAAGAATGGTTATATTTAAACTTTTTGAACTGAAAACTGTGTTGTAAACCGCACGTAACTTCTATTCATCGTTTCTATTCATAGGTATTGGATATTGACATGATCGAATGTAGGCCGCTGCGGGGCGACAACAGAACACTCGCTGCAGTTCACTGAAGTGTACACACATGCACACACGAATACAAAACACACATAGGAGCTCACACACACTAAGGTGTGCGTATGTATATTGGCTTCGTCGTATAGTAATAATAGGCTCCCCTCACCGATTTCGGTGTCGGTAGCCGATTTTATTGAAACCAGGCCAGCTACGCAGGAGTTAATTTTAGTTTAGCCCAAGAGTGTGCTTAATACACAGAGACACTCTCTCTTCCTTTTACTCTCATAGCCCAGTGGGACGGTTAACCGACAGGACTGGCGGGAGATCAGGCGCAGGACCGACTTTTTACATGCCCATCCGACGCATGGTTCATCTTTCTTGTCAGACAATCAGCTTACATTATCCTAACCAAACTTGAAAACAACATTTTTTGTTGTGAAACAACAAAAAATGTTATTGAAACGCGGGAATCAAACTCACGACCTCCAGCTCAAGAGCGAAGCTAAGAAGCTAAGCTAATAGGTGATAATTAGTTAAACGATGAGTATTATTATTTATGCAACGATATAATATACGTGATACACAATATTATGTATACCATTATTATAACGAAATGCTCCCATTTAAGTTTTTAAACCTTCATTTATTTCAATCAATCATTTATTCACAGAATGTGTTATATTTGGTCAAGTAGACCATATAAAATCTTTCATTACTTTCTTAAAAGCCAAAATCACATAATGACTTTCTCACGTAACTTTTAAAACGTTCTGTTTTTATTTCTGGAAAACCGTAACTGCCAACGCAGTTCAAAAAGGCAGCATCGCCATCGAACAATGTAACACATGCTCAACATAATGTTGTAACATAACATACAATAATCTATACTTCATATTATAAAGCGGAAGAGTTTGTTTGTTTGTTTGTTTAAACGTGCTAATCTTAATTACTACTTTTTATAAAAAATATTTTTTTGTTGGATAGTCCATTTATGGAGGAAGGCTTTAGGCTATATGACATTACGCTGCAATCAATAGGAGCGAAGCTTCATTGAGAAATGTTGCAAAAACGGGGAAAATTATTCACTTTCCGAACTTTCGTTGCGTGCGCTGCATAAATGGTTTAAGTCACTCAAAAACACGATCGAAGTCGCGGGCACAGCCAGTTAGAACTATTCACTTTATTATTTTTATCAACCGCTCCGAAACAACATATTTCTTTACACAAATTGAATGCTTCAGAACATACCGTCATTGTACAAATGAAATACAAAACATTATTGATAGCGACGGAGACAACGAGACTTGCATGTTGCGTTGTTAGTGCATGCGAGTGTGGGCTCAGAGCTCCGGCGGACTGGAACGAGGCCCTCGAGGTCCCTCAGAGACCAGGGAGGGACGAGGAGGGACGAGGAGGGACCAGGGAAGACAGAACTCACAGTTGTTCATTTTTACGATACATCGACTTGTGCTGCAAACAAGCGTACTTGACTTCGAAATAGCTGTATGAGATATTCTTGTCTTGTATCTGAATATTATTTGAAATACGAACCCGGGCAACTACAACATAGTATTTTATATTTAAAATACTAGTCTATTTAAATAATAATCTCTAATACTTTAACGCCGGAATACTCAAACGCTAATTAAAGTATCTTTACGTTCCCCTATTTACAGACCTTCACTTGTAATCGAAATGATTATGAATATCGTTTCAGGCGTAATATCCTAAATAAGTGAGTAAAAAGCCTTACGTTTCACTAAATGTGTTAGGTTGAATAAAATGTTTGCAGGAAAGAAACCATCAGAACGCATCCTCAAATAAATACGAAGATAAAAGATGTTTGTAATAAATGATACAGATAATATCGCTGAAAATAAACACAACAGAATAAACGCGACAAATTCACATCTGCTTTTCTGTTTACAGCGTGAAGACATAATATATCATGCGCGTGTCACGCCGCTCGTTACGTCACGCCGCTCGTCGGCGCGCGACGTGAAGACGTCCGTAATCTGGCGGGACACAGTATTTGCACTCCTAATGAACACGCTAAAATAATTTAGACAATAATGACGCTCTAATTTATGTACGATTGTAGCGTTAAGACGCGAAGGAATATTGTTTCAAGCTGAGACAAACTAGAGCATTGTGAGTTAAATTATAAAGGTGAAGATTAAACAGACTAGAAATGTATCCACATACGTCTGACATCTGAGTGTAGGACGCATATACACAGACAGTTTTCACTAAAGGCGTTGACCCAATTTCATTTTTATGTAACAGTAATCTGATTGAGATAATAGTATATACGTTATATGCTACTATTTGATAATAATAATAATATAATAGACGTTTATTCATAGCACATTTGGACATTGTAATGTGAAGTTCGTTTTTTAAAAACAAGTAACAAAGAAGATAAGCACACACATTTTAAACACAAGAACATTACTGACTGTAGTTATTTAGCCCGTAAGATAAATAAATATTGCCATGTATAATGTATATGTACAGCTTAAATACAATAATAATATTACAAAATAAGCATCCCGGGGGAAACGATACCATCCAAAACGAAATTATAACTTACAACTGTTCTAAACAACCAGCAACTCGGCACTCGCTAAAACTGTTTTAAATTTCTAATCATATCCGACTCCATTCCGAAACAGTTGCTACTCACATGAAATATAGTTGGAAGAAGCCTCGGCCTCGCGACAACAAGACACAATATATCATCCGAGTGTCACGCTGCAGCGCCGCGGAGCGAGCGACGTAGCGGGCGGCGCGGCGGCGTGACGGGCGACGTAGCGGCATGACGGGCGACGCAGCGGGCGACGTAGCGGGCGCGTGCCACGGCGTGGCGGGCGGGGCGGGACAGTAAATCGCGACGCATGCAACTGCGCCGGGGATGGCCGCCGACAGCGGAATAATTAAATACGACCCGCTCTCGAGACTGTATAATTACGCAGTTTACACGATTGTTTATGACTAGTCGCGGCCTTACGACTATTTTATTAAACAGAACATCAACACGCTCGCCGGGTCGTGCACTCGATTTACATATTTGCGAATTAATTCCGAAATTTTCATTAGCGACTTCCATTTTCGAGCAATTCCAGCGGAGGATTTGTGACTGCCGGCTCCGTGCTGCGTCTCCCGGAGTTTGTGTTTTTATCTATGTTATTCCGTTTAATTCGGAGCTCCTCGTGTTTGACGGTTTCCGTATTCATGAGGTCGCCCGCCCCGAGTAACGAGCTCCCTCGAATACACCTCTTTGTGCACCAAATTACTGTATAGAGGACGCAATTTGAAAATGTTAGTATATTTAGTGATGTTGTGCGATGGGAAACGTAATATCTCTGTCGGAGGCCGCGACGCTCGCGACACAATCTCGCGAATTCCGCCGATGTCTTTGTGTGGGAATATTTAGCTTATTATTGTATATACATGTATTATATATGTGCGCGCAATGAACACGCGGGAATTCGTCTTTGAGCGGATCATCGCGAATAGAAAGTATGTTTAGCGCCCGCCTCGCTCGCTCGACGAATTCCGAAATTAAAAATTTAAATAAACTCCGCGATAACGTTTTCGACGCAAATATTTTCTCTACAAATATTTAGTTGTCTTCGTTAATTTTAAAATACATTTACGATAAAATTCCTAGAGCTTTTTGTTTTCTTTGTCGTTTTTACTCAAAATAATAAATGTTTAGTATTTTAAATGTCATTCGTAATGTAAACAGCACTCTTTAGCAATTAACTCGTTTTAACAATGAAAGTTCTTGGAAGAAGTTTATTCTGGGTGCTTTCACTTCCTTCATTGATTTAAAAACACCAACACCATATTATTATATATTTAAACAAAACATCTCTAGAAGGACAAACGATACGGAAACACAAGTCGGACAGTTTACAAAGCTCGAAGGACCAAACAGTCAACAACCTAATACGTCACTAAATAACCCGGCTATGCCAATTGTGACCCTAATTGAAAGCCTCCCAGTAGCCGCAAATGAAGATTTATCCGACCCGGTTTTTGTGGCCCCGACATAGACGGATTCAAATGTAGTGCTAATGGCTGGTGACGTCACACCTCAGTGGAAGTGTTGCCAGCATGATGAGCTGATTAATCGTTACTTCTACACTGTCACCAGCAGAGCATCCATATTATAAAACAGGCTTTGTTTTCTGCCCCTCCCTCTGCCGCGCATGTATGTATGTGTGCGATAAACTCAAAAACTACTGCACCGATCTCCATGCTTTTCGCCAAGCGTTTCTCAAGTGTTTTTCTAGTTAGGTTTTAGTAATAGAACCCGATGGCACTGCTTTCGGTGCGTCAATATACAAAGTATTAATTCGTGAGGACAGCTAATCTTATTATAAGGCTATTAAGTACCTATATAAATTCCATTTCACTTTAAGTGTCAACTCCTTTATTTTCAAGCACAGGTTGTTTGGAAGAAGGCTTTCTTGGCTTGGGCAAATGACCGACAAAACTGGCGAGAGATATCACGCCCATCGTCTAAACAAAAACGGCAATTCAAAAAATAAGCGCACGAAATCTTGTCGACACAAAATAAACTAGTCTTTTTGTCGATGATTTGTTACAAATTGAGCTAATAGATTCTCAGAATGGAATATTATGTGAATGTAAAATTAGTCGTTAGCAGCGCGTCCCCAGGGCCCTTCTCATGAAACAAAACCCACCACTCGAGCCCACTGCGGGCTCTGTCCTTCTGAGACATAATATGTCTCATATTATCATAGGCTATCTTCCCAGATAGGTAACATCATTAGAAAGATGGTACTTTCAATTAATCTATGAGTAAGTATAATAAAGTAACAAAGAGGTGTAATTTTATTTTTTATGCTTGTTTGATTGCATTGCCAATGCAAAGAAAGTATAGGACTGAACAGAATCCCCAAAGATATCTTACAATAATTGTAAATGGTTTTCGATGGCGCGATGCAGCTGAAATTAATGTACAACTCAATATTCAAATTAAAAAAAGAAAACTTCACACGCAATAAATCAAATATTTATTTTATAAAATAGAAAATGTGGTAACAGTAAAAAAGAACTGATAATAATTAATGTACCGTACATTCAATATCCTATGAGACTTTGCTTTGCGCACTCAAAAACTGTCAATTCGTTTTTCTATAATAAATAAATAAAAAAATATATTGTGTATGTACACCAGATACTTATATTATCTAGTGGACATACATAATATTGCATTATTTAAACATTAGCAGAGTCTTGTTAATATGAACCTCCGGAATCAAACCTGGGCCCTGATACAAGATGTCTTCGCTTTTATCACTTAGGAAATTCGAAAACAAAATCTATGCTTCACATAAGCTTCGCTAAGTGCTACGAATTCGCTTGTCATCTAGCGAACCATCCCATACATTTTTGTTTTCAAACTTCGTAATTGATAATAGTTGAGTGAGGGCCCTGCGCCCTTTACTAACCTCCAAAACAAGGTCAAAACCCAATATGGACTTTCAATATAATTACCTACATTTTCACGATAGAAATGATTACTTTACGTAATATAATATTTAGCTTGAGTAATTAAGTGGTGACCACCTGCGTTGGTGAAATATCGTCGTCACGTGACCAGACCTTCATTATAACGTAATCAGAGGAACGCCCGCGGGGGGCGAGCCCATACGAGAGGATAAAGCGAGATTTTATCTTAATTCTAGCCTCGTAATTAAAAATATTAGTAGCAAATTCGAGCTTTTGTACGCAGGTACAATCAAGTTGCCGCTCGAAAAGGCATAGATACAAATCGGTTAGCAGCTAATGAATCGCACACACATTGTGTGAAATACGTGAGTGATTATACTTTAGGGTGTGTACGTGCCTCCTATGTAGAGTATACTGTGAAAGTACCAGCGGTGAAAGACTACTTTTGACTTTCATGTTTGTATGAGAAATGTCCCAACATAAATTTTCCCATACAATTATTACAAAAAAAGTACCTTTATATAATACGGGACCCATACACACCCTAAAGTATTATCACTCATTAATATTATAGCCTGTATATTCACCTGTCCTTTAAACATGCCTGTAATTGATGCGGTTACTTCAATTGAATTTAAAGTGAGGTGTCATGTTGTACACAAAACTATCGTAATTTACTTTATATACAAAACTATTGTATTAAAACGTAATAAAAAGTGGTAAAGTGTAAAAAACTTGTGTGTGAAGTGAAGTGCTGTGAAGTGATTTTACGAATTTAAATTCCTAAATGTGTAAAAAATGTGTGTAAAACTTTGCCATTTTTCAAGTTATTCAGTATGAAGACTCTTCACGAAAATTCATGAAATACGTGTAATTTTTTTTCGCAAATTAAGAAAGGGAGTGTAAAGTTAGTATGAAAGTTTTCTGATTATAATTCAATTTAATTAAACGTTAGTAACATAATATATTTCTTTCTTATTTTATTCGATACAATATTGAAATGACCTGCCATGAAAAGATTTCCTAAAATTAGTTAGTTCATTTAGAATCCTTACTTTCATTACTTTGATTTAACGACGATTACAAAGTACGGTTTACGAAGGAACATTCCGCGCTATTCTTAATATAATTAAATCCAGAATGTTGAATTGTTCGCGGGCACACAGTTGGTAATACTTAGCAACTTTCTTGGCGATTTCGTCCACTTCGTAACGAAACGTGGCGCTGCGGACTTAATAGTTGTAGGTTGGCACTTGCAAGCCGTCACCTGCACTCACAAACTACTATTACTTGTTTTAAACGTTTGTGGACGATAGTGTTGAAGTTAATATTTTTTCCCGTCGCTTCAGCTTTCCAGCAGTACGGTCATTGACGGATTGACTGGTTTCTGGAAAGTCGAAATCGGTCAATCACTTTTGGTTTTATTATTTATTCATGCACACACACACATACTGTTTTGTTATGTAACTTGTGTTCAAATAATGTACTAATAATCAACTTGTTACTAATGTCCTATTCTTTTATGTCTTGTATTTGTATTGCTTAGTTATGGAAGAGCGAGTCTGCCTGACACAAGTGTCTTATGATACTTACTAGGTGGATCTCATTCCCTGTTCTATGTATGTAACAAAAATTGTGTAAAAGAAAATAAAATAAATGATTTGATTTGATTTGAAACGTCTGAAAACAAGTTCATCAATTCCCGTAAGGCTCAGCAAACCTACAAACTGACACTTCCCGTATGACTCAACATATCGGAGCAGAGAGTTTTTTATTGTATTTATTACAAAAACTATATTATGCATAGTCATTATTTATATTTCAATAATTATTGTAAAGTAAAGATGAATATGCTAGGGGAAAAACACGAAACAACGCGGCGCTTCCTGTGCAATTGTGAGTTGAGCCTAAGTGTTTACATAACTATAGTAAATAATATTCGCTTATACACAAGAAATCAATAACTGTAAACATAAGAGATTAAATTCATTTATTTTATGTCGATAACTTTATGTAGATCTTCTTTATAGTAGCATATTGGATAGACCCCTCATTTCCCTCCGAGACGGAAAGTCCGATGCCTAGGTTGTGGTGAGTACCAATGAGGCATCAGATTTCAAGTACATTACATAGACTCTCTAATGATGAAGGAACATCGCGACATGGTTGGCCCAAGACGTATTGACCACTCATTCCTCTTGACTAGGACAACGTTGTGATGTATGTGCTGGTTGCCCAGCAAAATCAATTGCATATTTTTTTTATTTCCAGAAAGCACTGCTTCAATAGGTGCTTTAATTATTATACAGGTTTCAAATCGTCCTACATAATAGACATACAAATTGTATAATAAAATATTAGGTACACAATTGTATGTTCAGAAACTGTATATCCATAGTACAACATTAAAACCGCTTGTAGTAGTCACTACAGTATTTAGAGAGTGCTTACTTCGCTCGGTGAATTCTGTACCATATGTAAATCCAATAACGGATGAAAAGTCCTAATTTATGTTGTTAAAAATTTCAGCTCAAAGTCTCAACAGTTTTATGACAGTAATAACATGAGTAGTCGCTGTTATCCTTTCATATACAAACAGCAAACCGCTACGTTGGTCACAAAGGCGACATGTTTACAAAAAATAATTGTGAAAACAAGCCCACTCGGAAATCACTTGCGGCGTATATTTCCGCGGGTATTCAAATGGTGGATTTATTTTATTCCACAAAGGTCTGTTCCAATGTTTATTTGAGCAGAACTTGTGGGACGGAAGTTTGGGTTGTAATGAGAGCGACTCATTTGTCCCGTATTGAGGGCCTCCTCAAAGGGCTCGCAGGTGCGCGCCTCGCCGACGTAGGGCCGCGCGCGGGCTCGGCTGTAACGCTCGGGTGGTTACAATATTTTTAAAATAAATTATTCATATCCATTTCTAGGTGCTAGGAAATAACATGTGTTTCGCCTTGATACATCTTTCGGTAGCTGTGTGGTAAAGAGTTGGTAATAATAAGAGCTGCCACACCGATTTCGATGTCGGTAGTTGATTTAGCTGAAACGCCGCTTGAGTCGTTTTATGGTAGCTATGTACTAAATACAAAAGACACTTCTCTTCTTTTTCTCTTAAAAACCCAGTACAGAGACATAGACCGTCACGACTGGCGGGAGAACAGGCGCAGTACCAACTTTTTACATGCCCATTCGACGCATAAATTCTTGTCAAACAATCACGTGATCAGCATGCATTATGCGCTAGACTTGAAAACAACATTTCAAGTTCTTCCAACGTCGGAATCGAACTTACGACTTCTGAGTCGAGAAGCAATCCCCTATTGG
Organism: Celastrina argiolus; assembly: GCA_905187575.2. Taxonomy (NCBI): domain Eukaryota; kingdom Metazoa; phylum Arthropoda; class Insecta; order Lepidoptera; family Lycaenidae; genus Celastrina; species Celastrina argiolus. The sequence goes on from LR994597.1 coordinate 16,285,747, forward strand.
GCCACGGAGGTCTTAAGCAAAGAGTCGGTACAGGGTATAGGTCTAAAATTTCCTTGTGTTTACTACCAAAAACCAATATCTAAATTGTATTATTCAGAACAATAGTGTTCTGATGTTGATTCTAGTCGGTATTGTTGCCGGCGTGTTGTGGGCTACAATCTCGAACGGAATAACAAATCTCTCACATTCTCACAACTCTAATGCGTGTCACACGTTTAATTAGAGATATCCGACATAGGGTCTGGCTAAGCTTGAGCTTCTGTGAGGATTGTTAGAGATTATTACGCTGAACAAATGAGATAGATCAACGTTTATTTTATTGGTGGAAATTAATCTTTACTATTATAATGATAAAATATCCTTTGACTATTTGTCTGTCCGCGATAAGCTCAGAGCTACTGCACCGATCTTCGTGCTGTTTTCACCAATGGATAGAGTGGTTCTCGAGGAAGGTTTTAGTGAATAGATTGGACCAGTTAGTTTTTTTCATAAATCAAAATAAAATTGTGACAGTGTAATAGTGTTTGTAACAGTAAAACTATGAAGATTTCATATTATATTTTAAATGTCTTAAAATATTTTGATTTTTATACTACTAGAAGATAATTTAGAACATCTGCGCCTAGTGGGTAGACAGTTGATTAGCATTCAAAAGGGTGTATGTACTAATGAGACTTTTTCAGATCTCAAGTAGATTATACGGACGCTCTAACAGTGAAAGAAAACATCGTGAGGAGACCCGCACATGTTTGGCCCCAGACGTATTGACCAGTCATTCCTCTGGACTAGGCTAACTGTTGTGATGCCGAATGTGCTGGGCAACCATACGACATTTAAGGCCCCTAGTCTCAGGCACTACAGCATTTAAAGAGTGCTAACTTCGCTAGGAGAATCTTATATATAAAAATGAATAGCTGTTCGTTAGTATCGCTAAAACTGGAGAACGGATGAACTGATTCGGCTATTTTAGTCTTTAAATATTCGTGCAAGTCCAGGAAGGTTTAAACGGTTCATCACAAACTGTTTCTATGCTCAATGAAGTGAACAAGGCTCAGATAGTCTTGTATATAAAAATGAATTGCTGTTCGTTAGTCTCGCTAAAACTCAAGAACGGCGGAACCGATTCGGCTATTTTTGGTCTTGAAATATTCGTGGAAATCCAGGGAAGGTTTAAACGGTTTCTTTGCTCAACGAAGTGGGAACGGATCAGCTAGTACTGTATAAATTATCCAGTAAAGGATGCAAAGGCCTACTTTTAGAAGATATTTTGACAAAACAACTCATAACATATAATTGGTACAAAAATTAACACTATTATGTAAGAGTTTCTGAGTATAAGTAGATCGCATTAAGTATACTGCGTAATTTGTTACTATTTAGCACAGTTAGCTTCTTCCTTTTGTGTATCTTCTCCGGGGCTAAGTAACGGACCTACACTACAACAATATATTTCAACTCCTTTGTTGCAATGGCAGCAACCATTTCGCGTGTGAATTGAAAGCAGAACAATTTCTAGAAATGTCGTGGAACTCCTCGAAATTGCGTATTGAATTGTGCCTTGAGTGTTGGATTGAAACGCTATTTTTGTAGTTCTAGTGTGATTTGAAACAGAATGAAACGGAAATCGACAGAAAATATGTATACAGTGTGTACCTCGGTTCATATACCAAGCGGAATTTAGTGTGACGAGAATGACGCGTAGAGCATTTTTTGTTTTGGCACCTCAAAATTACCACAATGAGTGAATCTTATTATGCTGCTCGCGGGCTCTTAGTTTATACACACGAACGCACTGGTCGTTGACCTAAGAGTGTTGAAATTCATCTGTCTTGTGACTGTTATTGAGGATTGTCGCATTATGGTATGTTATTTATATGCCAAAACAAAAAATGCTCTACGCGTCCCTCTCTTCACACTATATTCGGCTTGATATATGAACCATGAGACACGCTGTATCTCAAAGTTATAGTCACTGTTCTTTTTACACACTGTATAGGTAAGTACGATGAAAATACGGCAAGTTCAGTGAAACGGCACCGCAACCGCACACCATTTATAACATCGCCCACGCCAGCGAAAAGAATTCAATTCGACATTCACTGGCTTTCCGTCGAGATTTTCACTTAAGTAAGAACTAGTGCCACAGAAGAGGAAAGAATTATCTTATCAACCACCGCAGAGAGGGACAAAGCGAGCGAGCGAGAGAGAAGAACGAATGAACGAATGAAATATCCTTTACTGTGCACACATATTTAAGCAGTTCGAGAAATAACATCAATATGATATAGTAATTTTATAATGAAGAACAAATGGCCTTATTACTATTTAGTAATTTCTTCCAGGCAACCACGGATAGAGGAAAGCAAGATAAGATAATAAGCAATTACTCATAACGAATACGATCTAAGTTGTATGATCATACAATTTACCGCTTGATCTGGCATTAGATCATCGCACGCACCAACACTCACGTATAAATAAATACTCGTACAGACTTAAACCACATCTGCAATTGATGCGGTCAATTCTTTTTATTTTAAGCATTGTAGCGTCCAAGTGCGAATATAATAAAGCGACTGGTCAAGTAGGAACTTATTGTACTGCTCTACCGTTATGGTATTCCTATCTATTTTAATCTTAATCGGTTTTGTTTATTTTTATTTTATTTTTTATTTCAAGGAAAACTTACAGCTAAAATACATATTATAGAGCTAAACAATAGTTAAGGAAGGCCAATTAAAGTTTTCACATAACATTAACAAAACAGACAGCACTAACCAACGGAAATGCACAATTCCCGTGATAGTATGTATATTATTATAAATGTGGATGTCCGTTTGTTTGTGACACTATCACGCGAAAACGACTTAACCGATCGTCATGGAACTTTGTTAACATATTTTTGGAGATATTAGAAGTAACATAATATAGCTTTTACTACACGCCGAAGCCGCGAGCAAAAGCAAGTTTGTATGTAAATGTTGACAAATCTACAACCTTCGAGAAATAAACAGTATTTTGCCGAGGCAATTTATTGCGCATTGTAAACTTGTATAAAATATAAGTTGCACCCTAGGTTATTTGCTATGTATTACACAATATTTTCTATTTCAAGCTAAATAACTCTAAACTTTAGGCATTATAAAGATGCCTTTCTGCTAAGAATTGAACTTTGAACGAGCGGCGAGGGCTGGAGGTGTTTTCGCTCGGCCGGCTCCTGTTCCACTCGAAACTTCCGATCGAAAGAACCAGCTCACAATACCCGCCTGCGGGACCAATTAGTGGATTTGCCCGGGCCAATTCAGCCAAACTAATTACAGATATGAGCATAGCACGGAGATCGGAGGAAACCGCACTTGCTGCCTGCAGGATGCATCTCACTAATTGCAATTCGTTTGTAATGCTATCACTATATTATTATCTAAGGACGCCAAACAACAAGAGCTCTTAGATTTATTTCTAGATGCCATCGCTGTTATCACTTTTAAAATTATATAATTAAAGATATGAATCGATAAAGGTGGTATGTCGTAAAAAAATTTACCCAGAAAATTTAGTTTAAACTGTCACTTCAACATTTTATGATAATATGTTGTAACTTATTAAGTGATTCTAGATACAGATCTTTTAGATTGATGTACTTAATACGTTACGACGTATTCTAAAATGTTTAAGAGACAGTTTCTCAAAATCGTGATTTTGCTACATATCTTTATTAATTTCTTCAAATGTATGATTTGAATAATGAATGAATAATGATTTGACATATAAATGTTGTCAAATCTTTAACTTTCGAGAAATAAATACGAGTAGTATTTTGCTGAGGCAATTAATTGCACATTTTAAACTTGTATACAATATAATTTATACCCTAGGTTTTGTATTTTTAGAGCCGATTTTTCAATCATCAGATAACTTTTACCCGAGGAATAAATAAGTGACTTTGACAGATTTTGTTTGAAACAAATGTCAAAGTCACATGTTTATTCGGCAGATAAAAGTTATCTGACGCTTGAAAAATCAGCCCTTAGTATGTTACTATGTATTACATAATATTTTCGACTTCAAGCTAAATAACTCTAAACTTAGGCATTATAAAGATGCCTTTCTGCTAAGAATTGAACTTTGAACGAGCATAAGTTTCTAAAAAACGTGATTTTGCTACATATTATCTTTATTAATTTCTTCAAATGTATGAGATTTGACATATGTGACATGAGGGATATACCTAAGAATTCACTTGTCATTTAGCGAACCATCGAGACTTGCTCGTGCCTTTCTTCTCTGGTGTCCCTATGCGCAGGAGTATCACTCTGGATCAACACCCTGGATCATCATTTCAGGTATGACGTCCACTACTGGATTTAGGCCCCGAAAGTATTTCAAGGGCGGGTATGAAAGTATGTTCCATTAGTAAAGTTGTTCATTTATAAAACTGAGAAGTTGTTATTTAAAAGGTGTTTGTATTTAAAGTTGGTAAGGTGGAGCTGGTGATCTGTAGAGGCCTGCTCTATAATGTTGTTATTATGTATATTTGTAATTTAAGGGAAATAAAAGTTATGTTATTATTATTTTTGAAAGAGTATTAGCGATTAAGTAGCGATTGCGATGTTGCGGTAAGTCGCCGAAGAGGCAATTACGACGCGACTGAAACGCGAGCGAGCTGCAATATTATCCGTCTCGCCGGTACTAAGTGTTGCAACTCGTTACGGCTACAGAATAATACTAACGTTTGCTTTGATCATTTGCAAGAAAGTATTCATTTTAAATGAAAGTATTGCAGCAGAAAACCTAACACCACAGTTAAATTAAGTGGCACTCATGACGCGTGCTCTCCCAGTAACGGTGACAGCCTAAGGCCGTGTTCACCAAGCAATGTTAAAGTTAACGCCATGTTAAATATCATGTTATCCCTCTCATATTTCCTGTCAATGAATGAGATGGCATGGTATTATAATACGGCGTTAACTTTAACATTGCTTGGTTAAACACGGCCTAAGAATGGAAGAGCTCTTCAAGTTAGCCGTTGCCTTTCAATAAGTCTTACTTTTTAATTACTGTAGGCTAAGTGTAGATTTCACCAACACATGTTAAAGTCATGTTATCCCTCTCGTATTTTCTGTGAATGAATAAGAAGGTATAGTATTTTAACAAGCCGTTATATCTAAATCGGAACTTAACAGACTTTTAACTGCCAAATCCTAACGTAGTTATGTCCTTGATAAACAATTAATTACTAAATATTATGTAAATGTTGCTTTAAAATATTTAAAGAGTTCGACGCCCAAAGCATATAAACGGGACTAAATCTACGCCGTTTGTCCTTTTGTCACCAAAAATCTCATGAACCTAGCTAGTCTAATTTTCAAAAAAATTTGGAACGGAATAAACTAGTTTTAGGTTCACACACAACGAACTTGATTTTCCGTCGTAACCAAATCGTTCACGCACCGGTTTTTTGCTTCTTTGGCAAGACGCGACAATATTCCCAGTAAATAATGTCCCACTAATTCGAGACAACACCAAACTGTCTCTAGTGTAGCCGGAAGTCGAGAGAACGACATGCCAAGCGCGAGCGCCCCGCTGCGAGCTGACGCCAGCTCCGCGGCCCGTGCCAGACTCTTTAACCCAGGGGGGGTAGTATATAAAGAGGGGGGTCTTCCAAAAACATTGAGATGCCTAATAAAAAAAAATATTTTGTCTGATAGATTGTAGATTAAGTAGTCACTGTGACATTTCGACGCCTGCCTGTATGGCTCAAGAATTAGGTTGGCGCTCGAGCCGCGGGTTTGAATCCTGGCAGGGTGCAAAAAGCTGTCATGGTAGTGAAATTAATAAATATTTATATATTGCCTTGCACCCGAAACAACTTTTTTGAGTGCTTGGCACGGAGTTTGATGTAGTGTGAAAGCGTTTAAAGATTACTATTATTATTTATTTTGAGAGGAAAAACTTGAATCAACTAATAAGTGTTTAAATCTCTTGGAGCGTTTCACTTTAGTACTGGATTTGACAAATAAAAAAAATTAACACCAGTTTCAGAAACGGGATTATTCGTGTTTAAATGGTCGGTTCCATATTATACAGCGTGTCTCATGGTTCATATTATATTAGTCCGAATATAGTGTGAAGAGAAGGATGCGTAGAGCATTATTTATTTTGGCACCTCATATTAATTTACTTACCATAGCCCGACAAATCGCGAATAAATCTCTAGATAAAAGTCACAAAACAGATGAGTTTCAACCCTAGTCAGGTGTTAGGTCAACGACCAGTGCATTCGTGTGTATAGAAGAAGAGCCCGCGAGGCCCCGCTTAGCAAGATTCACTCTTCGTGATCATTTTAGAAGTTTGTATTTTTATTGCGTTATAGTAAGTAATTTATATGAGGTGCCAAAACGTTTGTTTTGACCACCTTCGTAGCGCAGTGGTTGAGCGCCTTGGTGTTCGAGCGAGAGGTCGCGGGTTCGAATCCCGTCGAGGAAACAAAAAGTTTTCAATGTTCCTGGGTCATGGATGTGTATTAAATTTGTGTATAATATAGTAAAATCTTAAATATGTGTATAGTATAAAAGTATTTAATATATTTCCGTTGTCTGGTACCTGTAACACAAATTCTTCAGACACTTAGCACAGGGCCAGATTGATGTGGTGTGGAGCGTCCATAGATATTATTATTATATTTTTATATTGATATAATATGAACTATGACACACGCTGTACAGTAATATACTCCTCCAATTAGTTTCTTAGTTAGACGCACTCGCATAACCTACGTGCAGCCAAAATGCAAGACCAATAACCGCGCAAAAAGTTTCAGTGATTGCGCATAAAAAGACATTCCCGACTAAACCCCGGAACAATTGGGAATATTGATCTCGCAGTCCGCCCGACCCACGGCTACCAGTTCATTCGGAACGGGTTTTTAGAACTCGGCCGAACTTCTCAGGTAAAGTAAAACACTGCTCTTAAGACCCCCGTACACGGTACGATCTGCCTTTGGGCTAAACGGATGCAAATCTAAAAATTTCAATATCTAGCAATATCCCGCGAAAAATGATAACGACAACTTGCAAGTAATGAGTGAGTGTACGCATATGCACCTTTTTATTTTTATTTAAAGCACCTCCTTCCTTCCTACACTGCTCATGCCTACACTCGCAACCAAAAACGTGAAAACACCACCACCACACAAGCAATAATGTTAACACGATCGTGCAAAGCCCCACCACCATGCAGGTTGCAAAACTCGACGCGCGTTTCGCTCCGACCCCGGAGCATCCTCAGGATGTTTGTTACGTCATTGTACAATCTAGCACTGAAGCAGCATTGTACAATCTAGCATCTTAGAACTAATGCAATTCGTATTTTTGTAGAGACTTTTAAATTTTATAGTGAGTGATTACTTCTTATGGGGGCTAAACTGCTTCGTTACGTAATGCGTTACGGCACCAGTCTGTCTCGCTTCTCCTTCCCTCACGCATAAGACAGTCGTAGGCAGGCTCCTCCTCTCTCACTCTAACCGACAATGCTAGTCATACTAAGTTATCACTTATGTTAGACGTCCCGAAATGCATACGTTTTTATACAAACTACAGGATTTATAGACAAGACTCCTACCTGTGGCGGTCAAGCTTCAAATTCAATAAATTGACAAGGCATAATGATATTGACCTATTCTGTACAAGTGCTCTTTCACTAAGAACTAAACTGTGTAATGATTTCTTTTATTCCGACAAAGTATGAGATCAGTGTTAGATGTTAGTACCTATCTTTTATTAATTATTTTGTAATATTAGTTATTAAATTATTAGTGTGGTGTTGGTTAAGGCAACAGGTTCCCACTGTATTTTCTCTCGAGAGAAACTTACCACCTGTCTTTATTACTTTAATACTAATAAGCTATCTCCTCATTTAATTTAAAGACATTTCATAGCACATCTTGCCTCAAAAATTATTTAACGATATCAATAATTGTATCTAGAAGCTGTAGTTCTAGTACCTACTCGTGACAACCTGTAATTGGCTTTCTGTCACCTAATTTATTTCTATTGTATTATAGTTAAGCTGTTGGTTTTCCATTATGACAAAATAAAAAAAATAAAATAAAAAAATATATACCAAAATCCCTTTTAGCCAGATATGACAATGAATATGCTCAATACAATTATACACTTCATATATATTTTGACTAATGTTTTTTTCATTCCTGAGGTCGATCCGTTCGGGCCAAACTGGCGTCAGTTCTACCCGATCAGCCTCCTCATATGTGGAGGCGTTTACGCTTGCCCGTGTGAGATATACCCGTGCTAGTATTTTATTGTCGCATTCTCGACCTTATTTAACAGTAGCTTTGTTTATTGGTAGCTTCGGAAGTTTTCACTTTGATTGCTGTGTTCGTTTTTAGAATAAAATCTTCAGTTTGTTTATTTATCCTTTGCGAAAAAAGTTTGTATTTTGTTGCATTTGTAAGATTGATTGTTATGCCGCGCGATTGTATAATTTACATCTGATGACAGTCATGTATAATATCAACGAAAACTATTGAGCGTATTTGGTAGTAAGGTAAGAAATATTGGCGTTTAACTCTGAGTACTCAACTGACCACGTAAAAAACTTTTGTGGGCAGAATAAAGTTTTAACTGTCATAATTATTGTTTCACGCTACTACTCGCTACCGCTACCGCTCGCGCGCATGACGCGTGGTCCGCGCCACGAGCGGGCGCGTTGGCGCGCTGCCCGCTGACTCAATCTACCCGCATAATGACCGAGACGAATGGCCGCGCTTCCGCTTCCGCCGTGACGTCACACCCGTCTCCGCCACGCAAATTGTTTTTAAACTTTTATAACTGTCGCTACTCGTTTGTACTTCGTAATGGTTCTTTGATCGTTAGTTTTGATACAACTTTTGTTTCATACTTCGTTAAAATCCAGTTTAATGTTTTGTGTCGGATCTTTTTACGTGCCATTTGTTTCATGAAAGTTGCTTCTACTCGTAGAACGGAACACCTGAGAGTAACATATTGCGGTTACTTTAAATTTTAGCCAACGTAATTGGACAACATTCGTAATCATTAGATTAAAGATTTCCATTATAAAATATGTTTTCGTTTTCTTTAGGTTTACGTACAGGTTATAGTTTTTCAACATAACTTAAGTAATGACAATATACTTCTAGACGACGACCTGCGTAGCGCAGTTGGTTGAGCGCGTTGGTGCTCGAACGAAAGGTCGCGGGTTCGAATCCCGCCGAGGGAACAAAAGTTATCAATGTTCCTGGTGGATGTGTATTAAATTTGTGTATAATATAATAAAAATCTTAAATATGTGTATAGTATAAAAGTATTAAATATATTTCCGTTGTCTGGTACCTGTAACACAAGTTCTTCGGATACTTAGCACAGGGCCAGATTGACGTGGTGTGAACCGTCGTGTGAATCGTCGCGCATAACGAATCGAGAATTTAAAGAAAGTTAATTATCTTACTTACATAGTAAATAAATTTTCTATATAATATATATAATATATTTTAAATTCTCGATACGTTATGCGCGACGATTTGCACTCAGGGACGGGGCGGGCCAAGTATCCTAGCTTCCCAGCACATTTTTTGGTAGCTTTTCGATAACGCCGTATTATTTTCACTGTCCTGTATGTCTTCCTTAACCTTAATCAGACATAATTATTTACAAAGATAGCCCGATATATAGAAAAAAGGCTATGTATCGGCACGAGTTGGCCGGCCACAGCTAAGAGCGAGTTTCACCAAGCAATGTTAAAGTTAATCCTTCGTTAAATATCATGTTGTTCCTCTCGTGATTGCTGTCAATGAATGAGAAGGCATGGTGTTTTAACATGCCGTTAACTTTAACATTGCTTGGTGAAACACGGCCTAAGTCCCAATTTCACCAACGCATGTTACCATGTCTTCTCATTCATTGACAGGAAATACGAGAGGGATAACATGATATTTAACATTGCTTGGTAAAACACGCCCTAAAGGTATGATATAGAAAACAGACATGAAAAGCGCTGACGTTGTTTGGTGAGTAAATGTTCAATACGGATCTGTAATCTCCTTCGCTGTTGTTGTATGATCGCTTACCACGTGAAAATAAATAATAATATTAACCGATATTAAAAATTACTCGTATGTTAATCCCTCAATAAAACATGTTGTATTTATTGGCCAATATTAATATTCCCGAGTAAACACCGAGGCCGGTGTAAATAATGTCCGGTCATCGGGTTACCTCGGGTTAACTCGGAGGTCATCGGTTAACCTCCGATCGCGCCGTCAACATTCACCTCTTAAATGTTTGATTGCCCGGAAGATTGGTTAACCCTAGGGGTTAAATGTTTCTAACCCGCGCCGATATGAGGTCCCCTTTCGGTATGACGTCATGTGTCGTCTCGTCCCCGAGGAGGTCCCGTCCCCTGTATGTCCCCAGGACGGTTATTATTACTAAAACACTTTATTGCTCACATGTTACATAGTAAATAAACAAACTTAAAAAAACGATTTTACAAAGCGTAGACTAAGGTGTACTTATCGCTTGAAGCGATCTCTTCCAGACAACCTTTGTGTCAACGGAGAACTTTATATGAAACTACTCGTTTCATTAATATAATCAACATAAAATACAACAAGAAAATAACTATAACATAATATATACTTACTGGCTGTACAAGTGCACATAAAGTAAATATTACAAAATTATGACATATAGGTATATATTATACACTCTACAGGCTAAATATAGTGATAATACTTTAGGGTATAATATATGGGTCCCGTGTATAGAGTTTACTGTGAAAGTACCAGCGGTGAAAGAGGAACTTATTTTTTAAATTATTGTATGGGAAAATTTATGATGTTGGGGCATTTTTCACACAAACATGAAAGTCAAAAGTAAGTCTTTCGTAAGTAAGCGCTGGGGCTACATAATAGGCACATACACACCCTAAAGTATTATCACTTATTTATTTTACACCTTGAAGATATATATGTCGCAGTCATCTGATTAAATCCGCTATTTAATTGAATGACTAGCGCTTTCATTGAATCCTGTTTTTACCAACAAATATTAGAATCCGAGACTAGGACAGCCATTTAATATTTTAGTTTTAAACTTCGAAATTTCCGAATGAGTAGTAATAAAACGAACATTAAAGTAAATTAATCAAAAAATATATCAACACATTGCTATCTGTACGAGGTGTTTGACGCCATTTTATAACCGCCTAGTGATTCAATTAAATAACCAGATTCAATAAGATGTCTGCGACATAAAATGAGAAATTTTGTTTCCAAATAAATAAAATAAACAAGTTATTCTCGGACCGTGAACACGACAAGCTACCCCTAGTATTTGTGCATAATAAATAAATAAATAAATGATAACTCCTTCACCGAATTCGGCGCTGCTGTTCGGTTTCGTTAAACTAGGCCAGCTACGGGGACATTTTCGTAGCCCCAAATGTGTGTGCAATACACAACTCATTCTTCCGTTTACTTTCATAACCCAGTTGGACGGATACCCGATACGGCTGGTAAGATCCGGCTAGGCCCATATAACACATGGATCATCTTTTTGTCTGACAATCAGTTGATCAGCCTGCATTTTTCAAACCAAACTTGAAAAACATTAGTTGTTCAAACGCGGAAATCGAACCCACTACCTCAGAGTTTCCAAGCTCTAAACTACTGGACCACGGAGGTGTTTACACGTACCCATAATGTCCCCGACAGGCCCCCATATACCCGTCCGTCCCCATGTCCCCACGATGTACCCCATCCGAACCCATGTCCCCACGTCGTCCCGTCAGGATCGGCCGGCTCAGCGCTGTCACCGACCACGATCACCAATTTGATCACAAAACCCAATTTCCTTCTCATCGACGGTACGGTCTGCAAAACTTCGCTCGTTCGATTTATCGCTTATTTTATGGTTTTCAAAACGACTCGAAGTTTTCATGTTCCGTGTCAAAGGTGATAGGAAACTTGGGGTTTATGGTTTTTAAATACGATTCCGATGATAACTTTTGCGGTCGTTAAATCGACGAAATCAAATTACAAGAAACAAAGAAGACGTGTAGTTTACTATTAATGTTTCATGATTATATATTTATTGGTTAATATAGTAGAATGTAACATGGTAAATTATACAATTAAATTATTAGGATACTAATAATAATAACAATTAGAGAGAGAGGGAGAGTCGTCGGCTAGTGTCACATTACATTTAAATTAAAATTGGTAACGGGGCCTCTGCGTGTTGGCTTCGGCCCCACGCATGCCTTCCAAAGGTCCGGGATTTAATTGCCCGTGAGCAAGCAAGCTATACACAAACATAATAATTATAATAATAAGGATTATAAGGATGTTGCTGCTAGAATGTGTATTGCATGCGTCTGTGGCTAATTGTAGATTAAGAAACCTTATTATAACGATGTTTTTGAATACACCATTTTGTATACCTACAATTACAATAAATAAATAAATGAGAAATGAAATGAAATAAATTATTATTATGATTTATAATCCGGTAAAAACACAAACACAAATTCGAAATCAGAGCCAAGTTCAAAGAGAAAAAAAGTAAAACACGATGCATAATTCGAATAGTCAATTGAAGGAAGTTTATTTATAAAGTTTGTAATAGGTAGATATTATACGAATTGAATGAAGCGTTACTTCCTTTGTAGCTCAAGTAGCACCTGCTACAAGCTCGTTAGCGAGGCGAGCCCTTTACGTAACTTTACAAGCAATAACATTTGTCGTCGTCATATTATCGCAGATTTCACGACATAAAAACTCTCGACAATTTTTCATGGAATGGTTGCATTTCATAAAATGTTTTCAGCTTATTGCCAACGTCATGATGTGGTTTGGGCAAATCAATAATAAAATCGAGCCTGACCACGTCATAAATTAATCAAGGTCAAGATGATTTTTTTTATACCTGGTGTAAAAAGAGCAGTCACTATAACTTTGGGATACGATTATAGGACCTTGACTGATTCTAGAAATGTTTTTTATTATTATTTTATTATTATATTGGTAAGCACACTAGCAGCTAATTAAGCTGATGCGTGTGTATCATACGATTTAAAGTTTGCCCTGTCTATTTTTTAATGTATTTACTGAGGGTGACAGTATTACAGTTTCAGGTAACTTGTTCCACTCAGAAACCACTCTATTCGGTAAGAAGTGCTTTAAAGGGTTGTTATTATGGGGTATTCTCCATAGTTTTATCATTGTTTATTTTTTGAAAAAAAAAGTTTTTTTTTGCCATTTATTATTTTAGTCGCAAGGCTGAACTGTTTGGAACAACGTTCGGCATTAAATTCTTAAATTTTATAATTTTTGCCCTAGTACGTAATGAACGTCTTACGCGTGCTATTGACCTCTCAGCGTAATCAGCTGATCGCTGTGTTGTGCACGTTGTACATTGCCTATTGAAAATTAAAAAAAAAAATATAACAGTGGATTAAAAGCAAATGACTAGTACCAATGGGTATATCTCTTGCCTGGTTATTACCCCACGAAGTTATAGTGACTGCTCTTTTACACCCTGTATAATAATATGGTCAGTATGCATAATGTTTTGCAACTGCAAATTTCTTCAATTATGGTTAGTAAGATTGTGCATGCTAGTTAGGTTCCTTCATTATCATCAGTACCGCCAATTTAGACTGTCGTAAATTGATCAAATATACGATGTAGCCGCATCGAAATGAAAAGTTCTCGAAATGAAACTTTTAAATAAAATATATCATACAAAATTCATCACAGAACTAAATTCCTATTCCGAATTGCATAAATAACCCGATATCAGTGTACAAGTGTAATAAAACAATTTTTGTTTTATTTGGCGGCGAAAAACCGGCGTTTGCGCTTTTTCCTGACCGTACCGCGGGTTTAAAAAACGGCCATACATTACGACGCTATCGGGCCGGTGTCATCGCCGTCCGGCTCGTTTTATTGTCCCCCGCCCCCTCGTGTCCCCCGGACACCCGTCCCCCGTCCCCCGCGCCGGACAGAGCCGATATTAACGCGGAGTGACGTGTCGATTCCCTCCGATTATTTTCATAATCGCCTCCATTCGATATTTTTCATCATTTCGCGTGTTCTCGCCCCGCCCGCCCCGCGCTACGCCCCGGCCGCCCCGCGCTCGACCCGCGATTCAATTGCATTGTGAGTTTACATTTTTAAAGCAACAATATTGGACATCGAAAAGTCGGATTTTGTTTGTTTCATACAAACTGTATTGCCGTTGAAGCTATTCAGATTAAAGTATTTTCGTAATATTTTATATTGAAAAGTTTTCCCTTTGTGCATTTGATATATTATGATCAACAAGCTGAGGTATTTTTGCGAGTCTGCTCGTGAATCTGACCGTGATCTCTTGAGATTTGGCGGTACGATTGCATTTTTTTTACATGGACCTTTTAAAGTTGAAACTTTCTTAGACTATTTAATTAACAGTTCCAAAACTTAGTTGTCTGTGCAATCAAAAGTTTGTATGTTCAATGTTCATAGTCTGAAATGAAGTCTTAGTCATACTTTTTTGACTTTAATCGATATTGTCTAGTTCAACTTGCGTGAATATTATTCGATTAATTTCAACTTAATATTCAAAACGTAGAGAAACAGCATCACGACGATTTTTCGATTCCTACAGGAATAATGTACTTTTTCACATTTTTACGCATAAAAAAATAAAAGTTTAAAAAAACTATAACCCAACTTCGCAAAACATGGGTCTAAAAAGTCTGAAACAGGAAAATAATTCAATTTGAAATCCAGAAATGCATTGGTACAAAAATGGCTCAAGGTAGAGCCGTGGTCGGACCCGCTAATAAAATCTAAGCTTCAGCTCACACCGAAATACGGTAGAAAAAAAAGAGCTTGAAAAATCATATTATTTTCTGCTGGTGCAATATTCAATCCCAATAACCATTTTTGTACCTATGCATTTCTGGATTTCAAATTGAATTATTTTCTTGTTTCAGACTTTGTAGACCCATTTTTGCGAAGTCGGGTTATAGTTTTTTACACAGTAATAATACACAAATTACTTGCACTTTCTTCACTTTATTAGTTGTTAAACATAAGATGATGATGATAAATCTTATGTTTAACAACTAATAAAGTGGAGAAAGTGCAAGTAATTAGTGTATTATTACTGTGTACAATGTATTTCCATCAAGAACCTACAGTACATTCAATAACATATAGTTTTTAAGTAAATCTTTTTTTTATTTAATATTTTTCTGTTTCCACATCAAATATAATAATTATTATATTTTATTTAATTGTCCATTACATAGAAAGTATCAACTCCTAGATACTACTTGTACGTCCGCATTTTAAACTTTATTTGAATTTAGCAATAAAATAAAATAATAAATAAAAGATATAAATACATATTCGTAATGTGCTTGCAAGAATTATCTTTTGATACCAAACACGAGACAAATCTCTTAATTTTTTTTAGGAGATAGTTTTTGAGGTATAATTTTCAAAGTCCAAAATTTTTCAAATAATTATAATATAGCCTATGTTACTTGCGGCATTAATACAAATCGATTGACACCTCATTCATTAAAATAGGACCAGTAGTTTAGCCGCTACGAGGGAACATACATACATATCATTTTTTGAAAAATTTTGGACTTTGCAAGTTATACCTCAAAAACTATCTCCAAAAAAAATAAAATTGTGATATTTGTCTCGTGTTTGGTATCAAAGGATAGGTCTTGGCAAGCACATTACGAATATGTATTTATATTTTTTATTTATTACAATATTTTATTGTTAAATTCAAAATAAAGGTTTAAAATGCGGTCGTACAAGTAGTATCAAGGAGTTGATACTCTCTATGTAATGGACAATTAAATAAAAATATAATAATTATTTTATTTGATGTGGAAACAGAAAAATATAAAATAAAAAAAAGATTTAAAAAATAATAACCCGACTTCGCAGAATTTTTTTTTTAAACTTTTTTTATTAGGTATAAATCAAATTGTAATCTGACCAGAGTTAACAAAACAGTAATAATACACAAACTACCTGCTTTTTTTCAACGTAATTAATTATTTTGCTTTAATTATTTAATAATAGTAATAATATCTAAAGACGCTGTACACTACGTTACTCTAGTTCCGTGCTTAGTATCCGTAGAACTTGTGTTACAGGAATCTGACAAAGGAAATATATTAAATACTTTCATACTATAGGTACACATATTTAAGATTGTTATTATATTAATACACATTCATGACCCAGAAACTAAGAAAACTTTTTGTTCCTTCGGCGGGATTCGAACCCGTGACCTCTCGCTTGAACAGAAAAAAAAGAAGCTACAGATGTCGTAAAAATTGTTTAAATATAGTAATGGTTTCAACGAAGTCATCATTTGTATTATTTCGACGGGTGCAAAGTAAAATGAGTCATCTACAAAACAGCTACTTTTCATGAGAGCGCTTAATAGGAAAAAATGCTCCCATTTTGTCAATTTATAACCTAATTTATTGAAATTTTCATCATCGCTTAATTATTTATTAATATATCCACATGTATATTTCATTTATTATAATTATGTTTATTTTATGAGATATTATAGTTGTCTGCATCTACATTGCTCCTAAAATAACTTACTGTGTTGCCACGTAGAAACGACCAACTACCACTTGGTCGTTTCTACGTGGGAATTTAAAAAAATAGATTCTTAAAAAATACTATTAGTGTAATACATCAGCAAATACGAAAAGTGTAACACTTTATAAGTATTGTTAAATAAATTTAATGTCCGTTTTACATTTTAATGACACAAATTTCAGAACATAATTGCACAGATATCTTTTTCTACGTCGTCGATTCGGTGCAAGGTACAGGATTTAGAAGGAGGTTAAATTAAATATTTACTTAGGAGTCATTATTAAGTATTTGTACTTGGCACTTGTTGTGATCGTGCCGGCCAGCGAAGCACATGTCATCTGCCTGATGACTCAATATGACTGACCGCCGCACCGGCCCCCCGCGCGTCCCGCGTATAGGCGACCAGTGGTAGTTATTCGCATCTACATCGTGTAATTTCACAAAACAGGTGTAGAAGTCTTCTTTTACGTGAGAAAATTGTTGTTTTGTTTTTGCTATGTTGTAGAATATGATATTTTAAGCTAGTTTCTACAAAAAAACAAAAAACACAAAATTGCAGATAACTTTTTTTACTTTGCACCAGTCGATTTATAATTTGAATTTCCACCATGAACCTACAGCATGCAATAACAGAGTTAATAACTTTGCTTTTTCTCTCGAAATGAAATACAATTTCAGAACGCTGGTGTCCTGCCGTCTCAGCGACGGGCGCGCCGCGGCACCGTGGCGCCGCGCACCTGACAGCTCGAATAGACCTGTCCGGGGAAAAACTTCTACATCATATTTACCTAGCCGTACATACGACATATAAATAAATAAATAAATAAACGTTTATTCAACAATACGAACATTACACTACACAATGGGATTACACTACATAACTTACATTTAAGTACATTTGTTTATAGTATGCCAATACCACCCAATACCAATAAAAGTTTTCATACGTCGGACTTAACGACGTTTAGTTTTAAAATTTTACTATAAAATTATATCAGTAAAGTTTTAACGATATCCAATAACGTTATTTACAGAATAAGTTAAAATAATAATATGTGCAATATGCAATCGTTTAACTTAATTTGTACTATATCTATATATTTTGTGCATATTTTACTTCGATATAAAAAACAAAAAACCTGTGTTCGCACTGGCCAGATATTTAATTTGAAAGAAAGTAAGATGATTAACTATTCATTTGTTTCCTTTAACTCTGGATAATTCTGGGAAACGAAAAGTATCATATAGATGAAATTCTGTTGACGGTAATTATTTTGTTTCATTTCCCAATAATAAATATTTACCCTCTAACTAATAACACAATGACTAGGACACAACAATGCTTACCTCATCTAGTGTGTAAACATTTATATGAGGGGGATATAATATTGCTGAATCGTCGCGTTGCTCCCGACAGAAGTCACAAACAATCACAGAGCAAACGTATAAACAACTCGCAAACAAGATTTTCATTAGGCGCCATTAGGAATGAAATTTTAACCCGTCGCTGCCGTGGACTAATCGCGTTACCCCCGGGCCCCGTCACCCAATTACCTCGTGCGCGCAAACGGGTTGGGTGTGATGGACTTAGGCCACATTAGTGCAGCTAGCCTCGCAGTTGGCGACTCTTTAAAGTTAATGGAATCAGGCGTTACTTTGCGGAAATCCATAGCATACAATTTAAATATATTATATCTAGCAATATCCCGCGAAACAATTATAACCACAACCTGCAAGCAGATGAGTGAGTGTACGCATAGGCATGCGTTTGATGCACCTCCCTCCTCCCACACTGCTTATGCGTACACTCGCAAGCAAAAAACATGAAAACACCACCACCACACAAGCAATGATGTTAACACGATCGTGCAAAGTCCCACCACCATGCAGGTTGCAAAACTCGACGCGCGTTTCGCTTAAGTCAACATTAACGAACATTGTTCGCAGAGTCAACATCCTGAGGATGCTCCGGGGTCGGAGCGAAACGGGCGTCGAGTTTTGCAACCTGCATGGTGGTGGGACTTTGCACGATCGTGTTAACATTATAGCTTGCTGGATATAATATATTTAAATTGTAGACTCTTTAAAGCTTTATAACGCCTTCGTGGCCCAGTGGAGCTTGACTCGCACTCCGTGGGTTCGATCCCCGCGTGACAGCTACCAGACTTGACAAAATTAATTTGTACTTAAGGTAAAAATAAAGATTGCAAAAATATAGGTTATGCATATTTTAATTTTAAAAAATATGCTTAAATCGTGCAATCGATTGCTGAACGATAACCAAAAATAGTGCACTTAACGTTCGTTGTTGTGTTTACATAAACATATTTGCTTCATTTTTGCTACGAAACTAGCGCCAAAAGCCATTTAGTGGCAATCATAAGAACTATTAATTAAATGTTATGTCAGACATTGACGCCAAATTATTTTTTCCTTAAAATATAAATTTTAAAATATAATCCTGTTTAATTTAGTTTTTGGTGCTTATGTCATGTTACCCCTTTTAACCGTCGATAAGGCTATGGAGCAAAAATTGCACAATTCTTGTATGCCTTGCTTTTACACGATAAAGGTACGTAATAAGCCTGCTAGTTTGAGATTGTTTTGTTAATACGTTCCTAAGTCTGGTTAGGACAATGCACTATGCAGACTGCTCACCAGAGTGTCTGACAAGAAGGATGATCCATGCGCCAGGCATATCTAATCTCATAGCGGTTGTGTTGAATACATGTTGTAGGTGCCAATTTTTATGTAATCTTATAATATAAATATGGATCGCGAAATGTGTTGGTAAGCGCATAACTCAAGAACGAACCGATTCGGCTATTTTTAGTCTTAAAATATTTGTGGGAGTCCAGGTTCAAACGGTTTATATGCTCAACGAAGGGGGCACGGGTCAGCTCGTACGCTATAATTATTGTAAATGTGAAAGAAAGTCGAATAATGAACGAATGGAGCTTGTTTTATTTAGTTCGCCAACTGTTGCTCCGTTATTTTTACTGTAAACGTCGCGTTGCATTTCGTTAATAATTAATCAACACGTAAATATATGAACAGCTCCAATACTAGTCACTACACGAGGGGGGGGGGACTCAACCGCAGTCCGCCGGCGTTAATTACGATTTAAACGTGCTGATTACTGATTAGACCTCACTCCCCCTGCCGCCGCCCGCTACACAAATACAATCAACATCTAGACCGTCCTCGCTCATTATTCCTGCTGTCAGCCGTTTGTGTAACGAGATGGATCTTTTATAAAATATGTAACAACCAACATTATATTTTTTTCTGTCCCCTTAATTTGGAGTTCCGTGGCAGAATTGAGCCTTTTAAGTGCGTTTTGTCCGACCATCTGTCTCTGTTACAACTTTTATATTTTTATTATATTACATTAGGATTGCATTAGGTTATCCTGTAATGATAGATATTTGTGTGTGTGTTAATAAATAAATAAATAAATAAATATAATAATAAATTCGAATAGAAGAAGTATTATACTTCTTCTATAACAGCCCGAAAAACCAACATTGCTGATTATAAAGACAACAACGTTGATTATAAAGATAAGAAGAGAAACATACGAAGTATAATAAAACAGAGTAAGCCGATAGCGATATCATTAACAGAAATAGAAGAATACTCATGCCAATATCCAGTTATTAACTATAATAACTGGCAACAAAACTATACTTTTGAAATATACTTGTGACAACACTAATAAATCATGTAGCCTGTTGTGGCTCGATTCCCAAAGGCAGCACTTCTATACAATATAAACAAGTCTTTTAAACTACATATTATCAGCTTACCAGCTTGCAAACCTAGTGGTTTGCATTAGTGTTAGTAATATTAGTGTTGTCACTAGTATATTTCAAAAGTAGTTTTGTTGCTTGGCTCAATGTGTAATGTTTTCAAAGTCTTCATTCAGGTTAAAATAAAGTTTTTGACTAAATACAATATATTTGTAAATCTGTAACTCGACCGACAGCTGTACCTGGTGATTGTAATGATGAAAAATAATATACATTTACTACATTTACTACAAATATTCCAAACTACATAGAGGTACGAACTTTGTACATATATCCCTGCAGATTCTGTTTTAAAAAACATCACTTTTTGCTAATGAAACTGAATAAAACCAACTCTTCATGATAATAATAAGAAAGTACCCAGAATGTTCCACTATTATTACAGGGGGATAATACCTGAGCAGAAACAGTTAAACTCCTAACTGGGGGCCTAACGAGGACAAGTTCAATAGCGCGATTCAATCGGGGATCGGAAGTTCTCTATCAGGAGGGGGGACGTGGGAGGGGGAGGATAAAATAACTATTCATATCGGATAAGCCCGAGACGGAATATCTTTTCCGTCGCACCGGGCGAGGTGTCCGTAAATACAATTTCGTGTGAGTATACCTCGGTCGTGATATAGATCGCAGTCATGTACCTAATTTAATCATTGATTAAATGTCTAATGCGTTTATTGAACAACATTTAATTGATTGACTAGGCCGAACGTTTATTGAACAAGCGTCACTCGAGGTCAACTATGGTTCGTCCCTTCCAAAATTAAACCTAAAGGTAAACAAACCGAAAACATCGAAATTTTCCCTTATTCACTTATTGTGTACACTTATCAACACTTTCACAGTTAAGTTAAAGGATTACACTTCATTATCCAAATAATAATAAACAATAATTTTAAACTACAAATTAAAACCTTTCACAGAAAAAATACGCCATTTTGACACTGCCGATTGTAAAATATAACCCTATAGTCTATGGATTCATAGAAAACCAAAAATCATTGTATTAATAATGGCCAATTGGCATCACTGACTAGTCTTTGGTTGTGTCTGTGCAAGAATGAGAGAGGACCCGTGGAGGTGAGGTTTCGAGTTGCACCAGGTCGTCCCACCCTTTTTACATAAAAGGGTATCAGACAATATTAAATTAAATCTGATTCAGGAATCTAAAGGTTGCGTATGGTTCGAGTAACGTCTATCTGTAATGCGAAAGAATACCGGAATGCTGCCAAGGGCTTCGAGTTCTTCTGACCGGCCGGTCTATTCACACTTAGGTTAGTCTCACCACGAAGCACACCAGTTCTAGAATTCGCGTATAGGAGGATTCTCTCTCGTGGAGAATAAGATACGATAGCACAAGAGAGTAATCGATTCGTTTCCTGTAGGTAACAGTTTTTGAGTCTAATAGACTCTGATAGACTAAAAAACTGTCCAGTATTAATTGCGTCGCGTGCATTCTTCGACTGCCCCGCGAGTGCGATTTTGCCGCACGCTAATGGCGCGAAATACGGCGCTCGGGTTGGTCAATTCGCAAACATACAGACGACTCGACCATACGCGCGAAAATTGAAATTGAAATAATTTAAATTTATACAGAATAGATTGTTGCCAGTAAAATGTAATTACTGGTTACGATACAGTGTCATAGACGGGTTTGTTTATGTTTAGGTTAAATTTATCTCGGACGGACTGTTAGCGGACTGACAAAGCCCTTTAAACAGAGCGGACGTAAAACCAGGTTACTGATTTTTTTTTTAATTATAGAAAGAATTTTTTTAAAAATTTAAGAAATTATATATAATAAACAACTCGACGAGGTGTCCTTTAGTCATTCAATTAAATATCGTCAAGTCATAAACGCGATAGTGATTCAATTAAACTGGTGATTCAATCAGATGACTGCGACATAGACAGAACTACCTCATGTTATGTCAAGCCATCGCCGAGTCGGATGTATGCGCTATTTAGGTTCACGCTATCTCGTATCCAATTTTATATTCAGATCTGAAGAAGTCCGAGTGAATCAATAAAGCGGGACGCCTGACCTATATGATACAAGTTATACTTTGATACATCACGCCTCCATGGTTTTAGTGGCTCTGAGCTTCACTCTCGACCCGGAGGTCGTGGGCTCGGTTCCCGCGTTGGAACAACAAAAAATGTTGTTTTCAAGTTTGGTTAGGACAATGCAGGCTGATCACCTGATTGTCTGAGAAGAAAGATGATCCATGTGTCGGATGTGCATGTAAAAAGTCGGTCCTGCGCCTGGTCTGTCGCCAGTCGTGGCGGTTTACCGTCTCACTGGGTTATGAGAGTAATAGGAAGAGAGAGTGTCTTTGTGTATTGCGCACACACTTGGTCACTATAAAATAACTTCTGCGTAGCTGGCGTGGTTTAAATGAAATCGGCTACCGACACCGAAATCGGTGACGGGAGTTATTTATTATTATTTGATACCTCATTGGTCCAGTGGTTTAGAGTTTGGCTCTCGACTCGAGATCGTAGAGTTAACTCCCACTGCAGTATGACTAAGGGAATGCAGGCTGGTCTTTTTTTAATATAGATTAACAAGTTAGCTGCCGTGCCCATATTAAAGGTCTGACCAGCGCCGGATCCCTCAACAGAATATATGAAAGTAGAGTGAGTTTGTGTATTGCCCACATACTTGGGCACTGCAACAACTCCTGCGTTTTTTATGAAACCGGTCACCTTCTCCGAAATGTGTGTGGAGTTTTATGGTTTATCGTAACCCTGTTCCACGTAATTTGCCTGTACAGCTGGTTTACTCGCGGCACAATCGAAAATCGAATCAATTCGATCTCAACAGCTTTGAGCGTTTTATTAGGTGGACTACACGAAACTAACCGGGATAAAGAAAATTGTTAAATCGTAACATTTTGTACTCCCGACTTTCGATTACAATCAAAATAAACACGTCAATTTATTCGGACGTTCGCGGCACGATCGAATTTGAATCAATATTGAATAAGTTTGGAGATTAAGGGCCCTGTACTAACATGTAACGTCCCACGTGCGGCCTGCGGTCGCCCGCAGCCGGCGTGCCGCTCGCCGACAAGCTGCTGCTCCGTAGCACCAATAGTGCTGACGACATTTGACGCCATCGCAAACTCTACTGAAATAACCCCTGTGTTCCCGTACCTGATAGTAAACGAAAATAACGTTTTTTTTGTTCAGATTTGCGTTTCTTTAGCACTGTTTAGGATCGTTTTGAACTGTTTTCACAGACACTGTCAGCTGTCAATGTCAGCGTTATGAATGATCTGAACGTTCGGAGCGTGTACTGGAACAGGCCCAACATACAAAACTATCTGACCCGTGCCCACTTCGTTTAGCATACAAACCGTCTTTCCTGGACTTCCACGAATATTTCAAAATCAAAAATAGCCGAAGTGCAATTCATTTTTCAAATTTTATAACAGTAACTAGCTTCTGCCCGTGTCTCCGCCCGCGTAAAGTCCAAAGAAGGGCGGGAATAATGTTTTGTTCGGGATTAAAAGGAGCCTATGTGTCAAAGGATGTTCCTCTATACCATTTTACAATAACTGGCCTAGCTGTTTGGGTGTGAAGCCGTAAAGAAGTTGGTACCATAGACAGTAGATACATATCACAATTCAAAGAGTCAAGACATGACTGCAGCATACATTGTTACTGCATGTTGTCTTTATAATATGAACGCGTCGAAAATATTATACAGTTAATCGTCGCTACATTTTTCCGTTAGCCGTTTACGAAATGAATTAATCCGTCGGCGCTAGTTTTATTTCGTTATTCATTAATATCGCAGTTTGTAGAACGAAATAAATCGAATGTAGGTCGGCGGGAAATCTTTATAAGCTCCTATTCGAATATTAATTGAAAAAGCTATTGTTTTCGATTATTTCCAACTTTTTACCCTTTCGCAGGAGTAGGTATTTGTATTTCCGTCGAAACTGAAGTTGAATGATTTTTATGGGTAAGTGTTTCGTAAAAATGGTTCGAGCCTCGAGCACCTCGCGGAGGTTTTGTTCGCGGAAATACTTTTTTATTTGCGTTTTTATATATTATCGATCACCGCAACCGCGGGTGAACTAGAATTATATTTTTCAGAAATGCGTTGCCGTCTCAAAGCGGCTGTATTACAGCAGGAAAGATTATTATTAAGTAGTAAAATTTCTAAGTACCTACATTTTCTAGTTCTTGTGATACTAGCTGTGCTTATATATTAGTGCAAGAGCCGCTGTAAACTCTTTTAAAACCTAGCTCTATATATAAATATTGTTAGATTTAAGTGATTTCTCTTGTGAAAAAGTTTTTGGTAAATAAACATTATTATTAATAAAAAACCAGGTTTTCTAAACAACGCTAAATGGCATCTGTAACTGTACTTGGAGCGATATAATATGACGGCAACGCTATCCTAGAACACCAAGGATTATGCAACTGACGTGACTCTTGACCAGCTGTAGCGTGACCATAATGTCAGGAGACGGTCACCGCTCTATGCGGTATTACCGAGAAGCAGGACCCCTCGTTCCTCAAATACGTCGTGCAGAGTGACATTCGAACTGTTGCTCGATGCACGAGACAATTCTCGTAAATTGGTCCAAGCTTTAGCGTGGCGCGGTGGCGTGACCGCGACCTCGCTGCATCGTGCAGCGTGACGTGGGTGTACATGTAGCGTGCAGCGTGACGTTTATGTAGCGAGCAGCGTGACCGCAAGCTCGCGTATAGAAACGTCACTAATGAGCATCCGACTTCGCCACGTGCCCGGGGCACGCAAGTCCAGTTATTGTTGTCTTAAATTGAAACTACTATTATATTATAATATATTATAATCTATGTTACAACGGTCTCATATAAATGTGATTATACACAGCAGGATCACGGTATCGGTATTAGGTACTATGCCGCGATGGTAATACCTGAGTGGACTGATATTAAACAGTTGTTTTGCGTTACGCTACCCATCCACATAATATAATATGTTAAGTTTTATTTTCGACTATCTGTCCCCGTGACTTCGTTCGCGTGGTTTTTGAGTGACTTAAACCGTTTATGCAGCTCACGCAAAGAAAGTCGCCAAATGTGAATAATTTTCCCCGTTTTTGTAACATTTCTCACTGAATTTCTCCTATTGGTCGCAGCGTGATGTTATATAGCCTAAAGCCTTCCTCTATAAATGGACTATCCAACAAAAAAATAAATTTTCAAATCGGACCAGTACTTCCTGAGATTAGCGCGTTTAAACAAACAAACAAACAAACAAACTCTTCCGCTTTATAATATTAAGTATAGATATTGTTGATAGTTGTGATGCAGTGTAATGTGAATGCGACTGTTGAAAAAATGTTTTTTATTTATTTATTTATTATTATTATTATTACAGTTCGATGGCATTGCATGCAAATGACTTGACCATTTTGTAATCCACAGGTTAATATAAATCTATTTAGGATTTTTATTTTAGGATTTAGCAATGAACAGTAAAGAGTAGGACAAATACACGTTATATATAGTAAAGTCGGTGCCAATCCACGTATGAAGTAGGAAAGTTGTCGGCCCGGCAAGTCGCGCGGATCAACACGATAAGAAGTGGAAAATTTCCAGACTCGCCTGATCACTCCCAAGTTGCGACCTGAACTGCGAACTTGATAATAATTGATTGAAAGGTAAATGCAGGCCGGGGACAATCGGCCTACAAATTTAGCCCAAATTGAATGTCAATCGAATTTCGCCATTTAATTAACGGGCTGGCCGATCAATTTGCTGGCCGGTTAACTAGCTTGCCGGGTTAACTGGCGGGCCGGCGGGATTGTCGGAGTAACACTCGGCCGGTCGCCTAACGCGTGACGTCAGCTCCGGTCACGCCGTGAACAAAGCGGCCGCTACAGGGTTAAGTGCCCATATTAGGTACAAGCTCATTGTGAAGGGTCAGCACACACCGATACGACGTGAGCGGCGCCGCGCTGTACAGCACTATTACTGCATGAAATAGAGAATGTTACTAGGTATACAGAATCGTTTAAGGCTGTAATCCTAGTAGATCTTGTTATACCGTATTCTTATAGATGCAAGATCTACAGGACCGTAGCAGACGTTGGAAAATGACGTCATCGTGAAAAAAATTTGAAATGAATATTCTCGGAAAAACGTTGTATATATTTTCAACTCATACTATCTGACCCGTGCCACTTTGTTGAGCATACAAACAAATTGTGATGAACCGTTTAAACCTTCCCGGGACTTCCACAAATATCAGTTCAGCCGTTCTCGAATTTTAGCGTGACTAACAGCAATTATTTTATATTGACCTAACTCATATTATATTTTATTTTCAACAAAGTTTACCGCGAGCTATAAATAAAAATTAGCGAACATCAATTGTGCGTCTTTTTGTTCAGTAAAAGTTCAATTTTGAATTACCATCTCATAAATGCAACCGCGTCTCGATGTGAACTAGCGCTAAATAGAATATTCGTTAATTATGAAATGTGTTGCGTCCATATTGCAGCACGTTATACATTATATTATTATGCAAGTGCAAATAACATTGTTATCACAGATAATGCTACTAGCTGCTAATGTTGTGAAGTGCTGTATAAATAGTCGGGTCAGACTGGGATAAACTTCGTATGGAAGAAATAATTTTAACGAATACAGTTTGTATCCTGGACATTTTATCTGAAAATTAAGTTAAAGGAAGGGTAATGGACAATGGTATTCCATTGGCCCTGGCAGAATACTAGTGCAGCGGGCTCGCTCGCTGCGTGTAGCTGAGCTAGGGTCCATTTTTGGCATCGCACAACATATTATAGCTTTAGTTTTGTTTCTTGTTTCATCTTGTTCCCTCTTCTTATTCTTATTCTTAAGAATAAAATAAAAAAAAATAAAAAAAGGCTACTATGTATTGTTGAGTGCTGGTACCACCGCATGCATGAAAGATATGCCAAGAGATCCGCAATAACACAGGATGTGAAAAGAATAGTCACTATAACTTTGGGATATGATTATACCTTTTCTCATTTAAGAACTGCTTTTTTACACCCTGTATTTGGTTAGGACAATGCAGGCTGATCCATGGGTCGGATGGGCATGTAAAAGTCACCTGTTCTCTCGCCAGTCCTGTCAGTTTACCGTCCCACTGGGTTACGAGAGAAAAAATAAGAGAGAGTGTATTTGTGGATTGCGCACACACCTGTGCTCGAGTAAGAGGTCGCGGGTTCGAATACCGCCGAGGTAACAAAAAGTTTTCAATGTTCCTGGGTCATGGATGTGTATTAAATTTGTGTATATTATAATAAAAATCTTAAATATGTGTATAGTATAAAAGTATTAAATATATTTCCGTTGTCTGGTACCTGTAACACAAGTTCTTCGGATACTTAGCACTGGGCCAGATTGATTGGTGCGAAGCGTCCATAAATATATTATTATTATTATTTATTATTATTATCGTGGTAAATGTAATTCTACCTACATATTATAAGAACAAATCGTCTACATACATAGACATAACGTAGGATTAAGCTTGAGTATAAAATAAGTGTACCGCGGCGCTGATAACGGCAAGGCGATAAGGAGGTAGTGCACACTCGGGGACATGCGGGCGGGAGGGGGGACTGGTGCCACAACAACGGCGCTGAGGGATAAAACGGGAAACAACGAATAAAATATAAAGAACCTTAGAACGTAGAAAGGTTGGGATTTTTGCATTTGTAAATAAGTTACTATAAATTCCGTGGCTTTTTCATGAAAGTACCGCAGCAACAGTGGATCTAAATTTTATACAGGGTGTAAAAAGAACAGTCACTATAACTTTGAAATATGATTATACTACCTTTTCTCATTTTGGAATGTACTGTTTTTGTCAAATACAATTTTTTTTACATTTTACAATTTCTTATTCTTTTGTCGCAAGAATAACAAAAAAGAAAAAGAATTTTTTTAATATTTGTAAAAAATAATAGTTTAAAAAAACTAAAAAAACACGCTTTTATTGCTAACCGAACTAAAAAATAGAAAATAATTTTAATTTCGAAGAGTTTATATTACAGTAGTAGAAGATCGAACAATCAATTAGAATTTATCACCTCAAAATAAAATTATAATAAAGTTTAAGTTGTTAACAAAAGAATTAAATTCAGAGTAAAAAACGTGGGGTGCATTTTTCTACTTTTCATAACTGTCCTTTCATAGACTGTTGCCAATAGAATGATTGTTACATTTACTTTATCAAGCACCCCACGCTTTTTACTCTGAATTTAATTCTTTTGTTAACAACTTAAACTTTATTATAATTTTATTTTGAGGTGATAAATTCTAATTGATTGTTCGATCTTCTACTACTGTAATATAAACTCTTCGAAATTAAAATTATTTTCTATTTTTTAGTTCGGTTAGCAATAAAAGCGTGTTTTTTTAGTTTTTTTTAAACTATAATTTATTTTTCATTTTTTAGTTCGATTTATCAATTAGTTATTTGTTGACATGTGGTATCGAAATTTCTCACAAATCGTTTCGCAATCTCATCATTTCATTCAAAGCTTCACTGTTGCATGGAGTTTTTCCTGTTAACTTAGAACAATCGAGTTCTTCAATCCGAATACCGTCCAAAGATCTTACACGACTAAGTGCTACATAAGCTTGTCCAGCAGCAAACAGTCGCGAGCCTAGATAAATGACTGCATGATCGACTGTACAACCTTGCATCTTGTGGACGGTCGAAGCCCAACTCAGGATTAATGGTAACATTCTTCTCTCAGCAGTTCCATAACTATATTTCGCTGGAAACTGTATCGATATTGGTTTAATCGTGTGCACACCATCTGATCCGAAATCGATACGGACTGACGGGATGTCTTCCGCGTACAGTTAGCCTCTGCGAAAATTTGGATTTTTTTTTCAAAATTATTCAAATTTGTTTTTTTTTTAGTTTTGTAATTTATTAAATAAACTCATGTTTACTAAAATTTCTTTGCAACATTCTTTATCGGTCAGAATTAATGATTAAGGATTTTTAAATTTCTTCCTTATCGACTGTAAGTTTAAAGCTATGCAGAACTCGTCCTTGATAAAGAAGTAATCGGGGTAAGAACTTATTTCTCGGAGAGGGAACCTGAAAAACGGCTACCACATCCAAGGAAGGCAGCAGGTGCGCAAATTACCCACTCCCGGAACGAAGAGGTAACTACAGAATATTCCAAAACGATTAAGACTCGATCGGACTTTTTACCAGATGAGTAGTTAATTAAACTTTTAACCTTGTTTTTCTGAACTAGAATTTGTTATTTATTTATCTTTTATTCGGTGAGAATTAATGATATGTTTTAAATATAATTAATTCCTTCCTTATCGACTGTAAAACTAAAGCTATGCAGGAATTGTACGTTATCAATAAGTAATCCGGAGTAAGAACTTATTTCTCGGGGAGGGAACCTGAAAAACGGCTACCACATCCAAGGAAGGCAGCAGGCGCGCAAATTACCCACTCCTGGAACGAAGAGGTAACTACAGAATATTCCAAAACGATTAAGACTCGATCGGGCTTTTCTCCAGAGGAGTAGTTAATTAAACTTTTGGCCTTGTTTTTCTGAATTAGAATTCGTTATTTATCTTTTATTCGGTGAAAATGAATGATATGTTTTAAATATAATTAATTCCTTCCTTATCGACTGTAAAACCGAAGCTATACAGAAACCGTATGTGACACAGAAGTAATCGGGACTTTTCGACACGTCTAGTTAATTAAAGTTCCGGTTTTTTTTTTTTTTTTTTTTTCATTGTCATCGGTCCTTGATACGTATGCAAAGTTTCAAATTAATCAGACTTCTGGAAACTGGTGAAAATTAAGTTCAAAGATTCCGTTACATAGATACAACCCAAGCTAAAAAAGCTAATAATAATAATAAAATAAACTATAAAAAAGCGTGTTAAAAAAACAAATACATTTCTAGAATGAAAAAAGATAGTGTAATCATATCCCAAAGTTATATTGCCTGTTCTTTCTACACCCGTTATAGATATTGGGTCAGTAGATAATATTATTGCAACCATGCGACATTTAAAACCGCCTGTCTCAGTACTACAGTGCAGACATACAGTGTGTATCTCTTTAAACACTGAACACTCATCCAGATGTTCAAATCAAATCAAATATACTTTATTATGCACAAATAATTACAAAAAACAAACAGACAACAATTACATAAAATCAGACATGCACACAATTATTTCAAAGCAATTTCTTCCAGGCAACCTTTTGGATTTTTGAGATATTAAAAAGCACAAGATAATAGGTGATGTGTTCAGTGTTTAAACGGACGAAAAGACCCACTTAATCGGCACTTAAATAGGCCTAAAAAATGGCTAATAATTACCGACTAATAGAAAGGCGACAAGGCTGGGAAGACTATTAAAAATTTCAATAACCTTATGTTCCCATTACCTTGCTCGAGTCAACACGATGTAATCGTCTCCGGCGACAGGTCTCCCTGTAACATGGTGGTGGCATGCCGCGGCACGCGCCGTGTGGGGGGAGGGGGGGGGGGACTTTATAGCTTTATGCGCACCTGTACTATATCAACAGTAATTATGTTAATCGCTTTATGTAATTTCTTAATGAATATTAATACGCATTCATTAAAATTAATATTAATTGTAATTATAATTATCGTTACACAAACGGTACAGAATTATAATTGGATGAGTGCTCGCTAATCAGGTACAAACATTATTAAAGAAGCTAAATTTTTAAACATTAATTTCGTAACTTAATCTCAGTCTAGGAAAATCGAAGAATGACAATTTACAGTGTTTTATTAATGTAAAAGACCTTTACTACCAAATGCCAATAGCTTATTAATTACAGATTAACATGACGTGTATCTATAGAAAATAATAATGATAATAATAACCTCCCACACCGATTTCGGTGACGGCGGACCGTCTCACTAGGCTACGCGAGTGAAGGAAAATAGAGTGCTTATGTGTATTGCGCACACACTTGGACACTATAAAACAACTCCTGCGTATCTGGCCTGGTTTCAATGAAACTGGAAACCGTCACCGAAATCGGTGTGGGAGGCATTATTATAATTATTATGTTTGTGTATAGCTTCCTTGCTCACGGGCAATTAAATCCCGGACCTTTGGAAGGCGTGGGGCCGAAGCCAACACGCAGAGGCCCCGTTACACAATTTAGTATTATTATCTTTATTATTATTATCTATACTAATATTATAAAGAGGTAACGTTTGATTGTTTGTTTGTTTGTTTGTTTGTTTGTTTGTTTGTTTGTTTGTTTGTTTGAATGGAATAGGCTCTGAAACCACTGAACCAATATGAAAAATTCTTTCACCGTTGGAAAGCTACATTCCTAGCGCTGAACATAGGCTATATTATATGTTTAAAAAAAGTAGGGTTCCTTACTAAAACCCAAAAAATGTAGCCCAAAGTGTAAAAAAACGACCTCTAAAATTTCTTACATCGTGTGCGCTTCGGCAACGGCTTGACCAATTTCGCAAATTTTTTTACGGTATGTTCGTTATTGTCACGAAAAGGTTATTATGAAAGAAAATGTTGAAAAAAATAAGCAGAAAATTAGAAAAAAGAAGAAAATACGTATTGGTAACGCGGGGTTTGAACCTGGGTTCGATTGATTCACGTCGTTGGCAGTTTATATGACACGGCTGTCATGGCAACATCAGTATTTACAAATGGAAAATAAAAATTATGAAATGCTATATATATCAGCTTAAACTATTTGGATTAATAAAATTATTAGGATTAACAGAAACATGAATCCAAATAGTTTAAGCTGATATAAATACGGTATGTATAGCATTTCCTAATTTTTGTTTTCCATTTGTAAACAACGTGGTTACCATGGCGACCGTTAGACGTTATAGACGTTTGGCTGCGTTTCCATTGACGCGGGGCGAGGCGGACAGGAGCTTGCGGTACCAGAATTGACCAATCACTATGCTCGAAATCTCTGCTCCACTCCGCTTGGAAACTCTTAAGTTCCTATGCGCCCCGCTCCGCGTCAGTGAAAACGCCAAGATTGGGGAAGTTTTCCAAATCTATACATCTATACAAATAAATAAAATTGAAGTGTCAGTATGTAACTTTCAATTAGCAACGTTTTTCTAAATGCATATGACATTTTAAACGATACCTTCTGCTTTTTTTTGCATTGGCAACGATATTTACTGAAAACGAAAATGTAATTTAAAAAAAAATGTCTGTCAGCGTGTCTCTTTGCTCCGGCTAATCTCTGGAACAGCTGGACCGATTTTAACGAGACTTTCACTGGTAGATAGCTAAAGTTATGAGGATTAATTTAGGCTACTTTTCATCATCATCATCGTCGTCATCTAACTAACGTTCAGCGAATTGGCTGGACCGACTGTGACGGGAGCATTCATCGGGCTTAGCTTATGTTAGTAGGAGTAATCTATACATCTATATGTAAAAGTAAGTCGTGTTAGTTAAATTATTTATAACTCAAGAACGGCTTTATCGATATGGCTGAAAATGGTGAGGATGTAGCTTAGAGCAAGTAGTCGGACATAGGATACTAAGTATTTATTCAATTTGACAGCGTTTCCGTACACGTTGCGGGTTCTGCGTTAGGGTTCCGCGTTGCGGGTTTCGGGTTCCCATGCTGCTGGTTCCGTGTTGCGGGTTTCGGGTTCCCATGCTGCGGGTTCCGCGTTGCGAGTTCCAAGTTCCCGCGTTGCGGGTTCCGGGTTCCCGCGTTGCGGGTTCCGGGTTCCCGCGTTGCGGGTTCCGGGTTCCCGCGTTGCGGGTTCCGGGTTCCCGCCTTGCGGGTTCCGGGTTCCCGCGTTGCGGGTTCCGGGTTCCCGCGTTGCGGGTTCCGGGTACCGCGTTGCGGGTTCCGGGTTCCCGCGTTGCGGGTTCCGCGTTGCGGGTTCCGCGTTGCGGGTTCCGGGTTCCCACGTTGCGGGTTCCGCGTTGCGGGTTGCGGGTTCCGGGTTCCCGCGTTGCGGGTTCCGGGTTCCCGCGTTGCGGGTTCACGCGTTGCGGGTTCTGGGTTCCCGCGTTGCGGGTTCCGGGTTTCCGCGTTGCGGGTTCGGGGTTCCCGCATTGCGGGTTCCGCGTTGCGGGTTCCGCGTTGCGGGTTGTGGGTTCCGGGTTCCCGCGTTGCGGGTTCCGGGTTCCCGCGTTGCGGGTTCCAGGTTCCCGCGTTGCGGGTTCCGGGTTCCCGCGTTGCGGGTTCCGGATTCCCGCGTTGCGGGTTCCCGCGTTGCGGGTTCCAGGTTCCCGCGTAGCGGGTTCCGGGTTCCCGCGTTGCGGGTTCCGCGTTGCGGGTTCCGCGTTGCGGGTTCCGCGTTGCGGGTTCCGCGTTGCGGGTTCCGCGTTGCGGGTTCCGGGTTCACACGTTGCGGGTTCCGCGTTGCGGGTTGCGGGTTCCGGGTTCACAAGTTGCGGGTTCCGCGTTGCGGGTTCCGCGTTGCGGGTTGCGGGTTCCGGGTTCCCGCGTTGCGGGTTCCGGGTTCCCGCGTTGCGGGTTCCGGGTTCCCGCGTTGCGGGTTCCAGGTTCCCGCGTTGCGGGTTCCGGGTTCCCGCGTTGCGGGTTCCACGTTGTTTTTTTTTAGTTGAATTTCATCAGAAACTCTTTTTATGCTCAACGAAGTGGGCAAGGGTCAGCTAGTTATAAATAAATGGAAAGCAAAAAAAATATTTGATGTATTTTACAACTTAACACAAATAAACAACAGCATTTCTAATATACAAAGGCCTGATTTCTATTACGCCCATAAAAGCCGAAACAACCCAAAATATATTTCAGTAAAGGACTATGACGTCATCAGTACAAGCTGACCATCCGCTCTGGAGATACTCTCCAAACTGATTCGATTTTCATTCATATTCGATCGTGCCTGTACTTCCTAATAAACTGACGTTAGTTCATTTTGATTCTTAGTCGATTGATATGGTCGGGAGTACAAAAAGTTACGATCTAACGATTATCTTTATCCTGGTTAGTTTTAAAGCAATCCACCAAATAAAATAGCAAAATCCGTAGAGATCGAACTGATTCGATTCTCGATTGTGTCGGGTATATTATATAGTGACATAGAGTATATAGTGTCACTGGTCATTTCGTCGGAGATTATTTACAAGTCGGTGCTACTCATTAGTAGGTTTTGTATTTAATAAGCAGTTATTTCGTGCTTAGTATACTATGTGACGAAGTAGGTATTGAGATGCTGGGGTAGTGTGGTCCGGAATTCAGACGGCCGGCTTTCAAGTTTTTCGGTACGTAGCGAGTCCAGATGTTAAGCCAGCTGTTAACTTGTATATCGACTGTGGACCGGCAATATGTCCTATGTTAAATTTAGATGCAACTGATTTATAATGTCTTATCTCGATTATCTAATTAAAATTGTTCAGACAGAAGAAAATCGGGTTGATTTTTTAATAAATAAACAGTATTAAAGTCAACAGATTTTTTTATTTCATAAAATCTTAAGCGTTTGTTATAATAGTTACGTTTTTTCTGTTTCCTAAAAAATAAGATAGGATAATTTGCCAGTTCACAGTCGATATTATGTTAACTTCAGTACTCATCTCATGATAATATTATCTGTTAGCTATGTAGCGATTAATGTAAAAGTACCAGCGCTGAAAGACTTACTTTGGGCTTTCATGTTTCTATAAGAAATGCCCCAACATTTGCCCATATAATTTTTTTTAAAGTGTCTGTTTCAGCGCTGGTACTTTCTCAGAAAATTATTATATACGGGACCCCATACACACCGTAAAGTTTTATCACTCATTAATATTACAGACTGTATAATAATTATTAACTTTGTATTCTATGTAATAAGTGTATTCTATGGTTTTTACATAAATAACATCATATTTGTTTTATGAGTTCAACGTATATGTGTGTCTCTTACATCGTAGCTCACAAACGGATGAATTTGGATGACGTTTCATCAGTGCTTCAAGGACGGGGTTTACTTCAACATTTTATTTATAACTTATAGCTGCGCCCGCGACTTTGTTCGCGTGGTTGTCGGCAACACTATCACGATTATCTTTTGATTGCTCACGTTGGTTTTTGCTATTATGATTATTAAAAAGGAATAATTCTTTCATACATATTTTTTGAGTAACTTAAGCCGTTTATAATAATTGAATAATTTTCCCCGTTTTTGCAACATTTCTCACTGAACGCTTCGCCCCTGTTGGTCGCAGCGTAATGTTATATAGCCTAAAACCTTCTTCTATAAATGGACTATCCAACAATAAAATAATTTTTCAAATCGGACCAGTAGTGCCTGAGATTAGCGCGATTAAACAAACAACTTTTATTACAGTTATATTGGTATACACTTACAAGTAGCATTGCCTCATTCCTGGTTGTTAACGAACGTGTAACGGTTAACAAAACCTTTTCACGTCACTCGCGGGTTGTCGGCTGTCGCGGTACAAAGACATTTCGCGGTGTCGATGTGAACAATAGCACCCCTCGCGCCAGCCACCCCCCACCCCCCACCCCGGACCTGTTGCCGGTTCAGAACGCGCCGTCAAAAGTAACTGTTCTCTTCATGCTGTATTGTTTTTTTGCTTTAATTAACTATGTCCTACTCCTCCGTCCGCACAATTCGTAAAAGGCGTACAAAGTTTCAGCTTCATAAATCTTTGTATAGTAATTATTAACTTTGTGACAATTTTGTTATTTTTCTAGAAACAAGCGTATTCTATGGTTTTTACATAAATATCATGTTCGTTTCAACAACAAAGTATTCCTTAGCAAGTTTGTTTTCTTTGTAGGAACTACTGGTCTGATTTGAAAGATTATTTCAGTGTTGAATAGCCCATTTATCGTGGAATCATTTTAACTACATCATTCTCAGAACAATAGGAACGGAATACGAATGTTTTTTTTCATAATCGTGGTCTCTCCTACTCCAAATTCCTATATAGAGCTTCCGCCGCGTGCGTTGCGTAAACGGAACGACAACGTAACCTAAACATAAACTATTTCTTTTTTTATATCTATGGACGCTTCACACCACGACAATCTGGCCCTGTTCTAAGTATCCGAAGAACTTGTGTTACACGTACCAGACAACGGAAATATATTTAATACTTTTATACTATACACATATTTAAGATTTTTATTATATTATACACAAATTTAATACACATCCATGACCCAGGAACATTGAAAACTTTTTGTTCCCTCGGCGGGATTCGAACCCGCAACCTCTCGCTCGAGCACCAACGCGTTCAACCACTGCGCTACGGAGGTCGTCAATACTGAAGCAGTAGAGTTATTACTTATTAGGTTAAGAAGTTTTTGACACGAACATTATTTCACGCGGGCAAGAGCTAGTTATTATCATAGATCACCCTGTGGCCCAAATATGACCATATTTTAATACAGCCATATTATTAGTAATATCTTACTATCAGGCGTTTCGTTAACTCGTTTGCCCTCTATTCCATAAAAAGGACACCACAATACTCGGAATAATGCTTCAACTCCTCTTGTTATATTTTTATTGTAGACCAGATTCTAAGCATTCCAAGAGAAGCGAAAATTGGCCAAGTGCGAGTCAGACTAGCGCAACCTAAGTATTTCACTTTTACGGAACCCCTCGCCTCGGTTCCGTAGATATATTTTTTTATTATATTTTAGTTGATACTTCTTGTAACATACATAATGCGGTATCTGTGAAAATTTCAATTATAATTATAGCTATCACGGTTTTTAAGATTCAGGATGGTGACAGACGAACTGATGGATATAAGGTCAATGATTTTATTGACGATTGCACACCTTGGGAATAAGATGGCCACATGCAAGGCTACCTCAATGTACTTTATGTACTCTGACTTTTGTTATAATATATAGATTAAGTTTTTACATTGTAAACATAATATTATGTATAAAAAGAACAATTTTCCATATTTTTGCTAAAAGATGGCGCCGTCCGAGTTTCTTACGCCGGTTCTTCTCGGCGGGCTAGGGTTGAACCGGTGGTAGTATTTTTGTTGACTTTCCGAAAATAGCTTATTAAGTTTAACTTGGAAATAAAATATTTTGAATTTGAATTTTGAATTTGGATATCCTCTGGTCTATATTTACAGAAGGATCAA
The DNA here is from genome assembly GCA_905187575.2 of Celastrina argiolus. Taxonomy (NCBI): domain Eukaryota; kingdom Metazoa; phylum Arthropoda; class Insecta; order Lepidoptera; family Lycaenidae; genus Celastrina; species Celastrina argiolus. Next base: position 16,323,364 of record LR994597.1, read on the forward strand.
AGCCTGATTCAGAATCCGTAATCCAACCTTTTTGACTTCCATGTACAACAGTCGTTTATTGACTGTTGTACATGGAAGTCAAAAAGGTTGGACTCAACGCGGAGGAGCTACTAATTGTCTGCTGAAGGAATTAGCACTGGAAGATCCCAATGAATACTTTGATAGCTTGAGAAGGCCTGCAAGTTGAAACATTTTTGCGGCCACTAACTGAACTGAACTGAACTCGACTAATCAAACATGTTCGGACTTGTTTAGCCGGCAAGCCAAGTGACTCGCCTGAAAAAATAGAACAAAATATTTAGCCACTAAATTACTCTCTACTCGACCAAAATACTAGCCTAATGCGAACAAGGCTTATAGCGTGTTTCACCATGCAATGTTAAAGTTAATCCTTCGTTAAATATCATGGTGTTCCTCTTGTTATTCCTATCGATGAATGAGAAAATAACAAGCCGTTAACACTAAAATGCGTTGGTGAAATCGGGACTTAAGCGTTGACCAATAACCGCTCGTTTTCGAAAATAAAGTTTTCGAATCCTTGTCAAACGAAATTGTGAATCAAGCCCAAATTCCATATGAATAGATCTGAAGTGTTAGTAATAGGGTCGCGTTTTACCCTTTGAATACGAATCCCCAAAAAGAATACGTTTTTACTTTGTAGAAAATGATCAAAGGAACCTCATTGTAAAACACGGCCGGCCGCGGGGTTAAGTGAGAAATGGTGTGCGGACAACACAATAATGTTGTCCGGCGCTCGTTTGTCACGCGTGACGTGACGTGTGACGCTGTGACACTGTGACACTGTAACGCGGACGGTGTGACCTATTCTTCATGTTGTAATTCTATTGCCAACAATGGACGAAACGGGAATCTGTAGATTATTACATTTTAAATAGAAAACAGTTTATAAGATTTTATTATCGAGATTTTTATTACAGTTAGACGCAGATTATGAACCAATACATCGGGGTGAAGCCACTTAAATTCAACAGCGAATACAATTTCACCATGTAAAACGACGAATCTCGGAAGACACTAAGAACTTTACTATGTTCTATAATTAAAATAGTATAATAATAATAATAAAACCAGTATATATGTATAAAAATGTTATCAAGAAACCACAGAAATTATTGTTAATGCCCTTGACGCAGTTCTTCGGAATGATAATAATATTAATACGATTCATTGAAAATCGATTGAAAGTCTAAGTTAATTATGAGAAATGTATTGCTGACGCGTGTCAGATATCTCCTGACCTCGCTATAATTGTTATGTATTGGAGGTTAAAGAGAATAAAAAAAAAAGGTGTGTGTGCGATTCACACACGATAGAAGTGAAACTTCAGTAAATCGACAAAAGAATGAGATCAATATATATAACAAGGGTAGGATAATTACAAAGTTTAATTGTTCAAAACGGCAATATACATACACACCGACATCTGCTCTCTCGCTCTGGCTCACTAATTACAGGCGACTATGCTTAGAAGACGGGAGCGGGGACGCTACGAAGTATGGCACAAAGAGGAGAGACCGATAATATAAAATAGTATGTATATTTCTGTCTCATTCTTTTGTATTTGTGTCTCTTACCTGTCGTTTTTTCCGTTGCATCCGGTTTGAAATCACAACGATTCTAAAGAAGTTTCACTTCAATAAAGATTAATTATGTATTAAAAAATATTTATGTAGGTACAGAAGTCTGAATACTGAAACGCTTAAAGCAAGCAACCCTTATTATATTCGCAGGCTGGCACTGGCGCTGGTTCTATGGTACCGTGATGAACTTGTCGGTGCTCAAGCCTAAGATCTAGTGTTTTAATTCCTCCGAGGAAACAAAAACATGTGAAGAATTTGTGTTACAGGTACCACATACATAAGATTTTTACTTTATTAATACACATTCATGACCCAGGAACACAGAAAACTTTTTGTCCCTTCGGCGGGATTCTAATCCGCAACCTCCAGCTTTAGCACCGAGGCGCTTAACCGCTGCGCTTACAGATGTCATCTAGTATTATTGCGCTGAACTTCCATCTCAAAATGTAGACAGCAGTTAATGCTAGTTAATATAATATATTATTACGGAAGTGATATTAAAGCAAAATGTGTTAGATTGTGTAATTTGTAGTTGTCGTAATTTGTAGAAACGTTCATGCAGTCGGCACGTGCAGGGGCCATGTATCTCGACGGGGGCCGGCCACTGCCGCGGTCTGTGCACCAAACTCCCTCGTAACGAGACAATGCGATACCTGAGTATCGTTTTATAATCCCATCATCAAAATTAATCCGTAGATTAATAAATATTTTAATTATAATGCCTCCTAATAAAATGCCTCCTACTATAATGCCTCCTACTATAATGCCTCCTACTATAATGCCTCCTACTATAATGCCTCCTACTATAATGCCTCCTACACCGTGGCACGCTTCGGAGTCTCCTTTGAAACCTGCAGGTATCCAGGCTCCACGCAGGCTCCTACGCAGGAATAAACCTACCGCCATAATTGAGAAGCGATCATTTCGATCTCAAAGGCTTTTGTTATTTTATTTCGTGATTACTTTGAAACTAACCAGGATAAAGAAAATCGATTAGTGCTCCCGACATTATCAGTCGACTGAGATTCCAAAATAAACAAACGCCAATTTATTCGGGAATGCGTGGCACGATCGAATCGAATCGGTTTGGAGAGTAAGGCTCCTGGTCGATTACGCAGCAGTTTCTTTTATAGAGCCCAAAAAAAATATCTTACATCATACTTAATTAAAAAAATATATCATACGTCATACTTCTCTGTACTGTCAGACAATTAGCTGATCAGCCTATCCCAAACATGAATAGGTATTTTTTTTTGTAAAACAAAAGAAAATACCGTATACGCGGGCTCGAACCTACCACTAAAACTCTAAACGACTGGGCCACGGAGAAAACACTCCATCAACTCGAACACCCTTGTAATCTGCAATGTTATTGGAAGAGAGAAGAAAATTATACAAAGATAAAAATTTAACAATTACCGTGGTACTAACGGCGATGACATTAAGATACGCGGCTACCGACGCACACGAGCAGGGTTAGGTCGATTAACCCCGCGCGGGCCGGGTTACCTTTATTGCGTAATCATTATAACCCTAATTCACCGATGGCGGTACACTCGGCCCCATCAAATAGTAACAGTTTGTCCTACATGCCGTTTGCCGGAGCAAATTAACACGAACGTAATTATACCGCGAGCTGCGGACGTTACTGCCGCGATGGTTAGCGATATGACTTCGCAGCTCGTAATAATAGAGGTCGCATGCATTCCAAACGAGCGCTGACCGCGTTTTAGTATTAATTAGTTACGTCGAAATGTGATTTTGTAAACTATATGTAAAACGCAGCAAACAAATAGACGTTAACATATTATGTTTTCAGGATGCTGATGGGATTGCCTAGATTTTGTAGTGCATTAGAGATGTTCGCTCAGACTCATACTGATGATTACTGTGGATGCATCTGGAAGAGGGCAGCATCTCTGTATGCGCGAATATATGGAAGTTCCAACAGTATCTTGAGAATGTTCTGTTACAAATGGGACTCGCCTTTGTTGAAGCACTTCATGCAGGTGCTAGTGCATCCACCTTAGAATTAAGAGTACTAACCCGAAATATAAACAAAAAAATAAATATAAAACTAATAAAATGGAACTGGTTTTCTGAATAAAAATCTTTATCAAATTAAAATTCAAAAAATTTTATTTCCAAATGAAACAAGCTATTTTCGGAAAGTCAACACAAAGGCTACCACCGGTTCAACCGTAGCCCGCCGAGAAGAACCAGCGTAATAAACTCGGACGGGGCCATCTTTTAGCAAAAAGATGGAAAATTGTTCTTTTTATTTTAAAAGTGTATACATAATATGTTTACAATGTAAAAACGTAATCTACTTATACTGTGTGTTAAAAGAGCAGTCACTATAACTTTGAGATACGATTATACTACCTTTCCTCATTTCGGAAATGTATTTTTTTTATTTTTTCTTTTGTCAACAACTAAAAAATTTTTTTTTTTCTTTTTACCATTTATTATTTTTTTGTCGCGTAAATAATAATAAAGCCAAAAAAAAAATTATTTTTTATTTTTGAAAAAAAAAATACATTTCTAGAATGAGAAAAGGTAGTATAATTAATATCCCAAAGTTATAGTGACTGCTCTTTTTACACCCGTTATATTATAACAAAAGTCAGAGTACATAAAGGTCGTTCGTTATTATTATTATATTATAAGCTGTAGTAATACAATATTTATAATACATATCGTTATTATTATTATATAAGCTGTAATACAATATTTAAGTTGGAACCGTCGATTTGATGCTTTCAAGTTATTGAGACTGCCAGCGTCGAGTGGAGATATGGAAACGAAATTCTTCAACGTCATATCGGTCTGTATTTCAGGATACGACTTCATGTTACAATTTTAGAGAAGCGATTTGAGCACGTAGTTTATATACATTGACTCTTAATATAAACGTTTGCAAATATCCTGTTTTCTGATTTTTTATTAGACAGTGGCTTTAATATTATACGACGCTATTTACAGCACGCTAATCTGGTCTAGTGGAAATTTATTCAATACTATGTACACTTGTTTAATGCTTTTATCTACACTATAATATTATAATACAATAATATTATAAAGAGGAAAGATTTGTATTTTTGTATGTAACGACTTAACTCAAGAAGCACTGGACTGATTTTAATAATTCTTTCTTCATTAGAAAGCTACATTATCACTGAGTAACAAAGGCTATATAAAAATTGCTGTTCGTTAGTCTTGCTAAAACTCGAGATCAGCTGAACTGATTCGGCTATTTTTGTCTTGAAATATTCGTGGAAGTTCCGGGTAGGTTTACACGGTTTCCATGCTCAACGAAGTGGGCACGGGTCAGCTATTATATATAAACATAATATTTAATACACATCTATGATCTTGAAAAAATGGCGGAATTGGAATCTCGGATTCGCGACAGGGGTCGAGACATAGTTACAACGTATCTTGAATCTCTTCGTAAGGTTTCTGCGGTGGAGTGTACGTCGATTCTGAAGCACACCATTACACGCGAATTTGAATAATTCCGAGATAAATTGACGACGTCGCCGGCGCGGGGTTAATTCACGGCGGCGAACGAATGCTGGCGCGAGACTCCATTAATATAATATTATCATAACAAACTCTAGTTTTAATGAACCTCTTCAATCGGTTGCGGTGTCAAGTTAAGCTTAATGTTTATAGCGAGTCATCACTTTGTTTTGTGTCATAATAATCGTGAATCTCAATCAATCAAAAAAGTTTCGCAGCTGGCGAGGAATCTGAACCACAAAAGTCACTCTTCTATTATTTTACTTGCACTGAATAATAACTAAATCGTCTAGATATTGGGCTGTAGAAGATCGGACGCCATGGCTCTGGCGGTCGGCGCCGTGTTTAATGCTTGAGTGACTTCCCTTTGAGCATGTGAGTGGGTAACACACAAATTTAGTTTTTACCTAGTTTTAAGTTATATAATTATTTTTATTTTGTACTAGCTGTCTGCACATCGTTGAGCATATAAACAGTTTGTGATGAAATTCAATAAAAAAAAAACAAAAACCCATTATACAGGGTGTAAAAAGAGCAGTCACTATAACTTTGGGATAGGATTATAGGACCTTGACTGATTCTAGAAATGATTTTTTTAATTATTAATTTTTGAAAAAAAATTTTTTGTTGCAATTTATTATTTTAGTCGCAAGGCTGAACTGTTTGGAACAACGTTCTGCATAAAATTCTTACATTTTATCATTTTTGCCCTAGTACGTAATGAACGTCTTACGCGTGCTATTGACCTCTCAGGGAAATCAGCTGATCCGTTGTGCACGTTGTACATTGCCTATTGAAATTTTTTTAATTTTTAAAACAGTGGATTAAAAGCAAATGACTATTACCAATGGATATATCTCTTGCCTGGTTATTACCCCACGAAGTTATAGTGACTGCTCTCTTTACACCCTGTATAGGTATAGAGAAGAAGATTACATTCGTAATTATTTACAAAGTTAAAATACCATGTAGTATGTAGTCGACCGATACGAATATGCGAAGCAAATAGTGAGTGAGTGAAGTCCAGGAGTACGAAACAAGGCACAGTAAAAGTTAAGATTGAGTACGGTGTGCGGAGAGCTATTTTATTACATAACTCTTAGATAATCGGCACACCCACAGGGCGAACTCTACAGTATGTAAAAAGAGCAGTCACTATAACTTTGAGATACGATTATACTACCTTTCCTCATTAAAAACTAAATAAAATTTATTTTTTCTTTTTACCATTTCTTATTTTTTTGTCGCAAAAATAAAGGCAATTTTTTTTTTTAATTTTTAAAAAAAAAAAATCAAAAAATAATACATTTCTAGAATGAGAAAAGGTAATATCAATCATATCCCAAAGTTATAGTGACTGCTCTTTTTACACCCGTTATAATAATCAAATATATGCAATATATATTAGGTCCTTACATATGAAATTGGCGTTTTGTCGTACTGGTTACTTTGATCTTAAATATATCCTCTTTGGTTAGGAATTCCAAATTCAAATTTAAACAGCTATATACTATAAACCGTAATTCATTTGTTTTTTTCTCTTTTGCTTTTTTTTCTGCGTCACTCATTTCACACAATGGAAAACTTAAAATATCGCATTATTTACGAGTACGAGTTCCACCGTGGCACCAGTGCTGCAGAAACGGCTCGAAGGATTAATGATGTGTATGGGGGTGGTGTCGCAAAAGAAAACACGGTGCGTTTTTGGTTTCAACGCTTTCGTTCTCGAAATTTTGACCTGCAGAACAAGCCCCGTGGACGGCCGGAGACCAAGGTCGATAATGATGAAGTGAAGGCTGTTGTGGAAGCAGATCCATCGCAAACCACATCAGAGTTAGCTACAGGCTGCGGTGTTAGTGACAAAATCGTTTTTTAATTGGGAAGGTGAAAAAGCTTGAAAGGTGGGTACCTCATGTATTGAGTGAAGCAAACCGACAAACGCGCGTCGACTGCTGCGTTACATTGCTCAACCGGCACAATAATGAAGGAATTTTAAATCGGATCATTACATGTGATGAAAAGTGGATCCTGTACGATAATCGTAAACGCTCATCGCAATGGCTGAATCCTGGTGAACCAGCAAAGTCTTGCCACAAGCGAAAATTGACTCAACAAAAGTTACTTTGGTGGACTAGTGCCGGTGTCGTACACTATAGCTTTCTTAAATCTGGTCAGACGATAACGGCTGATGTCTATTGTCAGCAACTGCAAACCATGATGGAAAAGCTCGCCGTTAAACAACCAAGACTTGTCAATCGCTCTACGTCACTGCTGCTGCAAGACAACGCTAGACCACACTCGGCCCAACAGACGGCTTCCAAATTAGAGGAGCTTCAATTGGAGTGAGTGTGGAAGACATCCACCGTACTCTCCGGACCTTGCTCCAACAGATTACCATTTTTTTCGAAATTTGGATAACTTCTTGCAAGGAAAAAAATTCAATTCCGATGAGGCAGTCCAAACCGCTTTCAAAGATTTTATTGATTCCCGTCCGAATGGTTTTTTTAGTAAAAGGATCAATGAACTACCTATAAGATGGCAAAAGTGTATAGATAGCAATGGTACATACTTTGAATAATAAAATATATTTTAATATGAAAAAATCGCCTTTATGTTCCTCCCATACAAAACGCCAATTTCATATGTAAGGACCTAATATTTACTGTCATCGACATTCACCAATACCCCAAGCGGAGTGTAGGGGAGGAGCGAGGCCTCCCGCCGTCTCGCCGCAGCCGCATCTTCCGATATTTTAATTCCGAATATATGCAGATTGGAGATTGATATCGTACGATAACGGGAAACGGAAATGCATTTGAGTGTAACGTGCAGTCTTATATATGCGGGCTGCGGGAAACCGGCTTGCGCTAGATAGTGTCTCGATATTAAAATGTATTGTAACAAAAATATTTCCATGGGAAGACCATACATTACAGGTATGTCTTTTGAGATCTCGGTACATAAAATGCTCGCTGTTTGCATTTATCCTATCTATAAGTTACAAATTGTATTTCTCGTCACTTACGAGAACTTCACTTCATCATTCATCGTCATTCAACGTAATGAGAAATATTGAATCTTAAACCTAAACCTACATTCACTGACAATGAAACCGTTCAGCAACTTAGTATCCAAATGATTATTACTACGGCCTGACCGAGCATACCACCTCGCTCGGTCTGAGATCTCCCAGTGGGGCTTCCACTAGTATTGCCACATTGGTGACCCTCAACAGAACACGACTCCTTCATCATCATCGCTCCCCGCCAGCATCAGCCACTTCGGGTACCTCGTCCACTAGCCGCAACGCAGCGTGGCCTGGTCGAACCCTCAACGGCTTCAACGGGCACTCTCATTTTTAATCAGTACTCTATGAGAAAACTCTATAATATAGTGTGACTGGGATAGGCGGTTTTAGATTATGTAATACGGCTGCCCAGCACATCACAGTCTAGAGGAACAGCTGGTCAATACGTACCAACCATTAGCGGATTTCCTCACGATATCTTCTTTCGCCTCTTATGATTTGTATTTTTTTTATAAAAGTTATAGTGAACTTTCTAACATAACATATACTTTTTTTTAAAAACAAATTAATTCCCCAAATAGGTGCGAGGTCATTGTGTAGGACAATTCTATGTAAGAAAGTTACTTTCATTAAAAACTAACTATGCAATTTTATTTCAAACTAGCTGTGCCCGCGACTTCGTACGCGTGGAAAAGTGATTTAGGGTAGCAGTTCAAATACATTTTTAGTTTATGAACACTGTCGTTTGGATATTTAAACTCACTAATTTATAGTAATGCTTCTTTATACACGGTATTAGACGTGCATAGGCAAAAGAAGTAGGTCGATGGGGTAATAATAATAGTTTACTGTCAAATAATGGCCGTTTTTGTCGTAAATGTTTTGAGGTATTTTTTCTATGAAAATCCTAACAATTCCTACTACCAACTCGAAAAATTACCGTGTATTATTAACCGACTTCAAAAAAGGGAGGAGGTTCTCAAGTCGTCTGTATGTATAATATTTTTTTTTCTTTTACGCGAACGGGACTACTTGATAGTACGCTCATATACGCGACGAAGATCTCTGTACTGAGATTTGTATGAACTTTACGCCGCAGCGACTGCAGACGATGATCGTTTTCACACCGACGCTGCGCTGCTGGCGCCGAGCGCCAAATTTTTTAAAAGTCTACTCTCGGTGCGCAATTCCAACTCGGACTTGCCCGGTTATTTATTTATTAATTACCTACGCTAACAAACATGTAGCCTATTTAGGGACTTTACGGTTAAAGTACTAACTTCCTTTATACGACAAAATAACAAAAGTCCAAAAGAAAGAAAAAACCCAAGCCGTACCTAGCATGAAAACTAATAAATAAAAATATCATGAAAAACATAAATCTTACTTTTATTGACATAACTTTCCTAATTTAAATGTACCTATGACATCTCATTCATATCTTGAAAACAAACTATCCTACGCCTATACTTTATTAATCGTATTTGCAAAACCTAAGTATAATAATAAATTACTTCGCACAAAGTAATAATTATTTTCACTTGTACTGGAAAATAAGTATTACTTTGTGCGAAGTAAATTTAATTGTTCCTTTTAGTTTACCTTTTGAAGTAATTTTTTTTTTGTTTAAAATTATTTAATTTTCAGATTTTTAGTGATGGGTATAGACTGAGTAGGGATAATTCTCGAATGATCAGACGACGATTATTTGAGGACGGAAAATGAAAAACAAAAACGATAAGATAAAAAAAAATAGTAGAAAGATAAAAAGTCTACCTAGCCTAGCCTGGCGTAAGCAAGAGCGGCGCAATTTTTTTTAAATATATATATATATATATATATATTATGTATATTGTATATATAGTTTACCGCTGCTCTGGCGTCAGCCAGAGCAGCGCGAAATTTTTCAATATATATATATAGTTTACTGAAACGCGAAATTTTTTGATATTATAGATCCAGGATATGGTGTAAAACCTTACTGTTTTTTAACATATGCTTAGACTACTTCAGAAAAAATCAAAATCAATATATTATTCCACATAAATTTTGAGGATTTCCTTCGATTCCTCACGGATCCCATCATCAGGTCACCATTTTGGTGACAATGGGACCAAATTTAAATTATACCCTACACAACATAAAAAAAATTTAAAATCGTTTCAGAAACGATGAAGATATCCGCGAAGAAACATAAAAAACAAACATATATTTACGAATTGAGAAACCTCCTCCTTTTTTGTAAGACGGTTAAAAAATATTATGTTGGTTATTTCATGTAAACATCTACCTTTGTGCCAAGTTTCATTTAAATACGTTGAGTAGTTTGGCTGAAATACCGTCAAATAGGTAGCTAAAATTTTTTGAAGATCCCACGGGAACCCTTACGTTTTTCGGGATAACAATTTTCAATAATGCTCTTCAAGTCATAAGCTACCTGCCTGCTGAATTTCATTTAAATACGTTGAGTAGTTTGGCTGAAATACCATCAAATAGGTAGCTACAATTTTTTGAAGATCCCACGGGAACCCTTTCGTTTTTCGGGATAACAATTTTCAATAATGCTCTTCAAGTCATAAGCTACCTGCCTGCCGAATTTCATTTAAATACGTTGAGTAGTTTGGCTGAAATACCGTCAAATAGGTAGCTACAATTTTTTGAAGATCCCACGGGAACCCTTTCGTTTTTCGGGATAACAATTTCCAATAATGCTCTTCAGATCATAAGCTACCTGCCTGCCAAATTTCATTTAAATACGTTGAGTAGTTTGGCTGAAATACCGTCAAATAGGTAGCTACAATTTTTTGAAGATCCCACAGGAACCCTTACGTTTTTCGGGATAACAATTTTCAATAATGCTCTTCAAGTCATAAGCCACCTGCCTGCCGAATTTCATTTAAATACGTTGAGTGGTTTGGCTGAAATACCGTCAAATAGGTAGCTACAATTTTTTGAAGATCCCACGGGAACCCTTTCGTTTTTCGGGATAATAATTTCCAATAATGCTCTTCAGGTCATAAGCTACCTGCCTGCCAAATTTAATTTAAATACGTTGAGTAGTTTGGCGGAAATACCGTCAAATAGGAAGCTACAATTTTTTGATGATCCCACGTGAACCCTTTTGTTTTTCGGGATAATAATTTCCAGTAATACTTTTCAGATCATAAGCTACCTGCCTGCCAAATTTCATTTAAATACGTTGAGTAGTTTGGCTGAAATACCGTCAAATAGGTAGCTACAATTTTTTGAAGATCCCACGGGAACCCTTTCGTTTTTCGGGATAAAAATTTCCAATAACGCTCTTCAGATTATAAGCTACCTGCCTGCCAAGTTGCATTTAAATACGTTGAGTAGTATGGCTGAAATACCGTCAAATAGGTAGCTACAATTTTTTGAAGATCCCACGGGAACCCTTACGTTTTTCGGGATAACAATTTTCAATAATGCTCTTCAAGTCATAAGCCACCTGCCTGCCGAATTTCATTTAAATACGTTGAGTGGTTTGGCTGAAATACCGTCAAATAGGTAGCTACAATTTTTTGAAGATCCCACGGGAACCCTTTCGTTTTTCGGGATAATAATTTCCAATAATGCTCTTCAGGTCATAAGCTACCTGCCAGCCAAATTTCATTTAAATACGTTGAGTAGTTTGGCGGAAATACCGTCAAATAGGAAGCTACAATTTTTTGATGATCCCACGTGAACCCTTTTGTTTTTCGGGATAATAATTTCTAGTAATACTTTTCAGATCATAAGCTACCTGCCTGCCAAATTTCATTTAAATACGTTGAGTAGTTTGGCGGAAATACCGTCAAATAGGAAGCTACAATTTTTTGATGATCCCACGTGAACCCTTTTGTTTTTCGGGATAATAATTTCCAGTAATACTTTTCAGATCATAAGCTACCTGCCTGCCAAATTTCATTTAAATACGTTGAGTAGTTTGGCTGAAATACCGTCAAATAGGTAGCTACAATTTTTTGAAGATCCCACGGGAACCCTTTCGTTTTTCGGGATAACAATTTTCAATAATGCTCTTCAAGTCATAAGCTACCTGCCTGCCGAATTTCATTTAAATACGTTGAGTAGTATGGCTGAAATACCGTCAAATAGGTAGCTACAATTTTTTGAAGATCCCACGGGAACCCTTACGTTTTTCGGGATAACAATTTTCAATAATGCTCTTCAAGTCATAAGCCACCTGCCTGCCGAATTTCATTTAAATACGTTGAGTGGTTTGGCTGAAATACCGTCAAATAGGTAGCTACAATTTTTTGAAGATCCCACGGGAACCCTTTCGTTTTTCGGGATAATAATTTCCAATAATGCTCTTCAGGTCATAAGCTACCTGCCAGCCAAATTTCATTTAAATACGTTGAGTAGTTTGGCGGAAATACCGTCAAATAGGAAGCTACAATTTTTTGATGATCCCACGTGAACCCTTTTGTTTTTCGGGATAATAATTTCTAGTAATACTTTTCAGATCATAAGCTACCTGCCTGCCAAATTTCATTTAAATACGTTAAGTAGTTTGGCTGAAATACCTTCAAATAGGTAGCTAAAATTTTTTGAAGATCCCACGGGAACCCTTTCGTTTTTCGGGATAATAATTTTCTAGTAATGCTTTTCAGATCATAAGCTACCAGCCTGCCAAATTTCATTCAAATACGTTGAGTAGTTTGGCTGAAATACCGTCAAATAGGTAGCTACAATTTTTTGAAGATCCCACGGGAACCCTTTCGTTTTTCGGGATAACTATTTCCAATAATGCTCTTCAGATTATAAGCTACCTGCCTGCCAAATTTCATTTAAATGCGTTGAGTAGTTTGGCTGAAATACCGTCAAATAGGTAGCTACAATTTTTTGAAGATCCCACGGGAACCCTTTCGTTTTTCGGGATAATAATTTCCAATAATGCTCTCCAGGTCGTAAGCTACCTGCGTGCCAAATTTCATTTCATTCCATACTGTGGTTTTAGCGTGATGCGACGACAAACATTCCCATATGGACAGACAGACAGACAGACAGACAGACAGACAGACAGACAGACAGACAGACAGACAGACATTTTTTTCAAAAATGTTATTTTTAGGTTCTGTGGCTTATATAGACCCCCTTTTTTTCATTTTCACTTAAATATTCTTAATGTACAGACATGACCCCTCTACAGATTTATTATATGTATAGATGGATAAGTTTTTGCAACATACGACGTAGTATGTAACTCACTCCCAAAAACTCACCTCAAAGACTTTTGAGGTGAGTTAGGAGGAATACCAAGTGAGGTATTCATAAGCGTCAGCTCACACAATAGGGAGACTGCGGGTGCTGCGTACTGAATAGAGCTTAAGTCTGAAATAACCACTAATGGTGTGAGATGTAACATAAAATATATTCTAGAACGTTCTAGATGTGAAATATTAACTATCACAAGCGATCATATCCCGAGGCGCTGATTTAAGATGCATCGATACGCTTACGAAGTTCGATAACAAAATGTATGTGATTTGACATAAGCTTCGCTAAATGACAAGCGAATTTGTATGTCACTAAGCGAAGCCTATGTCAAATTCCATGCATTTTGTTTTCGATCTTCGTAAGCGATGGCATCTTGAATCAGGGCTTGGAACGACTGCACCAGATCGCACTAAAACCGTACCGTACCCTACTTCCCCTCTACCCCCCCCCCCAGTATAATTTCAAAGACCCCTCAAACTCCGGCAGTCCGGTCAAGAGTATCAGAGATTATCGATGTTGTTCAGGTGCTGTGAAGGAGGCAGTAGTTGTAGACAGTTATAAAAGTTACGAGAGTTTTCAGAAAACAGGAGGGTTGTTATATCAAGTTTAATAAAATCTAATCATCAGTTCACACCGAAAAAAAGAACTGGAAAAGGCATATTCGTCATTCGATGCCTATAGCGGGTCACGGCTCTACCTTGACCATTTCTGTACCTATGCATTTCTTGATTTCAAATTGAATTATTTTCATGTTTCCGCATTTTTTATACCCCTTTTTGCGAAGTCGGTTTTTAGTTTTTCACTCAAACATCATTAGCTAAACTGATCAACAAAGACAGAGGTTACTTAAGTTTAATCTGTTTTTCGTCTTAGAAGACACCAAACGTAAACAAAAGCGCGTTATAATTCACAAAATTTAAACGTCTCCTGTTACCGTCAACGAAAGAACAGACTATGCGACTTCACTTGCAAAACGTTTATTTGACTAACAATTGTTCAAATGTCTTCTCAAGAGATCTTGAAATTGTCTAATTCAAAAGCACGAGCGACAAAAGAATAAAGTAATTCTCTTTTATTCCATTTGTTATAAAACAAATTCTAGCTGACGTTATTAAACATTTCAGATTATAGTTTGTATGTGTGCATTACACTTTAGCAATAATAATGATATCAATCTGGCCCTGTCCTAAGTATCCGAAGAACGTTTAGTACAGGTACCAGACAACGGAAATATATTTAATACTTTTATATTATTTAAGATTTTTATTATATTATACACAAATTTAATAAACATCCATGACCCAGGAACATTAAAAACTTTTTGTTCCCTCGTCGGGATTCGAACCCGCGACCTCTCGCTCGAGCACCAACGCGCTCAACCACTGCGCTACGGAGGTAGTAACATAACGTAATAACACATTTTTTTTATAAAATCTGATTGTTCGTAATATTATTATTTAAACTGATGAATGTAATAAAATTTGTTCGTACACTTCCAACAGTCAAGGGTGTTCTGTGTCCGGTGGAACTTCGAGCAGCTCTTGACACTCCCCCCCTCCCCCTCTCGAGCCTTCCGAGAAAAGAAGGAGAACTCCCCGTAACTCTCAATTCTGAATATTTATTACTTTGCAAATTGTAATCAGTAATTTGATGAATCCTTTGATTATGGACTCAGATTTACACAATTTAAACTCGATAAGGAAGGTTTGTATAATTTCGCGATAAATTCGAGTGATTGAATTAATTTAAAAGCCACCGCGCGACCGCAGTTTAATGAGGTATCAATGTACTTTATGAAGTGCTATATTTGGAGATTAAAAGTTTATTGAACTATACAGCTCACTACCGCCTGTTAACTTTGGGTTTACTCAGAATACTTATTGCTCACTCACATTCTACTTTTAACTATGGGCTTTGTAAGGGTTGAGATGTCCTACACAATAATTATAATAGTTCCCCACGCCGATTTAATATGACGTTGCAGGGTGTTGGGTTCGTCCGGCTACGTTGGAGTTGGTTTATAGTGATCAAGTGTGTGCGCACAAAAAAGCAATCTCTTTTCCTTCAGCCTCGTAATCCAGAGGGCGGATAACTGGCGAGTGATCTGACATAAGATCAGCCATCGTAGATCATATTTAGTGTCAAACAATCAGTGATCAATGCTTTTTTTATTCATAGTCATTAACTTTGGCCAAATATAAAAACATTTTTTTCCAACGAGGGAATCGAACCTACAACCTCCTGAGTCAAAACTGTAGCTCCAAATTAAATAAACGTTACCTAACAATAACACAGTGTATATTCGTCAACACAAAAACATAATGCAATAAATCAAGGGATCGAACCCATGACCTCCGGTACAAGAGCTATGTTCAAACCATTGGACCACGGGGTTCACACACGTGATACCTCAACACGAGATGAAACCCCTATGTCACGTCCCAGCCCGCGATGTTTTTATCCAAATATATTTGTATTTAATTATCGAGCTCTATTTGTGTTCCATCCCGCGGTGTTTGCGTCTACCCGACCCGAGGTTTTATCTTAACCCCCCTACTCTCGGGGGAGGGGGAGGACACATCACATGTTTGTCCGCGGGTGGGTTTTTTGTGGGGCGCTTTAAAGTTGTATGCGGGTCGAGTGGAAGTTGGACACGCTGATGAAATCTTATTGTTGATTGTTGACTCACGGAATTGGTACATTGTCCTCTACCGGCTACAGGACAGATAATAATTATTATGAGTCGTATAAATTGATGAAAATGCATATTATATATTATATTATACTAAATATACTAAATATGGTAAACTCTTTAAACTAACAAGCTGTTAAGTTTAAATATTTTACTACCTAACATAAGTAAAAAATGCTGGTTATCTGCAGGACAGGCTAGCCTAGTGCAGGAACCAATTTTAAAACCAACCAACAATTCTTATTCTTATATCTTGCCTTTTTCGGGCTTAGTCTATTTCAACAGATGGACACCTATCTATCCTCAGTCCTCCCGTGACCACAGCTGCTGGAAACTAGTCGAAACGTCAGAGTAAGAAGTGTTAAAAGTTACAACATATCTTAGTATTGAATGATAACAACATGATGCATTTTAATTATAATGTATACATTATAATTGTTGAATTATAGTGTATATTGTATATGCTTGAAATCCATCCCTATAGTATATTTAATTACATAATAATAAATAATAATAATTGATCTGGATATCAGGGGTTCAAATCCCGTCGAAGTAACAACAATTTTATTTCTGGGTCATGGATGTGGAAGTTAGATATAGGAGTGAAAATAGTGAAATACATGACGCGTATAAAAGTATTAAATATTATTATGTTTCCGTTGTGCGGTCCCCGTTTGATACACGGGCCAGATTCACGTGGTGTGAAACTTCCATAGATATTATTTCATAGGCAAACATGACATTACGCTTTAAGATATGAAGATATGAAAGGATGAATGTGATACGAGTACGTAGCAAAATTCTGATTTCGAGAAAATTGAGTTCAAACTGTCACTTAAACATTTCAAAATACGTCGTAAAGTATCAAATACATTAATCTAAAGGTCCGTCTCAATGATCAATGTAATTACTACGTTTCTACATATTATCTTAAAATATTTAAGTGGCAGTTTAACTCAAATTTCTAAGTTTTTTTGCGAAATATCTCCTTCATCCACTCATGTTTTCATATGTAAAGATGCTTAAAACCAATATAGTATATAGATCGCACACGAGGCGAGCCCCGCCGCCGCGCCGCGCCCGGCCCGGCGGCCCGCGGGCGGAGGAAATTAGTTTTATTTTTATGTTGTGATCTCTTTATAATGCAAATGAAGGGCCGATCTCCGAGCCCATCGCGGCCGTTTGATTATTTTGAGGGTATTTTGAGCGCGGTGGGTATTTGAGGGCAGCATTTGAGCGTAGTATTTTCGAAGCGAACAGATTAATTTGGCTACATCCGTTTTTTGTCTGGCAATATCCTAATGGCTTACCGCTAATCTCTTTTGGAAAAAAGATAGTGAGCGCTGTACGAGTATTGCGTAATTAAGGCTTCATTCGCAACATTCGAGTGCTGTTAGTCTTATTGACTTACCCATTGGGTCTTTGAAATGTTTACACTATTCAATATACTTGTCTAATTGATGTTTTTCCGACAGTAAGAACTTAGTAGACAAGAACAAACATAATATACCTATAGCCTCCCTTCTTGTATGTTGTCCTTTTATTTGTAAGGGTCTGATTTAAGGTCGAGGATAGGACAACAGTATTATATTGCGTTTTTATTTAGTAAAGCCACGTTATTGCTTTAAGCGGATAAGTGTAGAATATTTTACAACTAAGCAATATGTTAACTGCAAAAACTAGTAAAAGATCGTTTCCACAATAAATATGAACCTCACTATAAAATTGTAAGGGACCCGTAGTAACTTAAGGTTTTATGATATTTTTGGGCGCGCCGAGTGCCCTTTGTTTATAGCTGTACCCGTACAAATATTGTTTTCAAGACTAATTTATTATACAACAAAATGTTCACGACAGGATTGACAAAATATGGGGACCGAATCATGGTACTTAACTCAGAACAAAGTATTTCTAACCGCAAAAACAAAAAGGGATAAATTTTGCTAATACTATATACAATTATA
The DNA here is from genome assembly GCA_905187575.2 of Celastrina argiolus. Lineage (NCBI taxonomy): Eukaryota > Metazoa > Arthropoda > Insecta > Lepidoptera > Lycaenidae > Celastrina > Celastrina argiolus. The sequence goes on from LR994597.1 coordinate 16,341,412, forward strand.
CTATAATAGCTCTTACACTTGGTGGCCCAAGTATGTGCACAATACACAAGACACTCTTGCTTGAGTGTAAAGTCTCAATCCCATCTGAAGCGTGTATCATTTTTTTTTATCAGACAATCACCTGGATAGTATAATTACCTGTATATTTAATTATTTTTGTGATAGTCCAATCACCAGATTTATTCTGACCAAACTTTAAAACAATATTATAGAATTGACTAAAATATAAATTAGTTTCAGATGTAAATATAATTTAATACATACTTTGTTAAATTCTTTATAACTAATTAAAAGTTAAGTAGTTAATATCTAAAGTTTTGTTTCTTTTTTGAACACTTGATAATAGATACGCCGGAGTACGGACTACGGACAAACCCCGCGGGCTTAGTGACATCCAGCTCGCTCTTTATTTTGTAATTTAATTTTGAAAATAAATAAATAATAATTATTAAATGTTGTTACGTTACATTCGATCATCCTTACAGTTAATAGTCTTATCTATAACTATAGTCATAGTTTCCTATCTACTAGGCGATATCCAAAAGTATAGAAAAAAAAAAACTAAAACTAATTGTGAGCTTGATTTCGATAAAAACTAATAACTGCCTCATTTGATTTTTAAAGAATCAATTTGGCTTGCCGGGAATCAAACCGACTGATTTTGAAAAAAAAAAATATCTCATACATTTAAATTAGAAGGAAGGATATCTATTATTACTAATATTATAAAGCGGAAGAGTTTGTTTGTTTGATTGTTTAAACGCGCTTATCTCAAGAGCTACTGGTCCGATTTGAAAAAATATATTTTTGTTGGATAGTCCATTTATAGAGGAAGGCTTTAGGCTATATAATATTACGCTGCGACCAATAGGAGCGAAGCGTCAGTGAGAAATGTTCCAAAAACGGCGAAAATTATTCACATTTGAGGACTTTCGTTGCGTGCGCTGCATTAACGGTTTAAGTCGCTCAAAAACCACGCGAACGAAGTCGCGGGGACAGCTAGTTACTTATAAAATATTTTATTGTAGCTGGTTAATTTATATGTAGTAAGTTGTAATATTGTAACGCAACAGTGAAATTTACTTAAATGAAAAAAATAAAATTATAGAATAATAAGACTATTGTGTAATGTACGAGTACTAATGATTAGGATGTAAAATATTTGACTAGAGTTGACTAACCATTGTTAACTTACCGACAACATTTGCACGTCGAGAAAATTTCGACAAAAATATCTGAGACTATGTAATGTATCAGCTTATTGTACCATATTTTCGCAAATAAATTATATTATTATTACACTATTAAATTTGACAGTGTTGCTGATAAGGATCAAATAAAGGTATGTATACCATGCCCTTTTCAACTGTATACTGTAGCTCTTAAGTCCTGTGTAGTACTCTACTCGTAGTACCCAGTAGGCACAATCAAGTCGGAGCTAATATTTGTCCCGTAAATCACTTGTCAAGTGGCCGGCCGGGGTGAGCTCCGGGGGAGGCGAGGGAGGGGGGGGGGCTGTCAAACTTCGCGAGTAACTCTTTGGTTATAGCGTCCATTATGTAGAGCCGCGGAGATGGTGTTTGACCTAATTATCGTGACAGTAATAACTTGTTTAAATAAGACAGGGAGAAATATAGGCCATGTAATATAGAAGTTGAGTCGTCGCGTATACAACGATGGTATTTTTCTTGGTAGCTTTTGTAGCTAATCGGCTGCGAGAGGCTACGTCGTAGCTTGATCAAAGATAATAATAATATTAATAATATCTCCATAGATTTGGGTCTATAGATAAGCGTCCTTACGCTTCACGCCAATTCGTCTACACGTCAAATTTCACGTCAATCTGGTAAACGTTAATCTAAGTATCCAAAGAAGTTGTGTTACAGGAAATGTATATTTAATACTTGTTATACTATACACATATTTAAGATTTTTATTATATTATACACAAATTTAATACACATCCATGACCCGGGAACATTGAAAACTTTTAGTTCCCTTGGCGGGATTCGAAACCGCAACCTCTTGGTCGAGCACCAACGCGCTCAGCCACTGCGCTACGGAGGCCGTCAAGATGAAAAAGGACCAACGCTTTTTCGCATCTTAACCGCTTTTATAAGAGCGTGTATTTATTGAATTTGTAGTGTGCGAGTAATAATTAGAATTACAATTCACAAGAAAAATCGGGAAAGATTCTAATGAGTCCTCGATAATTTTTTAATATTCCGGTGACGGTGGGCTTGTTTCATTGAAAACCAGGCCAGCTACGCAGGAGTAGTTTTATAGTGCCCAAGTGTGTTCAATACACAGAAGCAATATCTCTTCCTTCACCCTAGTGGGACGGATAACCGACAGGACGAGAGAACAGGCGCAGGACCGACTTTTTACACGCCCATCCGACGCATGGATCATCTTTCTTGTCATACAAAGTGTTCAGCCTGCATTGTCCTAACCAAACTTGAAAACAACATTTTTGTTGATCGAACGCGGGAATCGAGCCTATGACCTCTGAGTCGAGAGCTAGGCTCTAAACCACTAGACCACTGAGGCGTCCTCGAATCCAGAAAAGCAACGACAGAGAATAACATCTTATAACACTGCACTATCCATATTCTTACAAACTCATAATATTATGCGGCGCATTAAATATATCGCCATATCCACAATCACGCGCGTGTATTATGGAAAGTTATTCAATGTTCATGAATAAATTCAAAATCTCTAAAACCTTTAGCATACAGAGTGCACCGAGTACTTGTGAACGAGCGATACACGTTCACGATATTTTCGGGCACCAGTTCCGGGCTCTGTTGATGTTGCTCCAACACTAATTGGTATTATACACCGTGAGGGTGAGGGGCGCTGGCGGCGAGAGGGGGGAGACGTGTGGCTCAACGGTTAAACCGCTTGCAGGTTCGATTGCCGACAAATGAATAAAAAGTTTGTAGGTGAACAATATTGCCATGTTTGCTGTGTTATAAGGGGGTGTAGAAAGAGCAGGTATTAACTTTGGGATATGATTATACTACCTTTTCCCATTCTAGAAATGTATTTTTTTTTTTTACAAAAATTTCAAAAAGATTTTTTTTTCTTTATTGTTATTTTTGCGACCAAAAAATAAGAAATGGTGAAAAGAATTTTTTTTTCTTTTCGACAAAAAAAAAATACATTTTCTAAATGAGGAAAGGTAGCGTAATCGTATCTCAAAGTCAAAGTGACTGCTCTTTTTACACCCCGTATAGTTATTTGTATATTGTATAGGATAGAATGTTAAGTCAGTCGTCGCGAGCGATAGTAACGCTAACTTGTGTCCTGTCTTTTCTGTATCTTTCTGAACTGGAATAAAAGTAACAACACTAAGTGGTTTATTATTTGAGAGTCCCCTAAAAGTTCAAGGGTGCGTTTTTAATTATATGTACACGTGATATTCCATTCACGCTGATAAATTAAAAATATATTGTATGGCATATGACAAATATTTAATTATATTTTTTCGTTGTTAAGTACCTGTGATACGTAGTAGGTATGTACTCTTACATTTATTATAATTAAAAGAGACAGGAGGGAAATTTTAAATGTGCTACTAGTGTAACATACAATATCGTATAAACACAAGATTTCTTCTGTCCGTATGTAAACTGTGGCACAAATAACACAGCAATGTTCGCCGCGGAGGGAGATTGCGCTGTAAGCCAGCATAACTGCCCGAAACCAGTTGTATCTGCTCGGATCTGGATGGATCTGGTGGGATCTGGTGTGATTAATACGGGCCCGCTCGCTCGAGACGCCTTAATTTAATGCAGATATTAAATTAAACTTATGAAGCTTCATACCTATCACGGTATCGCTGCGTATTTTGCGACGAGTAAATAATTCTAAAATATTTATAAGAAGTTTGTGCCATTCGCTGTATTAGAATCCTTGTTTTGTGATATCGCATGGCGCAATCCAATTATGTTAATTTTTAAAAAAAATATAATTTAAATTAGAATATGTATGTGTGTTATAATAATTGAAATAACGTATAACAACAACAAAATATGATTTTCCGGTTTGATCGATACTTCAAAAGAGAAAAGAGTCCTTCTGTATTTCTTACAAACTCGGACACCTTAAAAATGAATCCTAGCTCACTCAGTTTCAGCGAAACTGGCTACACCGATCTACACTGAAATCGGAGCTATTATTATTATGTAGTAGGTACATGATCTATATTATCGTTTTGTAAGATATGTAATGCGGCTAAATAAATGTACAAGCTACGTAAACAAAACACTTCAGCCGTGCAGCAGCTCGTGTGAAGCGCCGCGCGGAGGTGTGAGGTATATTGACAGGTAATTACAGCTCGCTATCTATTTGCGGCCGTCACGCAGGAGCCGGAACAGATTTGTTTACTAATTGCTAATTATAGGATTACAAGACGTAGGTACGTGACTTTATTAGCGAAAAATCACAGCGGGAACAAAAAACAGTAAATAGGATTCATTTTATTAGCTAATCTATCATTTACTTTCTGACGTATTTAGGGATCTAGATATACCTATTTAGCAAATTAAAATAATTTGAATAGGCCGGGTTAATCTATATAATTAATCTATACTAATATTATAAATCAGAAGAGTTTGTTTGTTTGTTTAAACGCACTAATCTTAGGAACTATGACTGTACTGTTCCGATTTGAAAAAAAATTTTTTTTTGGCTATATAACATTATCATGAGACCAATAGGAGCGAAGCGTCAGTGAGAAATATTGCAAAAACGGGGAAAATTGTACACATTTGGGGACTTTCGTTGCGTGCGCTGCATAAACGGTTTAAGTCACTCCAAAACCACGCGAACGAAGTCGCGGGCACAGGTAGTGGCTTGATAAAAAAAAAAACATGTATACAGGGTGACCTGAAATTCGATACATTCCTTTGAAAGACAGAAAGTAGACCTCATGTACAGTAATATTTTTCATGACATCCCCTATCCGAAAGTTGATATTTACAAAGTTATTGAAATTTCAATTTTTTTTCTTTTTTTTTCGACTTTTTGACTTTGACATGACGTATTTTTAAAAATGTTTGTCTTTTTAGTGATTTTTTTATGCATTTTCACCGTCAATGAGTCAAATAATATTTTTAAGGAATAAATAGGGACAAACTAAGCGAGAATTTTTCAATATGAGACATGAAACTGAATTTTCTCTTAAGAAAAATGCACATATTTCTTAAAAACAGGTCATTTTCTTTAAAAAAATGTATGATACAATACGTACAAATATTCTAAATAACTTCCTTATCTCATTAGCTTTCCAAAAAGGTGCAAATGTCTAGATAAAAATATGAACATGTAATAAACAAAGACAAAACAATCATCGGGTAACGTTATCTCAAGAATTACTCTACCTGAGGCGACCTTTTTTTTCAATTGTTTCCTTTGTTCAAACTTTGGAATGTTTCAGGTACTTACGTCGCGGCCCTTTGTCAATGAGTTACCGACTGGCTTAGAGAGCAAATTAAATAGCTTATATTAGTTGGACCTCATTTTTTGCCTCAAAATTTAAATGGTGAAATGTATGAACATTTCCTAAGAGAGGAGATTACTGGTTTAATGGAAGATGTGCCAATAGAAACTCGTCGTAATATGATTTTCCAGCATGATGGTTGCCCGGCCCACTTCCGCCTCGGCGTACGCCAGTGGCTGGACCAAACTTACCCACATCGCTGGATAGGTCGAGGCGGGCCAATTCCTTGGCCAGCACGGTGTCCCGATTTGACCCCGTGTGATTTTTATCTTTGGGGTCATATGAAGGCTTTGGTGTATACTTCACCCATAACTAATGTAGAGGAGCTCAGAAGCCGCATAAGAAATGCAGCAGAAGAAATCAAAACTAGTCTTACTACCAGAATAATCAAAACAGAGGTACGGAGAAGACTACGAGCCTGTATCAGAAACAGAGGCTCACATTTTGAACAAGACCTAAAGTAAAATATTTATTATTAAATTTAATTAACCATTGATGTTTTTTAAACACAATAAACGTAATTAAATTCAAGTTTTTCCTTTTATTTTAACCTTATCGCAAATAAATAGATTTAGACATTATTTCATTTTACTTCTATGTTTACTACAACGTCATATTTTTATGTAGACATTTGCACCTTTTTGGAAAGCTAATGAGATAAGGAAGTTATTCAGAATATTTGTACGCATTGTATCATACATTTTTTTTAAGAAAATTACCTGTTTTTAAGAAATATGTGCATTTTTCTTAAGAGAAAATTCAGTTTCATGTCTCATATTGAAAAATTCTCGCTTAGTTTGTCCATATTTATTCCTTAAAAATATTATTTGACTCATTGACGGTTAAAATACATAAAAAAATCACTAAAAAGACAAACATTTTTAAAAATATGTCATGTCAAAGTCAAAAAGTCGAAAAAAAAGAAAAAAAAATTGAAATTTCAATAACTTTGTAAATATCAACTTTCGGATAGGGGATGTCATGAAAAATATTACTGTACATGAGGTCTACTTTCTGTCTTTCAAAGGAATGTATCGAATTTCAGGTCACCCTGTATAAAATCTAACTATTTAGCACTACACCCATCAATACAGGCGACGATTTTAGCGAATATCCGTCGTCGTGATCTAGTTATTTATTGGTTAAAATTCATCAAAATCTCTGCATTTTTATAAAAAGCCAAACACTGCAAATGTCTGTGTTCCCGTGCAGTGTCAGTCAGTGTCAGCAGTTCTGCGTCGTTTCCCACGAACAATGACTGAAATATAAATCGCGCGTATCTATTTGTGACAGCTCTGCTGCCTGTTCAAAAATTCATACTAACGTTTGTCCGCTGCACCGCGCCCACGCCGGGCCGCGTCGCGTCGCGGGCGGACACATAGCGAGGGCTTAGAGGTCTGAATATTCGTTGACGTATGATACATTCCTTTGACATAATATTCAATTTTGTAACTCAAAACGTTTACACTTTAAAAAAGACCAGGGGCCTTACTCTCCAAACTGATTTGATTATGATTTAGATACGATCATGCCGCGAACTTCCTAGTAAATTGACATTTGTTTATTTTGATTCTCAGTCGATCAATATGGTAGGTAGTACAAAAAGTTACGATCTCACAATTTTCTTTATCCTGATTAGTTTCAAAGTAATTCGCCAAATAAAATACGAAAAACCACTGATATCGAACGGATTCGGTACTCGATAGTGTCGGGAGTAGGCCCGCTGCAGGCTTACTCCCGACACAATCGAGAATCAAATCAATTCAATGTCAACGGTTTTTGGTATTTTATTTAGTGGATTACTTTGAAACTAATCAGGATAAAGAAAATCGTTAGACCGTAACTTTTTGTACTCCCGACCATATCAATCGAGTGAGAATCAAAATAAACAAACGTCAATTTATTCGAGATTACACGGAACGATCGTTTCTGAATCAAAATCGAATCAGTTTGAAGAGTAAGGCCCCTGAATATCCTACTATTAGGACGTCATCGTTTTGACTGCGAGCTACAATAGATACTACAGAATGATTCATGGTACATATATTAAGCAGAATATAGTGTGAAGAGAATAACACGTGGAGCAATTTTGTTTTGGCACCTCATATAAATTACTTACCATAACGCGACAAATCGCGATTTAAGATCTCCATATCAGATGAGTTTCAATCCAGGTCAGGTTGCGTTGTGTGTATAGACTAAGAGCCAGTAAACCCCAGTTTTGTAAGAATCACTCTTTGTGGTCATTTTAGACCTTATTTTTTTTTATAAAATAGCTTATTTATACGCGTCATTCTCTTCACACTATATTTCGGCACACTATATTCATTCTCTTCACACTATATGTGAATCATCTACAGTTAAGTTTTTCTTAACCAACTTTACTTTAGTATTAGATACTTTTAAATATTCCTACGTCAAAGTAATCATAATATCGTCTATGTAAAATATATACACGCGCCAACTTCCGAAATTCATCAAAATAATACGCCGAGTTGTGTCCGTCTGTTGATGTAGCCCTGAAACAATATTGTGGCTGGCCGTCCCGCGGGGGACGGGGGGGGGAGAGAGGGGGGGGGGACTGTTTATGTAACCTTTGTACCGTTTCATAAAGTTGACCCGTGAAAATCATAAGTTACTGGCCGTTTGTAAGGCATTTTATCTTTCATACATCTATGTAATGTATAAAATATGTAATGGTTTACAGCATCACGCGTCAGACCGATTTAGCTAAACAGTTTTCGTTATGTTTGCCACCATTAGGTTGGTAAAAAATAAGAAAATAGCGTGATAGCGTGGAAGATGGAAAAAAATAGAACATGCTAGAAATACTGATTACCGGTTATGATTACCGGAGCTGGCACGCTACACACTGTCTGCACGACAATCAGGCTTACGACTTTGTCAGTCAGTTAAAACTTTAAGCTCGTTACAAGTCTTTCTATTATATTCTCTTCTCTAAAGTTCTTACGTATTGTATAATTGTTTATTTATTATTCAATTAAAGGTTGCGGTTTGTTTTTGGCTCCTTATAATTTGATGAAATTGTGTTTTATTATATAGTAGTGCAGGCACTGGGTTAAAAGGATTTATTATATTATCTCTACTAGAAATTACAGTGCTCTAATGAGATACTGTGTTACCTGTTATACATTAACTGCCGGTTTCTGAAAAGCTGATAAAATCAGCTAACATTTGAGTTAACTCTCTGTTCTGTGAGCTGAAGACGACCTACTTTCAATCATGGCATGCATTGATCCTGTTGAAAGCCATTACGAACGCTCATTGGTGAACATCACTCAAAATAACTTCTCTCGCTCACTATGTTCACCGATGAGCGATTAGCTAACGGCCGATCGTCGATTTGATCAGCCTTTCAGAAACCCAGGGTAAGTGGCAGATACAATATTTCATTATTATAATACAATATAATATCTCACGGTTGAATTTCAATCGCGTAATAGATGAGTGCTTTTCATCATGAATGTACAACACGGGATATTAATTTGTAGGTGTGTTGGCCCGCGGGCGCGCGAGGGTCTATTACCGAGCTGTCACCCGGCGTCCCGCCGCGGTGCCGGTGTCACGGTGTCACGGTGACGCGGTGACAGTGTCACGGTGTCACGTGACGCGGGTCACGCTGACTCGATACGTCACCAGTTTGCGGTGAAGGTCGCGTGGACGTCGGAAATACTTAACCCACTCTAGTTTATCTCAGACCTGCGTGTTACAATTTTATTTTAGTAAGTTTTAAATCATCTTATTTCATGTTTGCACAGCTCATAGTATTTGTATGAATTTTATAATTATGCCTACTTACGACCGAATACTGAAACGCACATGCAAACTCACAGGCTGTTACCGTCACTGCTGGCTTTTTCATATATCTAACCGTGTTCGGCCACATTCTAGTCGGGTTATATATAATAATTTTATTAAAAATATGTCAACATTATCAATAACAGGTAAGCTGTGTTCACATTAACCAATTGAAGTACTTTACTCGTATTTCAACTTAATGTTTTGTACGCAACACGCGCAATTCACTGGCCTCCGAACATGAATAGATCTAGCTATCATTGAGTTTATCTACGCACAGTACAGATAAGCTAAGATCAACCCTCTTCAGAATATCCCCCAGTGTGTACATTAGACAGCTGTAACTGGTCTAATGTCGCACATTACAGCGGCAGAGCCGAGTTATGTTAATGTCGCCATTACCATAACACACCAGATTCACAAAAATACGGGAAACACAGATAATGCATTCCGGGTTAGATGTATTGGCCGATTTTAGACTCTTTTTGAGTACATAATACTAGTGTATAAATTACGGAAAGTTGTAAAAATTATTCGACAACTTTATTTTTGTTTTATTTTAGTAAGTAACTAATTAATCGTGATCAACTAACATGGCATTCAAATTAACTACCCATATTGTACGCTGATTAGTGGAATGCCATGTTATTTGATCATACATGTGAATTGCGTTCCGGAAACCGGCCCTATATGTACTACAACTATTAATCACTTTTACCTGGAAACTTGGTGTTGACTGCCTACGCCGCTCGTTATGTACACGTGTAAAGCACGCATCATTTCCATGCAAATTCCGAAATCACCGCCTATTTCCGTGCTCGCTCAAAAATTCAATTCCCGCGAGTCAACAAATTTTAAAACAAACAGCTAAATATGTTTTACAGTGCACGTTACTGGGCAGCGGCGGGTTGAACACGGACTGTTAGTGCCTCGCTTGTGTCGGGTTGAACACTGTTACGTCAGTAATGACGGGTTGAACACAAATTGTTTCACCTTTGCATTTTCAGAATGAACCAACTGTTTTAGCCCAGTATTAACGGAGTGAAGATATGTAGAGCTAACCCAGTATTAACAGGTTGAACATATACTGTTTTAACTCTGTATTAACGGGGTGAAGATAGACTGTTTTAACCCAGTATTATCAGGTTGAACGTATACTGTTTTAACTCTGTATTAACGGAGTGAAGATAGACTGTTTTAACCCAGTATTAACAGGTTGAACGTATACTGTTTTAACTCTGTATTAACGGAGTGAAGATAGACTGTTTTAACCCAGTATTATCAGGTTGAACGTATACTGTTTTAACTCTGTATTTACGGGATGAAGATAGACCTATGAGATTAGATAGATCTATGTTCAACCCTTTTGGGTTAAAACCCAAAAGAGTTGAACATAGATTGGTTTAGCCCAGTATTAAAAGGTTGAACGTGTACTGTTTTCACTCAGTATTAATGGGGTGAAGATAGACTGTTTTAACCCAGTATTAACAGGTTGAACGTATACTGTTTTAACTCTGTATTAACGGAGTGAAGATAGACTGTTTTAACCCAGTATTATCAGGTTGAACGTATACTGTTTTAACTCTGTATTAACGGGATGAAGATAGACCTATGAGATAAGATAGATCTATGTTCAACCCTTTTGGGTTAAAACCCAAAAGGGTTGAACATAGATTGGTTTAGCCCAGTATTAAAAGGTTGAACGTGTACTGTTTTCACTCAGTATTAATGGGGTGAAGATAGACTGTTTTAACCTTGACGGGTTGAACATAGACTGTTTTAGCCCAGTATTAACAGGTTGAACATGGATTGTTTTAACTCAGTATTAACGGGGTAAAGATAGACTGTTTTCACCCAGACGGGTTGAACATAGACTGTTTTCACTTCAGTAGTTACGGGTTGAACACTACATCTATACAGGATGCTTTAACAGTGCTTAAACTTGAATATTATATTCTTAAGTGCAAGCCAATAATAGTCGTTGTTACTTGTGAAATAAATTTTTATTCACAATAACTATTGAATTTATTTTAGAGGTTATGTTAACTTACTGAACTGAAAAAACTACATACGATTAACACCTACACAAATGTATATTTCCACACAGCCTACTTCAACCTTCTCTCGTCGTTCCAATGACATATTTTGAAATAAACGCACCATGATTTTACATCTGAATTTATTATTCAATTTATTCATCCTCATTACATCATCAGACGATTGAAAAAAATGGTCGCTGTATTATGTTAAGTAAGGTTACAAAAGTATAAAGAAATAAAAAGTGAAAAGAGAGAAACTTGGCTTATATAATCATCCAATTCATTCTAATTTCAACGAATAAGGGAGTTAACATCATGTTAAATGTAACAAGCTAGCACAATCGATCTCACGCAGCCTTTATTAGACTCGTTGAAGATATTATTTATCTGGAAAAGTAAAAGAGAACAGTAAATACATTCTGTTACATCTCTCTAGTGATTAAACTGTTCTTTTTATATCTCTACCGTCTTCTCGAGGGATCCCATCAACTCCTCGCAGATGTTTCTACAAAATACTGATGTTTTCTTCAATTATTTATTGCGATACGAAAAGAACCATACATAAAAGTGTTACATAGTTATTTTACATTTCATGATAAGTTTTTGTTTGTACATTGATGAACAAAATTATAATAATTTTCATATCAACAAAAAATATATAATCCGACTGCGTAAAAAACATGTCCAAACAAATTAATTTGCGACAACTTAAATAAATAATGATTCTTAAATTCGAATACAGAAACCACAGTTAAATTAAGTGCCGCTCAAGTCATGATGTCAATCATATTATTATGTTAAGAAAATGAAGAGTTATGTTAACTTTCGTTAGCGTGCAGTTGAGTCGGTGAATAATTAACTGTGGTTGGTACTAAACATTAAAATTGAAAACAATCGTATGCCCTATATTTTACTATCTAATTACAAATGTTGTTTTCAAGTTTGATAAGGACACTGCAGGCTGATCACTTGATTGTCTGACAAGTCTGACAAGAAAGATGATCCATGCGTCGATGGGCATGTAAAAAGTCGGTCCTGCGCCTGTTCTCTCGCCGTGTCGTTTTACCGTCCCACTGGGTTATGAGAGTAATAGGAAGAGAGAGTGTCTTTGTGTTTTTAACTCCTGCGTAGCTGGCTTGGTTTCAATTAAATCGGCTACCGACACCGAAATCGGTGAGGGTAGATATATTATTATCAAATTACGACGAAATTTTAAAAAGCCTTTATTTAATGAAGGACTCTTCCTCCAGGTGTTAATTACGTGCCGCTTATTTTTCATCTGAAGGGCAGTCGGTAATGTCCCTCATCACATATTCATATAAAAAGGTCCGCCCGCGGTGGGCGCCCGTGGGGGTAGGGGGAGGGATATCTGTAAGCCTGTGTCATGTAAATTATACTCATCTGCATACGCCAGGTGTGACGCGTCGTGTCAGATCGTACGGGACTCCGGAAATACACGGTAATGATCTGTTTATTATGATTAAATTATATACAGAGTATATATGACTTTATGTTTATTTGTGTATTTGTATAAACAACATTCGTCGTCATACAAATCAGGGCCAGAAAGTCAAGTAGACGGCCAACGAAAACAAAAACGATGATACACTGTATACACAAATTACTTGCACTTGATGATGACTTAGTCGAAACCGGTCGTGTATTTTTATAAATCTCTTAATTAACTAATGAAGTGGAATAAGTGCAAGTAATTTGTGTATTATTACAGTGTAACATGTATTTCCATCAAGAACCTACAGTACATTCAATAACTTATGTAAAAACGATGATGTGCCAAAGAGATCCTTGTGGTTTCATTGTCATTATTTTCATCGAAACTTCTAATATTTCTCACCGTTTAAATATTCCCCGAACGCAAGTATTTTCAAGATCAAATCTATCTAAATAGCTCGAGCTATTTTCCAGCTATTCTCAAGTATCAGAGACAAAGGAACTGAAATTAATTTTTAAATACAAAGAGGTTATGAAGACGGTAATGCAATACGTCTTAAGAAAAGTTGCATGTCTATGAAGCTGTCTATCTAACTTCAAAGTCGTATATAGTCTCGCTAAGCCGTATATAGTCTCGCAACCCGTATCTATATAGTCTCGTAACCCGTATATAGTCTCGCAACCCGTATATAGTCTCGTAACCCGTATATAGTCTCGTATAGAGCTTCTAAATCACATCGTACTAATTAAAAAGCTGGACCACTTCTAATCAAATTGAGTTTACAGGAATCTTAAACCTGATAAACATATCGCTACTGGGGAATATAAAGGTTGTATTATTTTAACATAAAATTAGTTATAATATAATAAAGGTACATAAAATATACATTTTGTATAAAAAGTTTCCGTGGATACTGTATTTACGCCGGGATGGTAACGGCTAATATTAGCAAGAATATGAAAACAACAATTAATTTCATTATTATTTGAATTAAATGTCAAGCTCAAGCCTACAGACAGTTTAATGATTGGCTTCGCACCCGAAGTGATTTGAAGGAGGTTCGGTTCCGGCCTAACCTACAGGCTCTACACTTTAATCAAAATCTATATAGCCAAGATTATTGATCTATACGCCCTTACTTTACCAGACATAGTTTCTAGAGATATTTTAATGATAGGCTTCGCACCCAAAGTAATATGAAGGTCGTTCGGTTGTAAGTTGATGGCAGTGGACACATCAAATAGCGGCCGCCGCCGACGCGTTATTAGCTGTCGATGTCCGCGCCAACGTGCCTCCAGAACTGACAGTAAGTTTATTGAATTCATTTAGATCGAAGCGGGTGGTTCGTTCGAATGCTCTCGTAGCGAAATAGTGTTTTGTGTACTTGAAGAAAATTGTTACGCACGCCTTTTGAAATTGCCTATCCATATAATGTTCGAGCTATTAATATGAATGAAATTATACCCTAAATTTTCCAAAAAAATACTATTTACCACGAAGCTGTACCGAGAACCAATACTTAGCGGGCTCCACGGCTTGAAACCTTGTTTTATACCCAAACACTAGGACCTCAATCCTCAAAAAAAAAAAAGAATTAAAATTCCATTTCTTTAGTTAAAAATGTTGTCCATAAATACCCCGGTAACTAGAATATATTATTATAACCAATATAACGCAAGTCCTAAAGTAGATAATATGTTCTTCAATAATTTCAATGAATTCGGAAGTAATCTATATAATAAATTGTGAGGTCAACTACTAAATCGTTTATTCTTCTCTTAATAATAGTAATAAAATTTATTTCATCGAGTATTTTAAGAAGTTTGCTAATAGCTGTGTACAGTTATAAGTATTTGCTAAATTGTATAAAATCTGCAGCGTGTTTCTGTATTTCTTGAATAAACTAATAGACTACGACAATCCGAAGCCAACGAGAACCCAATATAAGACCAAGAGGTCGATATACAACGAAGAGAGACTAGGAAGTAGAACATGTGCCGCGTGGGGGTCGACCCAAAAGAATACGTTACGTCGTGAACAGACAGTATCATTTAAATCGCACTAGATTTAGAACAGTATCCCACAGGAACACTGTACTTTTTCAGAGTTAAACATCGATGTTAATCCTGACACCCTGGTGGCTTCTTTCATTTCAAATTTTATAATAATAATAATATCTTTGTGCACCACAGACCCCCACCATATCGTTTCATGAGTAACATAGGACTGGGGACGGTACTCTAAAGCGAAGGAGTCACAATAGATCCAGAAGGGTCGCAGTGACATGCGCTTGACAAGGCCAGCCTTCGGTAACAAAAAAAACATAGTGTCAGACCAGTCAATAAAGTCAAAACAACAATGAATAACTTACGTTTTATCATAATTGGTCTATCATATATCACAGTTTATGCTAAATGATAAACTGTATATAGGTCGTTACCAACTTCATACTATTGAGGTGACGAAACAAATCTTGACAGATCAGCTATAATTATTTTCTTTTTTAATTTAGGGACTTTTGTGTGAGTGCTTCTGTGTATACACTTGGACACTATAAAATAACTCTTGTGTAGGCACATACAAGCCACATCGCTCGTAGCCGATTATGAAGATCTCGTAGACGTGCTAATCCACAGTCTACTGCTATAGCTCTCATCGTAGGTGTGCTGCGACGTAGGTTACCGACAGAAACGAGCTTATTAATAGACATAATATTTTAATTTACTAGTTTATCAAAAATGATAAACTGTGTGTAAATGACACAGTCAAGTTTATCATTTTAATATTATGACTATAATTAAATCATAATATAAAATGAAAATGAAATTTATATACACGAACATCGACATTGAAACAGTGTGCGATCCGACTCGACGAGCCATATGTCGACCTCGTCTGACGAGTTGTACGACGAGAGAATATTATAGTACTATTGTTTACGTTTCTATTTAATTGGATCCGAATATTAAGCGGAATGTAATACCGCATCACCCCGCGCCGCTGCGGTCGGCCGGCGGTCGGCGCTGTACTGTGTCATCCGACACAGATCACGGTGTATAGCTGTAGCTCATTACACAGCCTGCGGCGGGCGACAATATTGTCGATATACGCATAGTAAATAATATATTATGTTGAGTTGCGCTTATGGACCAGCCGTATTGTGATCTTTTACAATACCAGCCTGGTTCCAGGCAATTCAATAATATGGCCTTAAACTGTCTTGTTCTTTTTCATATTACAACGACACGTTATTCTGAATGGATCCACCCTAGTTTGGTTTTCTGAAAGTGACATTCAGAAGCCAGTCAAGTGTCACGTGACCGCTGACTGGCTGTCAATAAGTGATCGTAATACGAAAATGCCACTGGCCGGAATTAAAAGCTTGCAATAGGCACTAAGGCGAGATAGAATTTACTGAAAAAGTTTTTCAGTCAAAACGTATCTGTTATTACATCCGTCCCGCTCACAGCGAGTGGATTTTCACAGGTAATTAAATAAACATTAAACATCAAGATACTTCAAAATTACTCCGCCTCGGATGCTAACAAAATACGGCTTCACAGAGTGTGAGGAAATTAAAAGGCAATAAATTATTCGCGGCTCATTTGATCCCCGCCCGCCCGGCTCACCCCCGCCCGCCCTGGCTCACCCCCGCCCGCCCCGAGGTTGTCGCGCGACAGGACACGGAACACCGGCTTAGGGATCTCCGCACTTTTTGTAACTTTCTTCCAACATGACGGTTTTTTGGGAGTTTGTGACATTCTGTTCGCTTGTTGTTGCTTTATATTTCTAACTTTGTATCTGTTACATATTTATATTTTGTGCACTACGTTCGTACTTTTGAACTTCCAGGCGTACACCTGCAAATTACTTTAAATGTCGAAGTCCATAACTTTCCTACGATTGTATTTGTTAATAATAATTACTAACAAATACAATCGCAAAACGTCGTTGATTAAAATAAAAATAATAATATATATAGACGCTTCACACCACGTAAATCTGGCCCTGTGCTAAGTATCCGAAGAACTTGTGTTACAGGTACCAGACAACGGAAATATATATTTAATACTTTTATACTATACACATATTTAAGATTTTTATTATTTTAATACACAAATTTAATACACATCCATGACCCAGGAACATTGAAAACTTATTGTTCCCTCGGCGGGATTCGAACCCCCAACCTCTCGGTCGAGCACCAACGCGCTGGACCACTGTGCTACGGAGGTCGTCAAAATTTTTAATTTAAAGGTTAATTGAAGCCTAATATTATCGTCTGAGAGCCTGTGAATGCCAGACTTTCGTTATAGTATAAAAGCTGAAAATGTCTGATCTCATCCTCCCAACAATGATTAGAAAGCTTGTTTCTGTCGGTAATCTACGTCGTAGCACACCTACGATGACAGCTACAGCAGTAGACGGTGGCGTAGCACGGCTACGAGATCTTCATAATCGGCTACGAGCGATGTGGTATGACTACGCAAGTGTTATTTTTGGACACTAGTCCAGGTGTATATGCTATACACAGAAGCACTTACACAATAGTCCCTAAATTAAAAAAGAAAAAAAACTGACCTGACAAGATTTGTTACGTCATGTCAATTATCATTTGTAAGTATAAAGTTGTTAACGACCTATTCTCAAACCTTCAAGTAAATACACGAAAACCGGCCAAGTGCGAGTAGGACTTACGCACGAAGATTTCCGTATAAAAAAGAAAATAATTAAGGTAATTCATGGGGGCCCCATTCAATATTAATTTTACTTTTGTTTTTATTTTTTCTTATAGCGGCAACAGAAATACATCATCTGTGAAATATCTACGATCTCAATATCGCGGCTCATGAGATACAGCGGTGACAGACAAACGGATGGGCCGATGTAAAGTCGACGGATCCCTCAAAAATGAAACAATGTAAATCAGTCTTTGAATTTGGTTACAAACTGTGACATGAGAGTTTTATATTATACCAGCTGACCCGTGCCCACTTTGTTGAACATACAAACCGTTTAAACCTTCCCTGGACTTGCACGAATATTTCAAGACTAAAAATAGCCGAATCGGTTCAGCCCTTCTCGAGTTTTAGCGAGGCTAACGAACAGCAATTCATTGTTATGTATAGGACTAGCTGAGCCGTGCCCACTTCGTTGACCAAAAAAATTATTAGAAAAACCATTTTACCATTCCCTGGTATTTCACAAATATTTCAAGACTAAAAATAGCAAAATCGGTTCAGCCGTTCTCGAGTTTTAGCTAGACTAATGAAAACCAATTCATTTTTATCCATAAGATATAGAATAAAGATTATATAATGTAACTGCCTAGTGCTAAAAGCACCGATGTGAGCTAACCCTGAGGGCTTTCTATTCTAAGAACTCCATCACTAAGTATTCAATACGAGCTGGTTCAAGTACTTTATTAATTAATATCGCAGCATTACTTTAGTGATTAAATGTTAACATGTATGGGTGCTGTTACAGACCTCTTTAGATTATATATATCTTTAGATTATATATATAGATAGTATTGGCTTCTTACTTCATAATATTATTTCCAAAAACATAATTATATAAGGTTATTTAATTTCCAGCAGATAATGTTTTTAATAATAAACATCTGAACGTACTGAATACTTAGCGATGTAGAATACAATAATTTTCAATTTGAAGCAATATTATATCAAAGATTTGAAAGGTGTTTAACATGACAGTGATGGAGGGTATGGGACGTCCCGGGATCCCGGGTATCGCGGACAATGTGGCGCGGTTTAATAACGCGCACCGCATAAAAAAAACTGAATGAGCAGTCGTAATATTATGGTGATAAATAAATTGCAGTACAGAGAACATTCACAAAGCAGGAGGATAATATAATACGTCCTTTGTCGCAGTCAGTGGACTAATTAAATACAGTTAATATTCACATAGGTTTCTATTAATCATCGAAGATCATACATTACGATCGATGTAGCTAATACTAAAGACAAAACATCTATCTGAAATTCATCTCAGACTTTCGTAGCTCAATGAAATCTTTTTATTTACAGAAGAGGAAAAAGAATAATTAATTCGTTAATGAACGAAAACGATACCGTTTGGGTCTCAATCCCGGTGTTCCCGGGTATTCCCGGGGCTATCCCGGAGCCGAACTGTTAACTTTGTAATTAACTTAACGAACCTTATTTAATTAATTTTCTAAGTTTATTGATTGAGATATTTCGTGAGCATCAACACATTAATTTGTAAAATTATACAGGAGCAATTTGTTACGCACAGAATAGTGTTTCGAAGATTAATTATTGTCATGTGTAATGTCTACTCGTGACAACAGGATAATTATAACATATCAAATATAACAGCGGGGTATAGCTTCGTGAAAATAGAAACTGCATAACAATTATGCACAACGAGAGTGACACGGTACGACACGACCGACAGAACAATGCCCCGGGATTTGGTCCCGGAATAACACGTGTCCCGGCCTGTCCCGGGACAACACGCGGCGTGTCCCGGGCAACACGAGCACACGACACAACCCGCGCGTGTGATTTACAGCCTCTAATCAAATGCTAATGTAGCCGCCGCATTTGTGTCCGGGAACGTCGAAATCACGTCTTCTTTCACAGACTTTTTTGTTACGCAAACGTCTTTTTTAAGTGCAATTTCAAACAGTTCGTAAAAATGTTATTTTGACGTATCGCGTAAATTACCATAACACTATAACATAACGTTCTAGTCTGCGCTATTAAGTGGATAATATTATCTATTATTTTTAAATCCGTTAATAAAGTGACAATAACTTAGAAAGATTAGAGTTTAAATAAGTACGAGTAACTATTCTAAGTATTTGAGCAACGCAATCGACAATTATAATGCTCCCATTCGAAGTATTTACGTACTAACAGAGAGGGTAATAATCAGGTTGTCTTGGCAAATGTTGTCGGGTTTTGTGCAAGCTGTCGCATCTCGCTACAAATTCCGTGCAGCGCGGAAATCCCGTGATTGATGCGAGTTTTATTCCCTCACTAAATAAATAGGCGACAGAGACAGAGGTCGGAGCGAAGGAGAGGGGAGACGGGAATCGGGTCGCAGTTAATTACAAACGTCGACTTCGTTACGACGACAATTATGACTTGTCGGAGTCGTGATTGAAATGTTTAAGCGGTAGCGTGATGCGATTATCACATGTTTGAAATAGTAATAAAACAATCTTCACTTATAATTATTACTATTAAATTAAGTCTACAGATATCTGTATATTTGCTTAAATTCTCATATCCTTAATTATTCAACTATTTAATGTATTTAACATCATTATTATAAATTTGGCAGGACACACAGCAATAAATTTAATCATACCCTAAAATTTCATAAATGTTTACAAATAAAATAAGAATTAAGAAAATATTTCCCAGTCAATCAGTTGGCAGTAGTTATAAGTTACCTCTTAAAGTTAACTCGTCTAGGTTTATCTGTCAGCACTCGCCGAGCCGTGCGCGTGTAATTCAATTCGCACAGATGTTAATATATTTGTTCAACTCTGATTGACTTAACACGCGGCGTAATTAAGCGTAAATGCTTGCTAGTTAATCTGTTTTGTACAATAACAATATTAGTAACGGTGCTTAATTTACATAAACGACCAAGTAATTTCACTTTTTTTTTACATGTACCTATGTTTTAATGTAATATTAAATATTTTATATTAAAAAGGATTACTTTAGCTAACTGATATTTTGAATTTTATTTAAGTCAATAAACACAATTCAAATTACACAGTGAAATCACTGGAAATAATAAATATTGTTGAAGAAAACTTCGAATTATGAAACAATTTTTTTTTATAAAGTTTAATAGCAATTAAACATAAAAAGTAGCGTACATTGTGCTTACTTGTGTTGTGTATTTAATTTTTCACCTAATATTACATATACATAATTTTATTAAACGTATAATATACTATCACTGCTTCTACAGTAATTCTACTACAGTGCAACATCACTACGGCCGCGGATTGTGTTTATTCTACTATATAAATGGTAAAGATATTATCTTAACTATTTACTATTGTATTTAAGTTTATCAACACACATATTCATAATAAATACATGTAAAAACTCGTTAATACAATACAAACTCCCGGCCTAATAGAGTTAATACAAATAAACGTCCGAACATAAACATAAAGTAAGTCAACGCGTAAATATTATTTTATAGCTCCAGCTTGACTTTATTGTAGTTTTATCTCCGACACAGAAATAAACAGAGGAACTTGAAATACGACCCCGTAAAATATTTCCACATTTCACCTCAATATTTCCAGCGGTAATCAATTAAAGGAACGAAATATAAAAGCCATTCATCGGCCGACGAGGAAAAATGGATAAACCCACATCAATTTCAAAAGATGGAAATTAAAGTAATAAAGAAATCATAAATCAGCAAAAATATTATGTAGGGGGCGTCTCGTGAGGAGCCGGGAGATGTTGACAATGCGGCTAATGAGATCATCCTCGCTAATTAGTCGAGTTATATTTCCGAGTCTTTGTGCAAAATCTTGGAACTCCTTTTTGCGTTAATTTTATTTTTAATTTTATCCGACTCATAATCAGCCTGTATCAAATCTAAGCTCGAAAGTTAAATAATTGGAATTCGTTGTAATTACGCAAATCGGAACTAAACTCACCGTCGAGGAGGAACAGCAGGCGGAAGATGAGGTGGCAGATCCTTTTCATCTTGAGCATCGGAGCCAATTAACTTTAATTTGAACGTCAACACACACCAATGACCCGCAAATACACAGAACACAACGCTCGCGCGGAACTCGTAGCGCACGTAGAGGCCGCTACGGCGGCGTAGCGATCGTAGCGGGTGCTCGCTGTGCTACGATGGAGGCGACTGACGGCCGCCGCCGCGCCGCGCCGCGCGCTCGCTACATTATTTCGTTTAATAAAGTTTCTGTATGCAGATGCGTTTACATATGAAATTTTGTGGGCTCACTTTGACATAGAACGACGGCGACACACACCAAAACACACTTTACCCGCCTCGCTCACGACATACAATTCCACAAGCGAGACCCGAGCCGCCTTTTTAAAATTAAAGTAGATTACATAACAAAAGCTTATCGCCGCCAGTTTTAATATAGCGACGAATAAAAAGGCCGATGTATTTCATTAGCTTCACATTCTCGTGCTGCGCGCCCTCGATCGTCTCGAGTTTGAGCAACTCCGTCGGCCTCCATTTTACTGTACACAATAAAATTTTATGTCGCGGCATACATTTTGATAGCTGTATTACACATAACAATATAGATAGTGAGGCGAGGACGAGGCGCGCGACCCGTGTTCGTCTGTCAGTCGCCGCTGGAGACTCGCCGATTTAATTTATCGAACTGAAATTCTCATCAATTTAAAAACTCTTTAAAAATTCACGAGCAGGCTGTACAAATATCAATAATTAATCTCCGCAGCGCAGTGGTTGAGCGCGTTGGTACTCGAGCGAGAGGTCGCGGGTTCGAATCCTACCGAGGGAACAAAAAGTTTTCAATGTTCCTGGGTCGTGGATGTGTGTAATATAATAAAAATCTTAAATATGTGTATAGTATAAAAGTATTAAATATATTTCCGTTGTCTGGTACCTGTAACACAAGTTCTTCGCACAGGGCCAGATTGACGTGGTGTGAAGCGTCCATAGATATTATTATTATTATTATTTAAACGAGAAGATCGTTGTCGAAATTGATAAACATCATAGTTTGTTACGGCAACGCTTAAATATATTGTCACTGTCGTTAGCGTGACGCAGGTCCTGGAGCTGGCGAGGAGCGTGGTCTCCTGGAGAGGCCGTTAGAGCTCGCGCGAGCTGGCAGCGATTCAACCTTCGACATTTGATACGCCACTTCTAGAGCTTAGCGGCTCCGGCGTCAATTGAGTGCGCCAGTTTAAAATCCTTATTCATGGCATACTATAAAATTGGAAGTTACATAATAAAATACTTGTATTATATCAGAGCAAATTATGTAAGCCAATAAACTGAGTATGTGAATTTTATAGCCTATTATACTTTTGTTTTTATTATAATTCCCGCACCGTTTGTTGATATCGACGACCTCCGTAGCGCAGTTGGTTGAGCGCGTTGGTGCTCGAACGAAAGGTCGCGGCTTCGAATCCCGCCGAGGGAACAAAATGTTATCAATGTTCCTGGGTCATGGATGTGTATTAAATTTGTGTATAATATAATAAAAATCTTAAATATGTGTATAGTATAAAAGTATTAAATATATATTCCGTTGTCTGGTACCTGTAACACGAGTTCTTCGGATACTTAGCACAGGGCCAGATTGACGTGGTGTGAAGCGTCCATAGATATTATTATATTATTATATCGGATTAGTAGTTGAGGCGCCCCGGTAGAACAAACTCACATACATAATATATAGTTAGTATGTTATTGAACTGCACTGAATAGTGAAGGTGCGCCAGTGATTTATTTATTTATTTATTGCTATGAACAACCAACAAAAGTAACAATTATGCATACAATATTATGTCGATTATAATACATTATCAAGGTTATTGCACTTTTAATTACAGGTTATTACATCATGTGATGACGTAATACCGTCGTGATATACAGGATGATGATTAATTGTATCACCAAGAACACTCTTGATTAACTCAGCATTCACGTCACGTCAGATGCGTTCGGGAGCTACGTTGCCACGGAGACACATCAGACACACATACAGATCTAGGGTATAAAACTAATAACCCGGGATTTTGTCGGTTCATGACATAAAATGTTAGAATAAAAAATACATTGTACAATATACAGATCGAATATTTTGAGATAAACGCACAAGAGCATGGCGACTCGTTACGTCAAAATCTTCACCTATAGTCGATTTACATCTTTACTTGCCATTCAAGACAAGATTTCATATTATATCATTTAGCGAAACTTATGTCAAATACACTTTGTTTTCGAACTTCATGAGCGATAAATAGGGATGGCATCTTGAATCTAGGCCCAGTTCACCGTGTCGTGTTCTAACTCTGCCATGTTTTTGGTTTTATCACATTTTCCTTTAGCGTAAGCAAAAGGGAAGATCATGATTTGGACAATTTATATACTATGTATGTGTACAAACACATACATAGAAATATTGTAAAATATATTTAGCCTTCGTCAAATTTTAATAAATGATGTTGCGTTAGTGTTGTATATTTATGTTCTTAAGTTCTATTTATTAATATATATTTTTTATCTATTTATTTATTTTGATTATTCCACAACGATTGCTCTATGCTAATAATCAATTTCCGTTTATGTATGTTACTATACTAAGATTGTGAAAGTGAACCTTAAACTAGGCACAGCCTGTCTTGGTTGTCCGTCTTGTATTTTACATTTAACTCTAAATTACCGCACATATTATAGCAGTTAAACATAACGCTACGCCGTGAATGATTCTCAGTTTTAATTTCAGCAAATAATACATCACCACTTTATAAACTGTCAGCTGAAGCACAACACTCGACTGGTACGAGTACAGCGGTCATTTGTGAGTGTTTAATATTGTTCTTGCGGCGCGCCGGTAAAAACGTCGTGGCGGACAGCGCGGCGCGGCGCGGGGCAGCGCGGGGCGGCGCGGGGCAGCGCTAATGACTGTTTTTACTTCGCACTTTTTACCCTTTGTTTGGAGTCATTTATTCTCGGGAACGAACGGGCGTGTTCATAACTTGACCCTCGCACGGCGCCGGTGGACAGGTCGCAGTATAATGGCTGCAAAAACACCACACTTCATGACCAACATTTGCATAATTTTTCTTCACGCAATTCAAATGTTTATTTTTATGTCGTAATTCAAATTAACTTTCTTTCTCGAATATGGCGAACATAAGCAAACTCCGTTAGAAAAAAAAATCCATCTAACATTAATACACAGAATATAGGTATTACAATAAACCTTCCCTATCATAAACCAAACTAAACTCGGAAACTGATAAAACTAAACGCAGTTAAATGTGTTTTGGATAGTTACTAGTACAACATATTAGTCACAAACGACTAAAATCGTCTTTATTTATTTTTTCAAATACATTTACAAATCATGCAGCCCACCAAACCGCGCTGCAGTTTGTCGGTGGGACCAATTTTGACTGGACTGGAGTGGACCAAATTATAATAAAAAAGTGTATGCAGGAAGCTGACAGTCTGGATTAACACATGCTTTTTTATCCCAAAACGCCTTTTGATCCCGAAAAGAACCGTGTTACCGTATTAAAATGTTTAGTTTAGTAAAAAAATTAAAAGCACTGTACTCACGCGGGCAGCGAAGCCGGCATCAGCTAGTAACAATATAAATAAAAGTTGAAAGAGCAGAGAATTCCGCGCACAATTAAAACGGCGCGCCAAATGTACAGAAGAAGAATAAATTCATCAGAAAAATAAATTACGGAAGGGTGAGACGCCGGCCGGTCGACGACCGGGTGGGGGGAGGGGAGGCTTGTTCTTTAATTATTTAAGTACAAATATACAGGGTGTAAAAAGAGCAGTCACTATAACTTCGTGGGGTAATAACCAGGCAAGAGATATATCCATTGGTACTAGTCATTTGCTTTTAATCCACTGTTTTAAAAATTAAAAAAAATTCAATAGGCAATGTACAACGTGCACAACACAGCGATCAGCTGATTATGCTGAGAGGTCAATAGCACGCGTAAGACATTCATTACGTACTAGGGCAAAAATTATAAAATATAAGAATTTAATGCAGAACGTTGTTCCAAACAGTTCAGCCTTGCGACTAAAAATAATAAATTGCAAAAAAAAAATTTTTTAAATAATAAATAATGAAAAAAAATCATTTCTAGAATAAGAAAAGGTCCTTTAATCATAATATCCCAAAGTAATAGTGACTGCTCTTTTTACACCCTGTATAGAAACTGTTGTACGAAGACCGAAATAAGCACATGTTAGCATTTGTAAAAAAGCCACTTTAAATAAATAAAGACATGGATGGATGAAGGTAATATGTAGCTAAATTATGATATTGAGAAAATTGAATGCTAATTGTCACTAAAACGGTTTATAATACGTCGTAAAGTAATAAGTACATTAATCTAAAGATCCGTCTAGAATCGTCCATCGTGATCAATGTACTTAAACTTTACTCTAGTAACGTATTAATTACATTGCTTCTATATCCAAAAATATTTAAGTGACAGTTTAAACTCAATTTTCTGGGTATTTTTTTTTTTGCGACTTATCACCTTTATTGATTCATATCTTCAAATTATACTATATTTGACACAAATATTATCAGTGGTTGAATCGTTTGGTTCCGCCAAGAGATATCTCGGGCGATCGCACCGTAGCTGTTGAGCGATGCAAATTGACCCGATCAGAAACAGTGTGGGGGCGACCCTGACGGCGCAAAAAAAAGGATCGTTAGTCTCTATAAGGTCGTAACTATAATTACGTATACCTATAATATGTTTGTCTTCAAACACAAGGTGTAAATTAAATGAGTGATAATACTTTAGAGTGTGTTATGAAAAGTAAAATGAAAAGTCCTATGAAAAGTATACTGTGAAAGTACCAGAACTAAAAAACTTACTTTTAGCTTTGATGCTTATACAGGGTGTAAAAATAGCAGTCACTATTACTTTGAGATACGATTATACCATACCTTTCCTTATTTTGGAAATGTATTTTATTTTACTTTTCACCATTTCTTGGTTTTTGTCGCAAAAATAAAAAGAGAGCAAAAAAATTTTTATTTTTTATTTTTGTAAAAAAAAATACATTTCTAGAATGAGAAAAGGTATTATAATCATATCCCAAAGTTAAAGTGACTGCTCTTTTTAAACCCGATATAAAATGCCACAACATTAAAAAATTTCCGACAGTAATTTAAAAAAAAGGTACCTCTTTCATCGCTGGTACTTTCACAGTAAACCCATATATTATAATGGGACCCACACACCCTAAAGTATTATCACTGATTAATATTATAGCTTGTATATTGGTGACAGATCAGTTATAAATTATAAGTAGGTAAATGTTGTCCGAGCATCGTACGCACAAATGGAAATAAACTGACAAATTACTATACATTCAGTCCAGTAAATTTAGAGCCTGTTCAATGCAAACAAACATTATTTTAAGTACCCTACTGCCCGAAGAGGTAATTACAACTAAGTTATTAAATAAAATAACTTTCATTAGAATTAACATCCAAATATATAAATATAAAACCGCAGTCCATTACCGGTGGCCGTAGCACTTGTCAGCACTTACCAGCGCTTACCAACACTTACCAGCACGTGCGGCGCGCGCTCGTTAACCCGGCTTCAATAACACCTCGTAAGGAAACTTATTGCATCGACAGCCATATACGTGGGGCGGCTACAGGCGAGTTATAGTAAATGGAATTATTGTTGAGTGCTCCAGCGATCGCCTGGTGATCGTAATTTGACCATAATTAAAATATATTTCGGAGCTGAGGAATCGAGACGTCAAGTCTTTCTGACTTCTTCTTTTTTTTTGGCATATGCACCCCCCCTCAATAGGAGTTGCCAACGTCAGAGTGTAAAAGGTTAACAGTACAGTGGTATGTTATGAACAACTTCACGCGAGTCTCGTGCAGATACAAGTTAAATAAAATTATAGGCTGGTATTTTACTTAAAAGATGTTTCTTAGCCTTTTCTGAATTCTATTATGATTCGAATTGGACGTGTTCAGTGGCAATTAGCTATTGACAGCTCGTTTGACAAGTGTCACTTATTTACAACGATGGCAGGTGATATTTTCGACGGGACACCTTTTTGGAGAACCGCACGTTAGCCAAGATGTCAGCTGACCTCGTCACGTCTTGAGATGAATCCGTTTGCATCCATGACCTGAGTTAATATTTAAGAGTGAATCTATGTTATTTTTTAAACAGTATAGTGGTGTTGTGTGTGGCTTATTATTTCCTGACGATACAAGACTATCAAGAGACGACCACAAAAATACCTCACTACTATATCTATACTAATATTATAAAGCGGAAGAGTTTGTTTGTTTAAACGCGCTAACCTCAGGAACTACTGGTCCGATTATAAACGGTTTAAGTCACTCAAAATTCACGCGAACGAAGTCGCAGGGCACAGCTAGTATATAATATCACGTTTGACCTATACAAGTGTTGAATCGTGAAGGTTATTCTATAGAGGGAAGCCCTAACATGTATTGTAATAGGTAGGGATTCCGATGAAGGTCGTTAAAACTTTGTGTAAATTGGTGAGTGATAGGAAAGGAGTTATATATACCCCACTGTAACCCGCCCAGTTTCTCGAACGCTATTCAAATGAATGATCAACTAACATGGCATTTAAATCAACAACCTTTATTAAACACTGATTGATAGATCATTATTTGACAGAAAGGAACGGGCAGATATTTTATAATGACGACATGCACTTGCAAGATTGGTTGAAATTTCACAGATAAGGTTGATTCACCAAAGACACCGATTAGTAAATACGATTTGAATAAACCATATCTGAGGAATTTTAAAGGTCATCGTGTCGTTTGTTAGGTGTAAAAGGAATGATACAACCTAAGTCGGGGATTTTTTAAATTTTTAATTTCGTTTTTTATTAATTTATTGGAATACACGAAAAAATTATATGTAATTAAAAATATAAATTATTAGTAATTAACATTAATTTCATTAATAACAAAATAAAAGTTAAAAAAACTATGAAATGGATCTCTCATCTGGATTTTATTAATTATTATAAATGGATATGATAAAAATAATTGAATTATTTTCTTGTTTCAGCCTTTTTAGACCTCTTTTTTTGCGAAGTCGGGTTATAGTTTTTTTTAACTTTTATTTTATTTTACATTTTTCTGTTTCCACATAAACTATAACATTATATTTCCACTAAATTAATGTGCTTGCCAAGACCAATCTTTTCATACCAAACACGATACAATTATCTTAATTTAATTTTATTTGGAGATAGTTTTTGAGGATAATATTCAAAACCCAAAATTTTTAAAAAAATCATATAGCCTACATATACATACATACAAACATACATCCATAGATACATACATATATACATACATACATACATATACTGCCAAATTCATTACCCTTCCTTTTGGCTTCGCCGAAGTCGGGTAAAAACGAATAATAATTAACATTAATGTTGTTCACCTCTCTTATACTTTAACGTTACCAAATTAAATCTTTATTTTGTAAATTATAATTGCCATTAGCCGGTTGCAACACAATATTAATTTGGCGAATGTTTCTGGGCGGCAAGTGCAAGCGATATGTTCGCTGTGTTATTATTTCCTTTAACAATTCCTTCAATGGCTACAATTTTACACGACTCGAGCATTGATAAAGTTGCTACATGATCAGAATATTCGCTACAATTTATGTTTGTACCTATACTGCGAGTTCGAGTATAACAGGAACTCATCTTTTGCTACAGTATTCACATATTACCTATATTTCATTACACGTTTACATGACGAAAATTATTATCATCATCATCATCATCAGCCTGAAGACGTCCATTGCTAAACATAGGCTTCCCCCAAGGACTTCCACTACCACTACCACTTCGCTGTCTGCATCCAACGGCTGCTCGCGGCTCGGACCAGATCGTCGGTCCATCTTGTGGGTGGCCGCCCTAAGAAAAAAAAATGTCATAACCTTCTTTGTAATAATGGAACAAAAAATAAAAATCACATTTTTTGTATGAGAGTCCCCTTTTGATTCGAGTATTGATTTTATCTAGTGTTTTAGTATTTGTTGTTGTTATATATATAGCGGCAACAGAAATATAAATAAATAAATAAATAAATAAAATCCATTTATTTCAGGCTACATGGCCCATATTATAAATACCTTACAGACTAACATACATACAAAATATACTTAAAACTACACTTAAACTACTTAAACTACACGTGTTGTCGGCGACGTGTAGCGCGCTTCATTCCGGAGTCTCCCCCGGAACCTCCGGTAGACCACACCCGTCGGCCAGAACGCCTCCGCCTCGAAGGTGGAAATAAGATGAGTCGGTACTCTCACCACAAAGGAACTAAAGTTGACCTTGTGGCGAGACTCCAGACGCTCCACCCTAATATATCGTTTATGTAAATAGTGCCAGACGTTCTGTCTGTCAGCAGTCGCTGTAGCTTTTTACCCTTTGAGAACTCTAAAAAGGCATAGTAGCTGCTAAGAATGGATTATTTTTAACAGCAATATGTGAGACAAGTGGTCTCGGGGAGTTCTTTAAAAAAAACATTTATTCGACAAATTGAGACATCACATCACATGAGAAAGAACAATAGCAAATTAAATTTACCTTATCTCTCTAAAGCGCCGCGACTATCAAGAGATCAGGCGCAGGACTTTTCACATGCCTCGACGCATGGATCATCCTTCTTGTCGCTTGTCTTGTCTTGTTTATCACCTCCGTGATAAACAAGACAAGACAAGTGGTTCAGAGCTTCGCTCTGGACCCGGAGGTCGTGGATTCCCGCGTTGGAACAACAATAAATCTTGTTTTCAAGGTTGGTTAGGACAATGTAGGCCGATCACCCGATTGTCTGACAAGGAAGATGATCCATGCGTCGGATGGGCATGTAAAAAGTCGGTCCTGCGCCTGTTCTCTCGCCAGTCGTGTCGGTTTACCGTCCCACTGGGTTATGTGAGTAAAAGGAAGAGATAGTGTCTTTGTGTATTGCGCACACACTTGGGCACTATAAATTAACTCCTGCTTAGCCTGGTTTCAATGAAATTGGCTACCGACACCGAAATCGGTGAGAGGAGCTAGTATCCTTCTTGTCGTTTGTGATGTTGTTGATGTTGATCCAACATCCCACGTGGCCTTCTATTTCACTCACAATAGTTTGTCATTAATTACCACATATTATCATACCGAGCGGTGACGTCACAGCCTATTGTCCTCGCGTATAAATCAGTGTTTCCGCCCCGCCGGGCCGCCCGCGCCGACCTCCTCTAGGAAATAAGATATCCGTGATTTACTCACACACGACGGCAGCTGTAACCACGCTGGTCTCAGGTTATAAAACAATTGGCGGACATAGAACATATAGATGAAGCCACTAAACTAAATACAAAAACAAGGGCGAATACAAGCTTACAGTAAAAAGCGAGTACTTCCGAAATACAATAAGAACATTTTAAATAGTTTAGATTTAAAGATCAGTAACTATCATCAAATGCGAGATGACTCTTACGTGATAACATTTTTTTCTTAAATGCCTAAGTACAATACAAAAAGATTAGAGTAACGCTACGTTCCCAACGTCTTTCGGAAATATTCAGTGGGCGAAATATGCCTAATTTTATAATCTGAAGCACCAGCACTAGGAGTAATCGTATATATAACACGTATATATTATAATCACGTATGATTTTAAGGTTTACGAATCACATGAAGTCTGCTGATAAACCTGTACCTTTTGATATTCATCTCAGTCCTTCCATTAAAGTCGACATTTGTAGAACTCGACGCAAACTAAATCCCGCGGTAGGTAATCATAGATTTTGCCACACTAAAAAGTAGCCTATATTATCCTTTCTCGGGGTCTATTCGAAGCCTATTGAACGCAACAAAACTTTTGTATTAACAACTTATATAAATGAACAACAAAATATCTACTTTAAAAGGCCAATCTGTTTTAGTAAGCTGTAAACATCCCCGCGACGTCTTTCGTGTATCAATTACCGCGCGAACAAATGAAGTCGATTTCACAACTCCCCACCCCCCCTACAACTCCCCACCCCCCCTACAACTCGAAAGAACTACTCCCCCTGCTCTCATATTAGATTAATGAGCGGTCCGGCGAGTGGTGTCGGGATATTAATTGGCAGACGGTGACGCCGCAGCCGCGATGGTGACACGACTGACTGACTTCCGCGTCAACAGAACTGTTGTTGTCGACACTCGTTTGATGAATTTGTTATCGTGATCACTGCTGGCGGTGACTATCCAAATACGTTAAGTAACTCAGCGGGCTTTGGAAATAATATTTAAATGTCAAAATTTAAAGTCGTATAACTGTACTGACGAACTATGTAGCGCCTTAGAATTAAGTTTCTAGTCGCACCAACAGCAGCGCCACCTACCGGGTCCAATACACTAAAACCTTCTTCGAGAACCACTCTGTCCATTGGTGAAAACAGCTTGAAGATCGGTGCAGTAGTCTTTGAGTTTATTGCGAACATACAGACAGGCGTAGTGGAGGACTTGTAGTATAATGTAAGGATTGTAACGGACTGTTTTTATCATATTTTGCTTATACCTAGTTATAATACGAGTATACCTTTAATGTCAGCAATCAACGTTTTTCTTTGGATACAAGACAGACTGTATAAAGAACAACAGTAGGCGAAAATTAAGATTGTTGTATATTAGTTGCTGTGTGTACAATAATAATAATATCTATGGACGCTTCACACCACGTCAATCTGGCCCCGTGCTAAGTATCCGAAGAACTTGTGTTACAGGTACCAGACAACGGGAACATATTTAATAATTTTTATACTATACACATATTTAAGATTTTTATTATATTATACACAATTTTAATACACATGCATGACCCAGGAACATTGAAAACTTTTTGTTCCCTCGGCGGGATTTGAACCCGCGACCTCTAGCTCGAGCACCAACGCGCTCAATCACTACGCCACGGAGGTCATCAAAAATAAATTACAAACAAAATAGAATACAAGTTAAGCTAGAATATTTACATGGCGAGTACCAGGCCAGGGGTATTGCGCTGACTGGGGCGTGTTTAAAACTTGTTTTTTGAGACAAATTATAAAACAAAACGATAGTCCCATGAGTCTTACCCCTTTTCAGGAATGGAATTTAATTGTACTATAACAATTTTAATATATTCTTATGCTCTATATTTGTCAATAGGTCTATATACTGTAATCATTATAAAATAAATAAATAAAATAAATTTATTTCAGGTAACTCAGACCCATATAAACATAATATAATTACAAAAAATAATCATCAGCTTCTTATAATAATAATAATATGTAACATTGGTTTTGTCTAATCTCTTACATAGTCTTACATCGCCTTAACGAGAAAACACTGGCACTTAAAATCTCCGAAAACCTATTTCAATATTTAAATATCTCCGAGCTGTTTACAAAATTTACGGTTTAATATAATTTAATGTATTTACATACAAGTAATTAGTTATCTGCGATGTGTCGGGGCGATAGGGCGGGACTCGCCGGTTTTTTGTCAGCGTTCATTACGCCACTCGGCCCCGGCCGTGCCCGCGCATAGCGGCCCCGCATTACATGCCCGCCACTATGAGATCTTCTGCGGACTTTGTAACTATTTCTAAATGTATAGTATCCATTGCTTATTCCGTACGAGTAACGAAATGTGATACAACTGAAGTAGCAGTGAAATGGAGGCTAAAATAATAAGAGATTTGTTTACAATGCCACTAAATGGACGTAATAGATCTGTCGCCTGAGCCGATTGAAGGTTTCTATGTTTATAATTTCTTATTGTATTTGTGTAAGCTGGAGGCCAACAGTAAAAATGCATGTATATTTTAAGTAGTAGCAGTAACGTAATACAGAAAAAATATAAAACTAAATTCTGCCCGCGAGTCCTCTCGCGTAATACAGTGTCACAAGGAACACTGGTCTTTTTGAGATAAAAAGTAGTATAATAATTATGTATTATTTCAGGGTGTCAGCTTCCTGAATACCAAATTTTATCAAAAGTACTCTAGCTGTTTGCGCGTGTAAAGTAGGCAACAAACATACGGTTACAAACTTTCACTTTTATAGTAGATATATAATATGAATGTTAGTTTTACATCCAAACGCTGCTCTGCCATTCAGAAGCTCTACTGTTACTGCTTGGCGGAATAACAAGGTCACATGGTGATGACCTGAGTGTGAGTTAATTTAACTGTCACTCGAGTATTCAATATTCCCTATTCGGTCAGTAGAAATCAGTAGCATCATCACATTTCTTATTGATGCGTAAATCCCAAACACGAGAGCTCACAAGAGGCTAATCTACAAACGAGCTGATATCCTCATTCAACTAACGACTCCGTGTATAGACTTTAGCTAACAGCGACGAGCGAGCCGTCGACAGTTCGACACAGCCGACACGTGTCGTCGTGTGTCGTCGTGTGTCTTCGTGTGTCGTCGTGTGTCGACGGGTGTCGGGTGTGTCGACGGCGGCGTGTCGAACTGACCGAACACGGCAGTAACTAGTTTACACGACACGCCACAGCGCGGAACAGTTACATCGCACATGACTTACTGCTGTTCAGAGAGAAATATAAAATTCTTCGTACGCATCCAAATTTTCCTTGACATTAGGCGTAGTACGGCATATTGTATGTGTGTAACTTCGGTATGTAATTTTCAAGGTAATTTTCAACAAACAACAGCTCCCCAGTGACAATGGTGACGGCAGACAGACCAGTTACGCAGATCCCATCGTAAGCCAGCAAGATGGAAGACTGACACGACTGGCGAGAGAACAGGCTACTTTTTACATGCCCGCCATTAAACATGTGTTTGGCGAGATAGTATTGTTATAATATATCAGTGTAATCTAAGACGAATAAATGAATAAAAAATAATAATAATGACTTGAGTCATTAAGTCCTTCTATGTAGAAAACTTTTATTATAGATAACTAATTCAAAAAAAGTCAAAATATACGTAAAGTCATATTATGTGTTTCAATAAATAGCTTATAAATTGAAAAAATGAAACATATGTCCATCAGGCGCATGAATCTTGTAACTTGTCAGTCAGGTGATCAACCTGCACGAGACTGATTGTGAAAATGTTTCTATTCCAATTTGGAAATTGAATCCATGATTACCGGTTCGAGTGCGATTAAAAAAGCGGTCGTTTATATAAATTAGTATCACTACACGTGGTATACATTTCTCCACAATAGTGGCACTAACGCTATTGAAAGGGAAGTTAAAAAGTAGTAGTTTGGCCACTTTGGATAGAAACTCGATACAAAGTAAGATTAATGACCGATCACCGGCGATTGTGTCGCCCGCCCCGCCTCACAACGCCCGCCCGCCCGCGGCCGCCCACCGCAGACCGAGCTATACAAACCACAAATAAGGTTAAAGACTACACGCTTAATTCCATTCCTTAAGTTTAAAAATAATACATGTAGTATCCTCGTTTGAGAAATACTACGGTTTTGGGATTTATGGAAACGCAGTTCACGATTAAATTAGCAATGCGAGTTTATTTTTATAAAAGTACAAACTAAAGACCAGTTGTCACCGTCACTACAACATCAGGACTTCGACAAGTTGCCTTCATCAAGGCAATATTAAAACTATGATAAGTTGCCTTCTTCAAGGCAACCCAAGGACTAACTCTACACAAAATCGACACACACTTTATACCCCACTCGCTCATGTATCCGCCACTTCGCTTTCTCCAAAATTACAAACAATGCGTAGTTGAAACAATACAATAATTTATGTCCCATACTAAAGCGCACATGTGGTGTGAAATCAATACAACAGCTATCCTTCTTAGAAATACACAATTTAAAAGAAACTACGGCTATAAAACAATTTCACTCCAGTCAATATCTTCGGTAATAACTATTGTCTTAAGCCTAACATCTGTTCACAACTTTCTATATTACAACATTATAAATAACTTAAGAATAGAGCTTCAAATACAAAGCGTGTCTATCGCTGGGATTTACAACCCTTTACCGACTGTTGAGTTCTACGATCCTACATTCGGCCATCCTGCAGCGACAATTGCCCTCAATTGTCATCGTCAAAACCGTCCTCGGTCAGGTGGTACCTGCATCATTATTCTAATAAGAACTATCCCTAGTTTTCTTTCATCAGTTTTTATATACAACAACTTAAATAAATATCCGTCGGCGTCTTTGAAACTACGTTTAAGACTTTCGTCATTGTCTTGTACATTTCTCGGCACATCGTCGCTATCACAAAAATACAATAATTGTAACATCTTTTCATCTAATCTACTCGTATAATAATCTACTTCATTTTTAAAATCTAATATGAATATTTTTTCTTCTCGCTCCATGTTATTAAAACTACTTTTTATTACATGTTTCTTCTCCAGTATTATGCTCAAATCCATTACTTCTTTCCGCTCTGAAGGAGCTAATCGGCGTGGCCGTAAAACTACCTTCTTAAAGTGTTTACAAACATCAATTTCACAACTATCTACATCACCCGTGACCTCAGGTTTACAATAACCTACAGTTTTTATCATCTGCTTACAACAATACTCATTTAAATTAAACACATTAACTTCTTTATTTACGTCTACGACAATATCTACGCTATCGCTACTTATATCACATCTCGTCTCTGTTATACACACCTGCTGTTTTTGCGGCGGGGACATCAACTTACTACACACACGCTCACATATTAACGATACGTCACTTTTAACTGTCTTTACTACTTCTAAAAACTTATCGTCTCTAATAACACTGTTCTGACATTTCTCTTCTGTAGGTCGGGATAACAAACACACCTCAGTCGATTTTGTTACACTGCGATTATAGCACTCTCTTCTTTTTTCCCTCGACGAACACAAAACACTAATATTATTTTCTCCCCAGTTGACACTTCTCATCTTGTCCGTCGTTGGTACAGCTTTTCCTGGACATCTTCGTTTCAGCCTGATATCTGCACACCTCTCTGCCTTGTAAATAGTTTTTTCAGGAGTTCGATCTTGATATGTACACTCCTGGAATTCGTCTCTCAATGTTTCCTTTAACATTCTCCATGATTTGGAACACCTTGCAAAACTTACAAAAATCTTTGCACATCCTTCTAGTAGTTGTTTGGCGTAAACAATCTTTTGTGCCTCGTCCCAATTGCATATTCGCGCCATTTCTTCGAAATCATCTAGCCAGCGTTTAATATTGGAGTGACTATCTCCGCTAAACTTCTTTAAAGAACCCTCAACATCTTTGAACGTCAGCAACGTCTGTTTTTTGCCTTGGGTCACTCGTGAGTGACAGCTATGTTCACCTTCTTCGTCGTCGTCGTCGTTCCTGAGTCTACCATTGCCGAGTCCTGGGGCAGTGGCACCATCGTGAACCTCGTCTTCTTCTACGTCTTCATCGTCATCTTCATCATCATCATCATCATCGAAGCCTAGTTCGTCTTCGCCGTCAACAACTCGGTCTCGTTCCACCAATAGCGCTGCTCTTAGCCTGTTCAATAACTCCGGCTTACGACCTGTCCCGCGGAGGTTTCGCCGTCTGAGCTCCTCTCTGAGCTTCACGACCGTCATTAGGGGCAGCTGGTCATCTACCACTACCACGCTAACACCTCCCGCAACCTTATCATTAACACCGTACATCTTTGACTTCTACTACTTCGCGCACTATTCTGAACTCGCACTGAATTGTTAACACATCTTTACGACACTAAATTCACTTGTAACTTCTTCATATTACCGCGATCCCAACCCAATCGACCTCAGCGTTACCGATTGAGTTATCCCGGACGAGCCCCCACAATGTAGTATCCTCGTTTGAGAAATACTACGGTTTTGGGATTTATGGAAACGCAGTTCACGATTAAATTAGCAATGCGAGTTTATTTTTATAAAAGTACAAACTAAAGACCAGTTGTCACCGTCACTACAACATCAGGACTTCGACAAGTTGCCTTCATCAAGGCAATATTAAAACTATGATAAGTTGCCTTCTTCAAGGCAACCCAAGGACTAACTCTACTCGACGTATGAAATCTCACACCCGACGGAAGCCCTCGACTGGATTCTTTTTTGGGAGGGCCCCGGGTGGAGAACCACGACCAGGGATCCAACGGATCCCTCTACGTGGGGAAAAAACAAAAATGGCGCGCCCGGCACGAATACCGGACGCAAAAGCCAAAGTTCTTAGGACCGAACCCTCCGCGACAGAACGCGGAGAAAAGCCAAAATAGTGCCGAAATGCTAACCTAAACGAACGATAACGAAACTAACCATTAATATTCATCTAAGCTAGCAATCAGCACGTACGCGGACGGCTGTGACCGGCAGCGACTACACCATCCGGCTGTGGAGGCCTCGACCCCGGGGGCCGAGGAACGTGTTTGAGACCACTCCTCCACGTGCACGGGAATTTCATCGCTGGGTAACCAATCGACCGCGGAAAGAGAAAAAGAGAGAAAACAAAAGAGGACAGCTTCCACCCGTGCTTACGCGTTATTCAGTGCATAGCCAGACGTGGAAGGAAATAAGCTTAAAAGCGAAAAAATTGCTGCTCCGGCAAAAATGGCCGAGGCAGCAAGTATGGGGGGGGGGGGAAGAGAGTGGGGCAACGACAGTAACCTATCCCTGCTCCTCCTCTTCACGGTATGACGGGCTCACGACTCCGTCGCTTGTTCCTCTTGTTCTTGTTCGAGGATGGCGTCTCGGGGCAGACGCAGGCGGTCCGGCGGGCGCGCATGCCAGGGCGCCAGGTCAGCCAGCTCGATAAGGCGCGAGGCGTCCGCTCGCGCAAACAGATTGGTGGCGAGGTGCGCTACAAACGCCTCCACGCTCTCCACGCGCAGATCTCGCGCGATGGTAGTGTTTCGCACAAACCACGGTGCACCTGCGGTTCGGCGCAGCGCGCTGTTCTGCAACCTCTGCATCCGCTTCTTCATGGATGCCGAGAGCAGATGGTGCCAGGCAGGTGCTGCGTAAGTAAGGCGGCTGCGTATGTAGATTTTAAAAAGAGCTACGCGCATACTTAGCGAAATCTGCGGTGCTGTGTAGGCCAGCACCAGCCTGGCTAGTGCTGCTCTGGCCTTCCCAACCGCTGCGTTGCACTGCGGGCCCATGGTGAGTCCGCGGTCCAAGGTGACCCCCAGGTACTTGGCTGTTTTTCCCCAGGGGATCGCTGCATCTCCTATCTTAAGAGGGGGCGGGAGCCCGCGCCTGGGACTTCCCTGCGTTAACAGAGAGTCGCCATTTGCTCAGCCAGTCAGGAAGCAGGTCGAGCGTTCGCTGCATTTTGATCGCAGCGTGGGCCGGGGTCAGCGATGTGGCGATAAACGCTGTGTCGTCGGCGTAGAGCGCCGCCATGGTATCCGGGTGCTTGGGCACGTCGCTGGCGTACAAATTGTACAGCGCAGGCGAGAGCACACTGCCCTGGGGAACTCCGGCTGTTATCGGCCGCTCCGACGACAGCACACCATCAACACGGACCCTGAAGGACCGATTGGCGAGAAAGGATGCCAGCAGCCTTACCATGCAGCGGGGCACGTTCGCTCGAATGAGCTTATACAGGAGGCCGTCATGCCAGACACTGTCGAACGCCTTCTCCATGTCCAGGAAGACTGCGACCGATGATTCCCTTTTGTTGGCCGCAACGGTGAGGTGGTGGACGACTCGCACCAGCTGTAATGTGGTGCTCAGCTGGGACCTAAAGCCGAACTGCTCCTCACGAGGAGGAAGGTATGGGTTAAGATGCTTGAGGAGAAGGATCTCAAGGGTTTTGGAGAGAGTAGAGAGGAGTGTGATAGGCCGATAGCCGGCGGCCTGTCGTAGATTTTTATGGGGCTTTGGTATGGTGATGATTAATCCCATCTTCCAGATGGATGGGAAGTGGCCTGTTCTAATAATGCCATTGTAGAGGCGAGTGAGAGCGGCCACCGTCCTGAAGGGAAGGTGGCGGAGGGCGACGTTGGGGATACCATCAGCGCCGGGGGCCTTCTTGGGAGGGAGACGAGAGATGGTTTTTTGTACCTCTCTCGGGGAAAAGGAGAAGTCGGGGGGGTCGGAAGGAGAGAGAAGGAATACCTTAACCTCCTCGGAGATGTTCCGGATGTGGTCCGTTGCGGTGGTCTGCAGTGGGGAGAATTGGCGTTCCAGGTGCTCGGCATGTATTTCCGCCCTGTCTTCAGAACGGTAGCGTAGGTTACCGTCTGGATGCAGCAGTGGTCTGACGGGAACAGCAGTGTTACTGAGGCTGCGGCAAAGTCGGTGGAGAGAGTGCCAGTCCTCTCCCGCCTCCAGGATGCGCTGGGTCCAACTAGCCTCCTTGAGCTGGTTCAGCTCCTTCCTTACCTCGGCGTTTAGCCGGTTCAGCTGAGTTTTCAAGGAGGGGCAGCGGGTGTACTGCCAGCGTCGACGGAGCCGTTTCTTGTCGGCTAAAAGGTCGACGACGTGGCGCGGTAGAGCGGGTCTTCTCAGCTGCTGTGAGGACGCCGGAGTGGAGGCCGCTTCTAACGCAGAGGCGATCGCGTCCGTTAGCTGGGCTGCCAACGATTCGACCGCCTCCGCGGAGCTGACCAGCACGTTCGGGGTCGACTCGAACAGCTGCTGAGAGAAAATGTCCCAATCGCGGATCGGACGCCGCTGGGGAGAGGGGACGCTCGACGGAGAAGCGCTGACAGTGGCCAGGACCGGAAGATGGTCGGAGCCGTAGGCCAGGTCAAGCACCTCCTGGTGGAACACGCCCGGCAAGTTGCTGGTGACGGCTATATCTAGAACGTCGGGGGACTGCGAAGAGTTATCTGGATAATGGGTGGGGGCGTACGCGCCGACAATCGCGTAGCCGTTTCTTTCCGCATTTGCGAAGAGTCTGGTACCATCTGCATTCGCCGACCTTGAGCCCCACCCGGGATGCTTACAGTTCAGATCCCCGGCAATCAGGGTAGGCTCTTCCGATAGGAGCCTGCGGATGTCGGAGATATCTAAACGAGCCCCCGGGGGCTTATAACATGCGTAGAGATGTGTGCGGGTGGTACCTAGCAACAATTCAATACCGTGAGCGTATAACGATGTCACAGGGGGAGCTGGCAACACCTGGTGCAGGAGCCTTCTGCCGACCAATACAGCTAGGCCTCTGCTTGCGCGACCTCCTCCTAGGTAATCCTGCCTATAAACAATATAGCCGGGAACTCTGAACCGGTCCGGGGGGGAGAGGAAGGTCTCGTTCAGCAAGGCGACGTCCACTTGTTGTTCGTGGAGAAGATGTTGGATTGAAGACGCCTTGCCACGGACCCCCCGGACGTTCCAGTATATAATTCTTAGCGACGCTGGATTGTGGGCAGCCATATCGAAATTAATTTCGTTACGAGGGAGGCTCCCCGGGGGAAAGCCTGCAATAGGGAGGCGAAAATATCTTCTCCCGCCCGGATTTTGTCATAAGTATCCATGGCGAGGAGGAAAAGTTGTTTTATGAGCTCAGCGGAGTCTAAAGGCTGAGCGTCATTGATCCTAACCCTACGAGTAGTCGAGGGGATAGGGGGGGCGGGGGGGGCAGCGGAAGCTGCGACAGCAGGGGCCACTTCGGTAGTATTAGTGGGCGCCTGGGAACGGGGTGTGCGAGGGGCACGGGGGGGCCGCGGAGGGCGCGGGGGGCGCACCGTAAAGGGGGGGTCCATAGCCGCGGTGTCGGCCATGGGGGTGGGGGGGGGCGGAAGTCTCAGCTTCGGTGTCCGTGGCGGCCGTGGAAGTGGCGCCGGACGTTGCCCTCCTCCTTCTTGTCTTCGTCTTCTTCTTCCTTCTTTGCGCCGCTACTCCACCGGTTGCAGGGGCTCGGCGGGGAATGGGTGCGTTGGCCTCAGCCATCAGAGAAGTAGAAGTAGGGGGGGGCGGCGGTACCTCTGTATACGGCACCGCGGGTCCGCGGTTGACGCGCGGGGCTGCGTTGCGCGTAGTGCGCGCGAGCGGGCCGGCGCGTCGGTTCCTTGCCTCTCTCTGGAGCGCAGGGCAGTTCCGGTTGTTGGCTGGGTGGGCCCCTTTGCAGTTCACGCAAAAGGGGGGCTGGTCGGGGGCGAGCGGGCAATTTGCGGCGGCGTGTTCACCGCCACACCTGACGCACGCGAGCTTCCTGTGGCAGTTCCGGCTGGAGTGGCGGAACTGCTGGCAGCGGTGGCACTGGGAGGGGCCCTCCTTACCCTTCCAGGCTTCCACTTTAATATTCATGTGAAGCAACTCCGTTACTTCATAAATGGCAGGTGTGAGTCCCGGGGTCCGCTTTAGTAAAGCGAAGTAAATACATCCGGGGCGGTCCTTTCTTCCGGTTACCCGGGAAACATACTCGGCCTCGAAGCCGAGCTGCGCAAGCGCCTCCTTTATTTCATCGGGGGGGGTGTTCATTAGGAGGCCATATAAGCCCACCTTCAGCCCCCTCTCCTGGGGGAGGGCGTAGGAGTGCCAATTAATAGTACTAGCATTGGACTTACTCAGTTCAGATAAATAGTTCTGGATGGTCCGGTATTCTCGTTCACTGCTGGGCGTGAATTTGACACCGTGGCCGTATGCGCGGGCGGTGGGCTTGTGACCCAGCTGCTCACTCAGGGCGCGGAAGTGGGTGGTCCAGTTGTCTAGCTTCTCCACAACGATCGGCGGGCACCTGGGGGCACGGGCTGGCGGCGGCGTGGCTGCTGGCTGTACCGGGGCGGTGTCCATCGGGGAGGCGGCTCGGGGTGTAGCGACGGACGCTGGTTCCTGCAGGGTCGCCGCGGCGTATGACGTAACGCCCTCGTTACGTTTAGCCGGCGGGGACACATGCGGGGATATTTCGACCTGTCGTGGCCGTTTTGTAGCCGTCGAAGTCGACGGGTGCGGCGAGGGTGGCGGGAGCATCATAGCTGCCGGGGACGGCGACACGGCACTCGATGCGGGGGTGAGGGGGTACCTGTCTCGGTGACGTCGGTGCACATCCTCGTTGGTAGGACGGGCTTGAAGTGCCCGCCTAATTCTTCGCTATTGCGGCGCGTGGCGCGCTGCGGTAGGGCCGATCCTTCTTCGGCAGGGCGGGCAGGGGGCCCAGACTCGCGGCTAGCCGCCACCGGAAAACATTCGGGCGGGGGGGTAACAGTACCCTCTCGCGAGAATGCCGGTGACGGGCTGGAGCGAGCGGTATCCTTTCCGCTGCTATACTCGACGGTTTTCAGGTAGCCTCGGCGGTGCTGGGGTGTACGCGACCTCGAACGGGACGAGGCACGCGACGGGCCAGACGACGCACGGGGCGAGAGGCGAGGATCGCG
Organism: Celastrina argiolus; assembly: GCA_905187575.2. Classification (NCBI taxonomy): domain Eukaryota; kingdom Metazoa; phylum Arthropoda; class Insecta; order Lepidoptera; family Lycaenidae; genus Celastrina; species Celastrina argiolus. Next base: position 16,384,323 of record LR994597.1, read on the forward strand.
GCTGACGGGCCGCGACTCGCGGTCGGACATGTTAATATGTCATAAACACAACTACACACTAAATACACTAAACACTTAATGGAGTCATGTCTCAGTTAATAAACACACACAAAAGGTACTCACTATGCGGGCACGGCACACGCGAACACGACACGTACACGCACAGGGGAACTGGATCTCCGTGACCCCAACGTCGAAACGAATTCCGACGGGGATCAGGCGAAAGCAGACCGTCTCCCAGCAATGCGCAATACACGAACGATTTTAAACAAATCGAACGTGCATTAACGGACGCTGAATGGAGTTTCTGGGCTGCAATCAGTGGGGGGTCGGCACGGGCACGGGGCACAAGAACACACGCGCGCACTGAGAGCCAGGACGATCCATCACTAACTCTACACAAAATCGACACACACTTTATACCCCACTCGCTCATGTATCCGCCACTTCGCTTTCTCCAAAATTACAAACAATGCGTAGTTGAAACAATACAATAATTTATGTCCCATACTAAAGCGCACATGTGGTGTGAAATCAATACAACAGCTATCCTTCTTAGAAATACACAATTTAAAAGAAACTACGGCTATAAAACAATTTCACTCCAGTCAATATCTTCGGTAATAACTATTGTCTTAAGCCTAACATCTGTTCACAACTTTCTATATTACAACATTATAAATAACTTAAGAATAGAGCTTCAAATACAAAGCGTGTCTATCGATCCTACATACATTATAAAGTATTATTATTATAGAAAAAACATTAATGTATTATTATTATTATAATTTGTTTTATTATTATTATACAGGTTGTAAAAAGAGCAGTCACTATAACATTGGGATAGGATTATAGGACCTGGACTGATTCTAGAAATTAATTTTTTTCATTATTTATTTTTTGAAAAAAAAAATGTAATTTATTATTTTAGTCGCAAGGCTAACTGTTTGGAACAACGTTCTGCATTAAATTCTTAAATTTTATAATTTTTGCCCTAGTACGTAATGAACGTCTTACGCGTGCTATTGACCTCTCAGCGTAATTAGCTGATCGCTGTGCTGTGCACGTTGTACATTGCCTATTGAAATATTTTTAAATTTTTAAAACTGTGGATTAAAAGCAAATTACTAGTACCAATGGATATATCTCTTGCCTGGTTATCACCCCACGAAGTTATAGTGACTGCTCTTTTAACACCCTGTATATAATTTATAATCATTTGTATAGAATAGGGTGAAATATTATAATCTTTTTATGAAATTTAAGTTTAAAGTGTCTGTAATTTTAAATAATTTCATGAATTGTAATGACATTTTAATTGATTATTATTTCATATAATTTATTGTAAGAGTAATGCGTCAAATAAGAATTATTATTGTTAGTAAGAGAAAGTAATTATATATGTATTTTTTTTTATTGTAAATTATTAGGAGCCCTATAAACTTGTAGTTAATGTTTAGTAATAGATATTTAATCAAATGTTGTGTATAGTAGTTATAGGATAGCAGTGTAAAATGCCTTTTAATGATGTTTTTTCTTATATTATGTACCTGCACTGTTGTCTGTTACTGTACCTAATGAATAAAATAAAATAAAATAAAAATAATGCAAACGCCAGAAATAGTTAAGGATCGGAACTTGTGGGAAGAAAGTGGGGAGGCCTTTGTCCATCTGTGGGATAGTAAAGGCTGCTTATAATAATAATAATGAATAGAATATATTATTTACTTGTGCTAGAAAACATATGTACAGACTATAATATTAATGATAATATTTTAGGATGTGCATGAGTCCCGTATAGGTTGGTGGGGCCAGATTGAGGTGGTGTAGAGCGTCTATATTACTAAATTTGAAAACAACAATCGAGAGTCCAGCTCTAACCATTGAACCACAGAGGCGATATGAGATATACGTGTAGCGGAGTTTGGCCATTATTGGCTTACTAGTTGACTACTACTAAATGAGTGCGCTTCATAACTTCACGCTAGTCCAGCTCGGCTGTTATGTAGCTGAAGTTGCCCCAAACTTGCTCGCCTCAGGTTGTAAACTCTCCAGGGGCCGTACTCTCCAAACTGATTCGAGTTTGATTCAGTTTCGATCGTGTCACACACTCCCGAATAAATTGACGTTTGTTTATTTGATTCTCGGTCGATTGATATGGTCGGGAGTACAAAAAGTTACGATCTAATGATTTTCTTTATCCTGGTTAGTTTCAAAGCGATCAACCAAATAAAACACTAAAAGCCGTTGAGATCGAATTGATTCGATTCTCGATTGGGTCGGGAGTAAGCCTGCTGTACTTTGTACGAAAATTGCAGCGCGAGCATTGCGTCTTGTGCCTACCAACTAGCTCCTACTGTATTGTAATACTATAAACACTGGAACTTCAGTAGTCCAGTTACATTTCATGCGATTATGTATAGTGCTTAGCTCTTGACTCCGAGAGGTGATGGGTTCGATCCCCGCGTTGAAATAACGTACTAAAATATTGTTTTCAAGTCAAGCAGATTACCATAAATGATCCGTCACATGGGCACGTAAAAAGTCTTTTCTGTGCCTTTTCACTGCTGGTTCACGAAAATTAATGAAGCGGCAGTTCTCTTATGTATTGCGCACTTTAGCTCTAGAGAATGACTATGTGGCTGATCTAGCTGCAATGAAACCGGCCACTATCACTGACATTAGTCGAACCAATTTTTTTACACATCACATTATTTTACTGTTACTTTTTGGCCCTACATTACTGTTACTTTTTGGCCCTACATTACTGTTACTTTCTGTCCCTACATTACTCGGTGGAAAAAAGTACTCGTTGACTGAAGGTCGCTGGAGGTCCCACTGGAAAACTTTGGCTTATGCTTACAGTATTGGGAGTTGACTGGTGACCTGAAGAAGGTCGTCGGGGGTCCCACTGGAAAACTTTGGGGGAGGCTTGTATACAGCAGGGGACGTCCGAGCTCAAACGACGATGATAACAAAGTTACATCCAGGTGGAGCATTTAAGAATAATATATTTTTTTGTCATTATGTACTTTATGTATTACACGTGTAAAGTGTATTTATATTCACAGTCGAATCTTTAAATAAACATAAAACAAAATACCCTCAACAAGTTACCAGCACGTGCGCTCCTCGTGAACAATAATATTATATTTCGGGTATTTATTTGGGCTCGAACAAAGCGGTGAGATAAATTGACGCGAAACTAAACATTACCACAAAGGAACTTCCCCAAAAACCTCCAAAAACACGTTCTGTATAAATATGTGGCGGATAAAGTATAAAATATATCCCACGCGGGGAATATACTATACTATACTATATAACGGGGTATTAAACATATATGACGGCCTCCGTAGCGCAGTGGTTCAGCGCGTTGGTGCTTGACCGAGAGATCGCGGGTTCGAAACCCGCCGAGGGAACAAAAAGTTTTCAATGTTCCTGGGTCATGGATGTGTATTAAATTTGTGTATTAATATATTAAAAATCTTAAAAATGTGTATAGTATAAAAGTATTAAATATATATTTCCGTTGTCTGGTACCTGTAACACAAGTTCTTTGGATACTTAGCACAGGGTATTTTTTTATGTATTTATTTATTTATAGATATTATATGAGTTGAATCAGAACTGCTCATATAAATACTAAGAAAATCCTTTTTTAATTTTTAATTAACTTTTCTCATAGTTACCACGGAATTATATAATCTTAGATTTAAAATATTAATATAACTTTTTCCGGAAAGTAAAAAAAAATTGGCTCCCGGCTCAACCCTAGCTCGCTGATAAAAACTGGCGTATACACAGCTTGTGATTATTTCTAGTGTTCCTACGTTGATTGTCGCTTTTCGTTTTAACAGTATTTAAATTCTTTCTTACATATTTTAATATAACCATCTTAATATTATATTGTTCAAAATATATTGATAGGCAAAGTAGATATATAACAGATATATAACAGAGACACGACCTAGTACTAGAAAATGGTATCACCCTAATACTGGCAATACGACTGGCGAAGGGTGAAGTCCAGGCACATTCCGGAAACCGCCATCTAGCGCCACTATAGAAAAATATTAATTACTAATTTCGTTTCGTATCTTCTTCTAAATAAGGAGTTGAGTTTAGCTTAATGTGATGTTATGCTTAAAAAATATGCTTATCTTTATTTTAATGAATGTCAATACTTGTACTTAATTCGGCATATTTACATTTTATACTTTACAAACGTTAATAGTAGTGACACCTATTGCAATTTTTTTGTATAAAACATAGATTGTATGGGATGGTAGGCCATGGCAACGGTTTGAATTCCTTTTTCTTGAAACACAGAGATTCTACTTATGACAATAATATTCGTCACAACATGTTACATGACTCAAGCAATATGTGTGACGAGTTGTAATCATCTCCTTAAGCTTTGTTTGTATGTTGCGCGACGTCCTGCGAGCTCCGTCAGTTTGTCGACTCTTATATTCGGGTACTCGTCGCTGGAGGAGCTCATCAAGTCGGCATTATAAACTGCGGCGTCCGCACCGCCCGCCCTGCAGCCGCCCGCCCTACCGCCACTGGCCGCCCTGCGCGCCTTATTACGCGCCAGAGACATGCATGTGACAGATATGCCATTTAATTGCACTATACTTGATACTCTCGGCGGCTCCGTACGTGCTAAAAAAAATGCGGAAACCTACATTTTGCTAGTCATAAAAAGTAGCATATTATATGACGTGTTAATCCCGAATCTAAACTACTACCATACTACATTTTATCAGAATCCATTCAGTAGAGTTTAAGTTAAAGAGCATTCATCCACACTTACAAACTTATCATTATTATAATATGCCCACTTCGTTGAGCATACAAACAGTTTGAACCTTCCCTGGACTTTCACGAATATTTCAAGACTTAAAATAGCCGAATCGGTTCAGCCGCTCTCGAGTTTTAGCGAGACAAACGAACAGCAACTCATTTTTATATATAAGAGAAGATACAGCCATTTGTATGTCTGTTACAGTTGTATGTAACATTATGTAATACGCTGTATCATCTAATCAGTATGACCCTGCAGGCCTGATCCAATATGCAGTTCACCCTTATACACCGCAAATGTATTACTGTGTTGACAATCCTCGTACGTGGCCTGTCCTTACAACCCTTACACTTTTCATAACTCTACGCGCTGTACCAAGTAAACGGGACGTAAGAATTGGGCCGCTCTTTAAATAGCGACTCTACGTGCAACAAACATCCGCACATATTACACTCATCCATACACATTACACGCGAGCGTCACCGAACACCGAAACTACATTAAACACATCAATATTAATGCAATCGGCAGGTATTTTAAAGTGCCGCCACCGATACGGAAGTGAAGGACACAAAGCTGGCAATTTATGTAAGCGGTGGCTTAGCACGAACGATAGTTGTTAGTCGTATTCGTCATGATTAACAGACAAACTCTATTAAATAATGTTACGAATGCAATATTGTCCATAAAAAAAAAGCACAGTCGGTCACATTATATTACTAAAATCTAAAATAGTATTAAACGGTCTAAATCTACGTGTTGTCCTTAATATTATAGGGAAGATTATATAGACCCCTTGATGATGTTCAATCAAATACATTTGGAACATTTAAGTTTTAAATAGATGAACAAAAAGTAATATTGAATATAAACTAATTATAAAAATGTGTCTCAGTTATGTAACGTAATATTAGTTGCTCCGACAAGCTGTCCTCACCGCGGCTGCCACCACAGACCGTATAGAAACCAGCTAGAAGAGATAAATTTTAGAATTATAATTTTTACTTTGAAAGTATTTTTTTGTTAAAAACTAATAATCAAATATTGTGTTTGATTTTATATTATGTAATGTGAGTTGTGTTTTATGTCTTGTCATTTTTTTATTCAACGCGTTAGTTGCCCGACTTTCTGAAACAACACTATTTGTCATTAATCAACGAGCTAGTTGGCCTGCAGGAGTCATTTTATAGTTCCCAAGTGTGTGCTCAATACACGTGAGCACTGTATAACACAGGTTATGAGAGTACGAGCACACTCTCTATTCCTTGTTTGTATAACCCAGTGGAACGGTTAACCGTCACGACTGGCGAGAGAACAGGCGCAGAACCGTCGTTTTACGTGGCCCATCCGACGCATGGATTATATTTTGTTGTCAGACAATCAGGTGATCAGCCTGCATTGTCCTAACCGTACTTGGAAACAACTTTTTTTTTGTTGATCCAACGCTTGAATCGAACCCGCGACCTCGGGGTCGAGAGCGAAGCTCCACTAGACCACGGAGGTGTTAGGTAGGCGGCGTAGGCTGATATTAATGAATCTAAACCAAGATGTAATTATAATACAATTTAGCACAATATAATCATAATTTTACCTACCCTCATCTTCTGAGATAACCCTTACCCAATTCCGAAGCATTTATGAAAGCTGTCTCACTGTATCTAAACATAATAATTCCAAGAATAAATAAATAAAGAACAAAATATAAAATGTTCGGAAGATTCTAATTCTAGGAACCAGATAAAGATGCGCTTAAAAGGTACCTATGTGCTGTTCTACCGGTTTCCGGTGGTAATTAAATAAATATCTCTGGGCTAGTTCCCGAACCGGTGGTAGGCATCACATAGACACGACGTTCAGAAAACATTATGTAAAAATTTATTCTGAATAAAATGTTTGGATTTGATTTGATATCCATTACCCATTTAAAATGATAAACAGCAATATAGGCACATTTTATTCTCATGATAGCCACATTAAGTGGCACCAGTTTTGCTTCGTAACATCAACAGAAACGCCAAGTGGACAGTTTCTGGGGTCGTAAATGAATTAACGCTCTCTCAAGAGTGTCGCGACAAGTGATAAGATCAACAGTGCGAGCTGATGAGGCGGCTCAGCTGATTACATTACAGACACTAACCTAACTTACTCTCTCACTGATCAGTGTCACTAAATAAATAACACGCTGATTTGAGTAAGGGAGCGCGCGTGGGCGGGAAGGCTTAGCGTCACGTCAGTTTCATAAGTGCTATTACGCACTGTCTTACTGTAGTTTAGTTAGGTATAGGTATAGGTAAGTGCTTAGGCACTTGGTCGTCAGTCGCCCGGGCGACCCGGCGACTCGCCGCGTTGTGGCGACGTACAGGCGACTGCCGGTCGCCGGCGACCAATAGTAGCACGGCTTCAAATAGTAGCGTTCACACTGCGAGCAACTGTCATAACGACTTCTCTTGATTAGTAGCGCTACTATAGCAGCTTCTTCGACGTCCATTCTGCACAAATGTACTTGGAATACTGTCGCTAGGTTTGATCTCCTGGGCCTAGTTGTCTATGTTTTACCGACCGAGTCTCCGGCGACAAGTGGACAGTGCGTAATAGCACTAAGGGAACGCAAATTGTTATAATGATGCAACATAATATTTTACAGACCGGTTAACCATCATGGATATTGCTCGGATCATAAAAAGATGGTGGAAAATGAAGGTAATATATTTTGTAAAACATTAGATTATACTCGTAATCCGATAGGATTGTACGTACGGAGTTGCGTTAGCTCGTTACGTTCCGTTACTTGTGTCGTGATAAAAATATTATTGAGCTTCATAACTCTGATCTTATAAAACACTATTTGTAGATAAACTACCGACAAGGACTTGCTTAACCTTTGAAGTAATAATTATGGTACAAGGCAGTCCGATAAATGTTAAAATAGCAAAATGCAAAGCATTTCTCATTAACTTCAAACCAACTCCTACGTGTTTTGTTTGCTCCAAACTATAAATACAGTAATATTACACAAACAACTTGCACTTTTTTCCACTTTAATGTTTTACATTAATTATTTGTTAAAAATATACAAGACCGGTTTCGACTAAGTTATCATTAGGTGTTGAAACCGGTCGGGTATTCTAACTTATATTTAATGTAAAACAACTAATAAAGTAGAAAAAAGTTGTTTGTGTTTATTACTATAATATAACATAAATTTCCTCCAATAACCTACAGTACATTAATACAATTATCATAACATGCCAGACTATAAAATCAGTGTATGATAAAAACAATCCATATATAGTTAAAGAAAAGTACAATTAAATACGATTGGGTTTCTGACTTCTGGGCTCATACTGCAATCATCCAATGCATGATTTTGGATTGGATGCAGTGGATGATTGCATTTGGATATCGCCACGTACCTACAACCTGTAACGCCTGTAACAGCGCGGGGAAACACGATCTGTGCAGTAATCCCCGCGCGGGAACTCCCCGCTCCGGCACACGCGACAATAATTGAAACGCACTTGTTAATCTGTTACGACCGGGGGGTGGAGAGTGGGAGGGGGGACACATGTTAACGCGGCGTCGGGCAGGACGATATGAAAGGGGATTTACTGAAACGATCGCGCGAGTAGAGATTATCGGAGGCTGTTCGGGACGCGGCGGCGTCGAGTACGTGAGGTGTTGTATCCAACTAGTGAAGTGAGTCGATGTAACGGTGTTTTTAATTGCCACTAGTTGAATGCGTTGCATCTTATTCGTAGTACTCGCACTAATGTTATGAGCGACGCGTAGCAATACATGATAGGCCACTTCCAGACTCCAGCGCTACTTCTTAAATATTAATGTTTTTAACAAATATAATCCCATCAAAAACATAACTTGTAAAAAGTGCAAAGTCTCGCTACGTAGTTCTTCTACCGTAAAAAGTTGTGACATACATGTTATGCCAATTAGGGGTTAGTCGGTCAGTCTTACAATATCTTATAGTAATCATAATCAATATTATAAATAATCTTTCATGTTTTTAATAAATAAGTAGATTGAATTGGCAATCGCATGAAAACAACATAAGATTTATCTCATAAGTAATACAAATATTAAATCAGATCGTTTAGTGCGATCGCCAAGTCAATCTACTATTCAGGCCGTGCTAAACTTGGCGAGGGCACTGCCGTGCTCCCGTATATAATATTACAGTATCTCACTAGAACACCGCACCTTTTCGTGATAAAATCTATCATCTATGTCTTTTCCGGGAACTCATTGTAGAAACGTGAAGAGGTAACAGACATACATGCTTACGCGTTGATAATAATAGTATAATAGCACGTATCTTGTTATTGTACATAGAAGCAAATAAAGAAAAAAAATTGATTGAGTGCACTTCAATTCCATTAAGTACGAACGACAGTCTCCAATAAGACAGACAGCAATAAGTGAGCAAACATTAGCTCTGATCGTCTCCGCAGAGCCGGGACATTGTTCTACCGGCAGCAGTAGGGGGGAGGGGGGGCTGGTGCTGGCAGTCAATAATGATATGGCCTGTAGCGCGCCGCCCGAGCGCCGGCTTCTGTGCATATCACAAATATCATTCTGTATGAGCGTTCGCCAATATTGCAGGTGTCGACGACCGGTGGCCCATGGAAATTGGTTTTTCCGGAAAAACTAAAAGTCCTATGAAAAAATTCGTAGGTAATAAAGTGACGGTGTGACGACTTAGATGCACATCACCCGGGCTGGCCAGTGTTGACACAGGAAAGAAATACGCGGAAGACCTTGGTGGAGGCCTTTGCCTGCATCGGCCAATAAAAAAAATAATGCTTTAGTAATTTACACTTTTTTCAAATAACCTCCGGAAGGTAGAGATTTTTAACAATCAGAAAGCACATCAAGTTTTTGAAAAAAGGTGATATTTTTACCGGATGAATTTTCGGTTAAAAATTAGGAGGCTTTTTTTATATTAAGACAAAAGGAGGCGAAAATAATGTTTTAAATCATCAGAACACACAGAACATCGTGTTTTTTATAAGAATAATATAAAAACTAAAAACTTGGTTATTTGAATTTTTCACATACATTTTTAGGGATATGTGAAAAAGTTGTGAATACAAAAGTTGTATATTATGTTCAATGTAACACACAATTTTTAAACAAAAAAATGTAATTCAAAATATACGTACGTATTTAATAATTAATTAGGTGTTTTCCAAATTTTGTGTTTTTTTTTGTACTTAAATGAAAAATGAAAACCCCTAAAATTTGGTTATTTCAAATTTTTCACACTTTATTATCCCTTTCATTATTATCATATTCCCCTCGTTTTCACATGGGTTTCATACTATATTTTGTTTCTTACTTTTCACCGTTTTTGTAGGTGCCTCTACAGGGGTTTATTCAAATAATCTAATACTACAAATTCATTGTCATGTAAAATTACAATATCTCATGAAATATATAAACCGGTACATGTATCATACTGAGCAAATAATAAATTCATTGTCATGTAAAAATACAATATCTCATGAAATATGAAAACCGGTACATGTATCATAATGAGGAAATATAGAGGCGTCCAACGGAACTGTTACGAGCCCCTGCCCTCTATCGGAAGACTTGCATTTCCGAGCGGTAAAAAAGCGAACTCAGCCCGCCGCGGGGAGATCCTGGGGTATTTGTATTGCCGTTCGCCCCAATTGCCCCACTCGCCCCACTTGCCCCACTCGCCCCACTCTAGCTACTTAAATTAATATTGTGCATTGTATGACTTACAAGAGACACGAGACGATACAAATAATAAAATATCATCTGTACAATACGAGAAGCAAAATACGAAAATAATGTAAAAGGAAAAACATGAAACTTTCACAGTTTATGTGGAAGAAGGTGTGCATCACTAATTAACTATCACACCTTACTATTCGATGTAGACAGTGTAAAGTGTAAACTATGCCAGGGGCCTTACTCTCCAAACTGATTTGATTTTGATTCTGATACGATCATGCCGCGTACTTCCTCATAAATTGACATTTATTTATTTTGATTCTCAGTCGATTGATATGGTCGGGAGTACAAAAAGTAACGATCTAACAATTTTCTTTATCCTGATTAGTTTCAAAGTAATTCACCAAATAAAGTACGAAAAACCACTGATATCGAACGGATTCGGTTCTCGATTGTGTCGGGAGTAGGCCTGATGGCCTGTAATTCCGCCCGACATTCGCCTCACTTTGCCCCACTTCGCCCCACTTCAGCCCGTGACGGCGACATCTCCGCTGTCCGCACAGATTAACTGCCGCCTGTTCGAGCCTCCAGTTAAACGACTCCGCCATTGCCTCGAAGACATTTACACAATATCTTATGTAGGTAGTTCGTACTAGAGTACCGGACAGATGATGTTCTTGACAGATGATGTTCTGCGTTCATTTGTTTACCTGGTACAGGTATAATGTAGCACGGAACGTGTTAAAATCCAGCTGATATCAAGTAAAATCAAATCTAAATATTTTGTTACCAAATGAAACTTAACAAGCTATTTTCGGAAAGTCAACAGAAAGGTTACCACCGGTTCAACCCTAGCCCGCCGAGAAGAACCGGCGTAAGAAACTCTGACGGGGAAATATATTGTTGATTACATAAAGTGCTCCATTTGCTAGAACTGTAAGATATAAAATCTGTTGATATAAACTGGAATAAAAAAACCGGCCAAGTGTGAGTACATCATTTATTTCATCCGATGAGAGTTCCGTTTTTTGCTTTTCAGGAACGATACCCTAAAAACATAATTAAAATCGAACACATTATTAAGCGTCAAGTCAGTAAATACCAGTGACAGCTCGTCGCCTCTTTCATTCAATATTTGCAAAGCAAAGTTCAGAGAATTTTGCTTGGGATTTCCATATTCCGGATCATTTAGTCCCAGCCTTACTCGACGTACACAACACTTCAATTTGACTCTCCGTGTGAGGTCCGGCACTGCGCCTGGCGCTGACACGCCTCACTACTGACTATAGCAAAATAGTGTGTCATAACTAAACATATATAATAAATAGCTCCCCTCACCGATTTCGGTGTCGGTAGCCGATTACATTGAAACCAGGCCAGCTACGCAGGAGTTATTTTATAGTGCCCAAGTGTGTGCGCAATACACAGAAGCACGCTCTTCCTTCCTTTTACTCTCATAACCCATTGGGACGGTAAACCGACACGACTAGCGAGAGATCAGGCGCAGGACCGACTTTTTACATGCCCATCCGACGCATGGATCATCTTTCTTGTCAGACCATCAGGTGATCAGCCTGCATTGTCCTAGCCAAACTTGAAAACAACATTTTTTTGTTGATCCAACGCGGGAATCGAACCCACGACCTCCGGGTCGAGAGCGAAGCTCTGAACCACTTGACCACGGAGGCGATTAAACATATATATACAAATAAATAAAATGGAAGTGTCTGTTTGTAACTTTCAATTAGCAACGTTTTTCTAAATGCATACGACATTTTAAACGATACTGAAAACGAAAGTCTAATTTAAAAAAAAATATGTCTGTCTGTCTGTCTATCGGCATGTTTGTTCCGGCTAATCTCTGGAACGGCTGGACCGATTTTGACGACTTTCACTGGTAGATAGCTAAAGTTACAAGAATTAACTTAGGCTACTTTTCATCATCATCTGTAATAAAAACGTAGAACATTTCTTGATTTTACTATTCTTTTTAAAAAAAAAAGGAGTCTTGGGTTCGCGTAAAATTAAAGATTTAAACTGACCTTACGCAGAAGCTTTCTCGAAATTAGAATTTTGTTTAAAGTTAGATTGGCCGAGGTAAATATTTAGATCGGGCCGGACACCTTTTGTTTATAAATTGGTTGTTTGTGCGGACGGCGCGGGGGGGAGGGGGGCGGGACAAAGATACTGCGGTTGATGAATTTCTCATGACACGGTGTGCTTCGCGATGTCTGCTGCCTCGTGTGAGTTAGCAGGAACAATTGATAACTTCAATACAATACAATACAATACAAATATACTTTATTGTGCACACAACAAGTTACAAAAAAAACAAAAAAATATACACTAAAAAAATCAGACATGCACACAAAGGCGGCCTTATTACTAGATAGCAATTTCTTCCAGACAACCTTATGGTGTTAGAGAAAACAATGCTAGAGAATGGGAGTTGCGCAAAAGTATATTTAATAAAATAAAAGTAAATAAAATAAAATAATACATAAACACAATAAATATATAATATATGTATACAATATAATATAATATATATATCTATATATATATATATATACAATAGATAAACCTACATGATATTTTAATTTATAATAATAAGTGTTAGTTACATAAGTTAAGGGTTGACACAATATGATTCCAGATAATGATTTTTTATAAGAGTTTTAAAGCGATGTATAGTTTCAGCCTGCCTTATATGGATAGGTAAAGAATTCCAAAGGGAAATGGATTTTACAATGAAAGAGCAATTAAAGTATTTAGTGCGGTGGATAGGAATGTCAAGAAGAAGATTAGTTATAGATCGTAGTTCCAGTCTGTCAGAGGTACGGAAGTTAAAATAACTTTTTAAATAAGTGGGACAATGGGAGTCAAATAGGATGTTATAAAGGAAGGAGAGAACACGAGAGTCACGGCGGTAGCGGATTGGCAACCACTTTAACTTGAGGCGATACTCGGAGATATGGTCAAATTTACGTAAACCGAAAACAAACCTCAAAGCCAGGTTTTGAAGGCGCTCCAATTTGTTCAGTTGTTCCTCCGTCAAGTTAGTGAAAGAAGCGTCCGCATAATCTAAATGGGAAAGGAGTAGGGATTCAGCCAAAACTACCTTAGTGGGTATCGGAAGAACATATCGTAGACGTTTTAGGGAACGCCAGGTAGAAAAAACCTTTCTACTAATCTCTTGCAATTGATGCGTCCACGATAAATGTTCATCAAAGTACACTCCCAAGTTTTTAACCACTTTACTGAAAGGTATTGTTACACCATTTATAAGGACAGGAGGTAAAGAATCATGGTCAACTCTAGAAATTAGCTCGGGGCTACCAATTACAATTAATTGAGTTTTAATAGGATTAATAAGAAGTCCATGATTCTTGCTCCATTCACAAATATTCGACAAATCGTGATTCACTAGATCAAAAGCGGAATTCAGATTGTCCAAAGGAGACTGTGTGTATATTTGAAGATCGTCCGCATACAAGTGGTAGGATGATGAAATCGATATTGTTATAGGGTTTATAAAAATTGCAAACAGAAGAGGAGATAGCACACCACCCTGAGGCACGCCGGCATAGATATAACTCCAATCGGAGAAATAATCAGATGATTTAACTCTCTGCCGTCGTCCTACAAGGTAGCTACGAATTAAATTAATTATTGATGGTGAAAGATTTAAAGATGCAAGCCGGGCTAGCAGAATATCGTGGTCTATGGAATTGAAGACATTACTAAAATCCAGAAGTGTGAGAATAGTAAGCATTTTATCATCCATACCTGACCGTATATCATCAGCTACCTTTACCAATGCGGTAGTCGTACTGTGACCAGTGCGAAAACCGGACTGGAACGGACTGAGTAAGCTGTTGTGGGTAACAAATTTCGTAAGCTGGTGATGAATGATTCGCTCTAAAACTTTTGATAAAAAGGGTAGGATGGAAATAGGACGGAAGTCAGACACAGTCTTAGGACAGGAGGATTTAGGTAAAGGAATTATGTAAGCTGCCTTCCAGGCATCAGGAAAGGTACAAGACTCTAAATATGAATTAAAAATGTGTGCAAGAACAGGAACAATTATATCTAATATTGGTGTGATCATTCTACGACTGATACCGTCATCTCCTACTGCGTTTGACGATATGGAAAGGATGGGGTTTTTTATCTCACACTCGGAAACTGGAACAGTAAGGAACGGATCAGAATTCAATATAGGTAGCGAAGAAATATAATTTAACGTTTGTGATTTAATTTTGGGGTCGAGATTAAAAGAGGAAGTAAAATGGTTATTAAGTGAATCTATATCTATATTATGAGAGTCTTGCGGTTCAGAGCATTTGCCCACGCCGAGGGATTTGAGAAATTTCCATGTTTTAGCCGGATCCCCGTTCTCAACGGAGGCGTGAATATGACGTCTTTGTGCGTCACGACACATCATATTACAGCGGTTCCGGATTTTAATATATTTGTTACGATATTCTTCTGTCTTTTTTATTTTAAATTTGGCTTTGGCTGCATGCTTAGCATTTATCAGAGATTTGATTTCGTCTGATAACCAGGGAGCGGGAAGATGTTTGATTTTAACGGGCCTAACAGGTGCATGAATATCATAAAGAGATTTAAGTTTAGCGTTAAATATATCAATTTTGTCATTAATGGAATCAGCTGAGAGTAAGTTTGACCAGTCTATGTTATGTGCGTCCTCCTCTAGGCTTTCAATATTCATCGAAGAGAAATTTCTTTGAAGAAGAGTTTTTACCTTAGCTTTGGGAGGGCGAACATTATAGGCGACATAGATAAGATCATGGTATGAAAACATATCAGCTGAGACTTGTCCATGCGTAGTAACACGATTAGGAGAGGAGACTATGATTAGGTCGAGCAGGGAAGGACGGGAACCTGGAAAGCAGTGGGTAGGATTCAGAGGTAGTAATTTCATATTATATGAATCTAAAATTGAACTAAGTTTAGTCGATCGACTATCACCCTTAAGTAGACAAGTATTGAAATCGCCCATTATAACACAATGATCGTAGTACGGTGTAAAAGCATCAAGCGTATTTTCAAAGGATGAGAAGTAATCATTGTGCATTGATGGGCAATAGTAGACCCCGAGTAATAATTTATTATAGTGCGATACCTGGACTTCTACCAGCAAAAACTCGAGAGCATCAGATGGAGGGGGTTGCGCTGACGAGCTAATAATAGTGTAGGACAAGTCTGAACGTAGATAAATCGCAACGCCACCTCCACCCCTCCCAATGCGGTCGTTGCGAATTAACTTAAAACCGGGTAAACTGTAGCATGTTGATGGTAAGCAAGGCTTAAGCCACGTTTCCGATATAAAGACAGCATCAACATTAGCCCGATCAAAAGACGCAAGCAAGTCGGGGTAATGAGCCGGAATGCTCTGTGCATTAATATGAACGGCCTTAAAACATTTGTTAACTGTGTTAAAATTTGAAGTTATGGTATCCCTAAGAGACATAAATGTGGCACTTTGAAAACTATCATCGCTGTTGTTAGAAGAAATGGATAAAAAATCATCTGAAGCAAATGAGTCAACACTTACATTCATGATAATAATACAAACTAAATATAAATAAAATATATAAAACACTATAAATATATTATCCTACAACAATTGAAATATAATTGGCCTGCAGCCCACTGTGTCGTAAAAAAAAACATAAGTATATAAATAAATTTGCTATAATAGAATTAGTAAATAAATAGAAAAAGAGTAGGTAAATAAATGGAAAGAATCCAAACATGCCTATTATTTTTTAAACACCTAGCTAAATATGAGCAGTTATTCTAACAAAATATAATTAGATTTAAGATGAGATGCTAGCCCAACACAAATTGGCAATTAAAATTTTAATGGAGTTATACTGAGATATAATAATAAAGTTCTAAGTACAAGCACAGCTTATTAGTTACAAAAATTGTATAACAAAGATGCAATTTATATACATAATACTAGATTAAGAGAAATCAGTTAAGTACATAATGGCTCATGCTAAATTTCATGTCCACACACAAAAAACAAAAAAAAAATTATAAATAAAGTGACATTAAGAAGACGAAGAAGAATAACTATCACTCACTCCTGTCAGACGTCACCGAAACACATCTGTCAAAAGCTTCGTGTTGAAGAAAATGAAACAATAACAAACATTTTCAAAAAGTACAGATTACAAAATTAAATATGTTTCATTTTCGAAATACCGACAATTTGTGACAAAAGAAATTAGTGATGATGATGAGTATGGACAATAAAATTATAAGTGAATGATTAATGAGAAGCGAATATTGGCAAAGCAGAATTATAGATTTATATGTATATATGTGAAGATTGAGAAAGTTACCATGCTATTATTTAAAGTATGTTACCCTTAGACTATTTACTTTTTGGTTCGCCTTGGTCTTGTTCCAGTTTCATTTTTGGTTTTGGATGCCGGAACTTGAGATGTGACTTCTGCCATATCACCACAGAGATCAGAAATGGCATCCAACTCCGCTATGCTACAAACACGGCTTTTGGAGCCATCAGATCTAGCAACGAAAATAGAGCCATTATATGTCCAACACTTTATAACACCGAAACGCTGCCTGGCCGCCAGGAACACTTCATGTCTCTTTTTAATTAAAAACTCTGATAGAGTGATGCCGGAATTTTTCAGGCTGGTCTTAGCCCTCCAAACCTCATTCCGATCAGTAAAATTCTGAAACTTAACCAAGATCGGTCTGGGTTTTGATTCCTTTAAGCGTCCCAAGCGGTGACAATATTTTACTGAAGAAATGTTTATGTCTTGGACTTTTAACTGGGAAGACAACAAAGATGCAATAGCTTCTTGTGCATCCTTTTCGGCTTCGGGAACTCCATAAAATAAAATAAAAAAATAAAAAAGCCTTTATTTTTCATTGCAGTTTACAATTTAAAAAAAAAAAAATAGATATTAAGTATATTTGTAATATAAAAGAAGACACAATGCGTAAAAAAACTAGAAAAAAAGTGTTAGTTTATTATTTTTTTATATTTGCTAAAAAAAAAACTTTACATTATTGTTAGTTGTACATATATAATATATATATATTATTGTTGTATTTCTCTTTTATCTAACATTATTAACTATTTTTTTTTTAATAAAATTTGTATTTTGTTAATAACTAGGTTTCAGTGCTTTCTGCAAGAACCCCTCTTTGGGTAAAGGCCTCCTCCAAGCATAGCCAGTCGTCTCTAGATTGGGCTATTTGAGCCCAGTTCTTGCCGGCTACTTTTTTTAGTTCGTCGTCCCATCTAGTTACAGGTCTACCAACCCTTCTTTTGCCCTGTGGACCGTCCCACGTGGTTACTCTATTTGTCCATCTTTGGTCCTTAAGACGTGCCACATGTCCGGCCCACTTCCATTTCAGAGAGCGAGCGTGAACCAATGCGTCCTTTGCTTTGGTGATGCTTCTAATTTTTAAGTGGTTAATTTTTTGAATTTTTTTAATGTTAAGCATACTGCGCTCTATTCCACGCTGACATGAGATTATTTGTTCATTAGTTTTATTATTGAATTTCCATGTTTGGCACGCATATGTTAGGCATGGTATTACGCTTGAGTTTAGAACCTTAGTTTTAATTTTTATTGGCATGTTGCTCTTAAATATCTCCTTCATTGCCCAGTATTTGTTCCAGGTTAGTTGTCTCCTGCGATCTACCTCGTGATCATTACTCTTTTGATCGAAACTAATTTGTTTACCAAGGTAGATGTAGTTGTCTGTATATTTTAGTGGTTCAGATCCAACACATATTCTCACCTTTGTGCTGTTTGTCATTAACATGGTTTTGGAGAGATTCATATCTAGACCTACGGTTTTACTGGCATGGTTAAGTGACTCTATCATGTACTGAATTTCAAACCCTGATTCTGACATAAGGACCAAGTCATCTGCAAATCTTAAGTGGCTTAAATAGTCTGTCTTTATTTTAATACCCAGACCATTCCAATTAAGCTTGTCAATAATCGACTCTAGTGTTGCTATGAATAGTAGAGGGGAGAGGGGGTCGCCCTGTCTCACACCTCTTTGGATCGGAAACCAAGATCCAGCTTTCTCAAGTTTTACTCTACTTTTACTGTTGTTGTATATACTTTTGATTATCCTTATGTACTGTTTTTCGACTCCTTGTGTTGTTAGAGATTCCCAAATAGTTTTGTGTGACAAACAGTCGAATGCTTTTTTGTAATCAATATATGCAATATATTATAATGATTTGGTCATTTCTCTATATTTTTCAATGATAAGCTCTATGGTGTGAATGTGGTCGATTGTTGAGTAACCTTTTATGAATCCAGCTTGTTCGATTGGTTGCCGTCTTTCAAGCACCGGTCTTATTCTTTTGTTTATTATTGAAGAGAATAGTTTGTAAATGGTAGGTAGCAAACTAATCGGTCTATAGTTTCCTATATCATTAGGATCGCCTTTTTTGTATATAAGAATAATATCCGATTCAGACCACTGTGCGGGAGTCTCTCCAGTATCTAAAATAAGGTTAAACATTTCTGTCAGGGTGTCGATAAGTGCAGGTGGTCCGTTTTTCAAGATTTCGTTTGTAATGCCATCTGAACCCGGACTCCTGTCTGACTTTAAATCTTTTATTGCCCTTCTAACTTCGCTTATTTCCATTCGAGGTACTAATGAGTTTCTGTTATTGCAGTCTGTGCAGTTTGTGCATTGATCCATGGTTACTCTATGAACTTCTCCCGTGCTGTATAGGTTTTTATAAAAGTATGTTGCAATATTAGCAATTTCCATGCGATTGTTGACAATTTTTTCACCTTGTTTTAGCCCCTCAATCCACGACTTACTCGTTGTAAGCTCTTTGTATGCTTTCTTTGTCCCTGCTGTTTGTGTTATATGTTTCTCGATGGTGTTGTACCTGTAATTTGAGTAGTCTTTTTTTATATATTTACTTATTAGCTTGTAGAGGGCAGAGATTTCATTTTTTACTGTTCTAGATTTGTTTTGTATACTTTGTAATTGCTTTCGTCTCTTCATCAGCTGTAGTGTGTGCTGTGACAGAATTTTTTGAGAGTTTTGTTTTGTATTGTCGTTACGTGTGAATTGAAGGCTTCTGGTAATGGATTT
Organism: Celastrina argiolus; assembly: GCA_905187575.2. NCBI lineage: Eukaryota > Metazoa > Arthropoda > Insecta > Lepidoptera > Lycaenidae > Celastrina > Celastrina argiolus. The sequence continues at coordinate 16,403,998 of LR994597.1, forward strand.
AATAATGTGGTCGTAATAAATTTGAACCGATTTCTTTGGTTTGATGTACAGAATTTCGGTTAAGTATTTGTTAAATTTGAAAATATCTTCTTCATTTGTAATGGTTTTCTTTTGATTGTTACTATATTTTTTGCGGCTTTTTTTGAGTGGTTGAGGATGATCGTAGCTCTTACAGGTCTATGGTCTGACGGATAGTTTACATTTAGTACTTCTATATTTTGAAACATATAAGGGCGGTTTGACAAGATTAAATCGATTTCGTTTTTATACTTTTTATCAGGCGATATCCATGTCCACCTTTTACTCATCTTTTTTTTTTAAAATGTGTTTAATATTGATAAATTATTTTGTGTCGCAAATTCTATCAATCTTTGCCCTCTCTCATTTCTCTCGCCGTATCCGTTTAGTTTCGTTATTTTATATTCCTCTTTTTTTGGTTTTCCTATTTTCGCGTTCCAATCTCCGATTAGAACTATGTCTTTGTAGGATATTTCGATCGCTTCTACAAGTGTGCTATAAAAGATATCGATTTCTTCTGTTTTTGAATTTTCCGTAGGGGCGTAAACTTGTATTATTGATAGCCGGGTTTCTTAGAACTTTTTTTTAGAACAGCGACTCTATCTGTGAGACCAGTATAACTTTCTATGTTATTTTTATAGCATTTTTTAATTAAAAAACCCACACCATACAAGCCCTTCGTCTGCCCTGTGTGACAAAGAATAAAGTTATCATATTCCTCTATTTTATCTCCCATTCGTCTCGTCTCAGCCAATCCGATAATGTCATATTTTATATCTAAAAGAGACTCATTTAACTCTAACAGTCGTTCATACGTTGAGAGTGTTCTAACATTGTATGTTAAAATATAGAGCGTTGATCTAGTAGGACATTTTTCTTTAGTTTCTTCTAATTTAATTTTACTTGGAGGGTTGTAGTCGAAAGAAGAATATATAGAATTCTTCTCCCCCACGGTGACCAGCCGGGTTGGGTTTAGAGGTGGCAGAGGGGTCTCCGTTGATTGCTAAGAGCTGGTTGTTGGAGTATCATTATTAATCGAGGCTTCAAGAGGTTTAGATTGTCTCATAAAGTCAGTAATTTTATTTTTCTTTGTTGCTTGGTATTCTTGATTTTTCTTTGTATTTTCTGGGGAGATGTGTAAATTGCGTTTCTTTGAGTGTTGATGTTCAGGTCGTTTTCTGTTGGAGTTTTGCTCACTTAAAATTATTAATTTATCGTACTTGATAATAGCTTTTATTCCTTCATCTTTATATTTTTTCACATCTTGTTGTAGCTGGTTTCTTTTTTGTAAGATTTTTTGCGGATAATCTTCTTTAAAATAAATGTTGCTGTTTTGTAGGAGTTTCTTATTTTGCAGTAGTTTGATTTTCTTTCCTAAGGTATTGAAAGTTACTACAACCGGCCTTGGCTTTTCTGTTCTCTTTCCTAGTCTTCTGGCTGATTCGATTTCCTGTCGTTCACAGCTAATATTTATTTTATTTATAATTTTTATTATTTTATTTTCCAAATCCTCGTATGATTTTTCCCCTTCTTCGATACCAAAAAATACCAGATTTTTCTTTCTTATAATACGCTCCATGTTGTCTAAAATTTTTTCGTGCTTTTGTGTTATTTCGTTTAATTGTCTGTATTTTTCTTCAATTTTATTAAAATTACTACTAATGTTCTTGTTTATACTATTCGTAATATTTACTTCCATATCCTTAATTTCTTTCTTTTGACCTACTAGCTCCATCTGTATAGATTTTAGTAACTTCATAACGTCTTCCATAGTTTCAAGTTGTTTTCACCAGTTGGATAATAGATGTCGCTAGTTGTCACGTTTGGTAATGATTAATTGACGGAATTCAGTAAATGTATTTGTTTTCACTGTTTTTATTTGTCACTTCAATTAGAACTAATCAGTCCATCACATAAACGTCTTTTTGATTTTTATTTATTCACTTTCTGTATCGACGCAGTTGTTCAGTGTCACAATTTTTATTTACGAGGGTAGATAGTTATCCAATTCAGATTTCACTAAAATGTTTTTCAAATCAATCAAATAATTTCAGATTAAGAAATCCATATAATAGTGTTAGTAACAAAGGTCTTAAGTCTCTCCCCTTAAGTCAGTCCCTCTCAATGTCTTCTGTATCTGACAGAGTGTCGGTTACCCAGTGGCCCAGATACTTAAACCTGTCTACTCTCTTCAGTTGTACACCGTCTAGCGAAACAGGAGGCACATTTCTGTAACTACTATCCGCACCGGCACTGAAGACCATAAACTCACTTTTATTAGCGTTGTACCTAAGCCCATGGGCTCCCGCATACTCCTCACAGATACGAAGAAGCCTACGCAAAGCACCAATCGACGGACTCAACAGCACCATATCGTCAGCGTAACTTATATTATTTATACAAACGCCATCAATGTGGCATCCTACGTATGTGCTGTTAAGTTCCCCGATCAGCCGGTTCATGTAGAGGTTGAAGAGACGTGGAGAGCTCAGCCCCCCCTGCCTCACCCCGCACTCCAACCTATACACATTGGAAAACACTCCCGCCCATTTCACGCTATTTTGTTGATGGTTATACCAGTACTTGAATAAGCATGTTATTTCATGAGGTACGGTAGTTTTTGTATTTTACACAGGATATTTAACTTTCACTCGCGTATTACACTTTTTTCTGGTAGTTGATAGTACTCTCTATTGTTTAAGATAAACTTAGGTTATTTTTCTAGAGTGTAAACAATTTTAATTTACTAAACACACGGAGCTGATGTAAACAGTGCCACGGTGGCGCCCTCTCCTTATATTTACGGGAACTCCATACACAAGCAAAATCTTTCTTCTGTGCCTCATCTCAGTTTGATCATAGGCATCCATCAATATTTCCAACTGAGCCTGCATCATCTTAAGTGCATTCAATATAAAATTTTTGAACTCACAAAAATCAGATGCCAGTGTTGTAGAGGTGTTTGTAGTCTGGACCGCACACAACTCCTGCTGGAACTCCATCATCTTCGAGTTAAACATCTTATTCATTTGTGTTATTGATTCTTGCAAGGACTCCATTGTAAACAAGTGGAAGAGAAAAATAACAGCAAATTTTGACAAAAGTGCAAGTGATATAATTTGTTTAAGAAAACAGTGTTTATATACTGTATCTTATTATTGCAATTATAGGAGATTGTGACACTAGTAGATGCAGGTATAAATTTTTACATAATATTGATTTAAAATAATTAATTTATAAAAAAAAAAAAAAAAAAAAAAAAAAAACTTCGTAATCGTAACGTTACATACGAGATCGCCAATACATTTGATAATTATAATATTGTTGCAAATACGTTGTTATTGTACACTTACTTACCTACTGGTGTCCCCTCCAACAGAACGGCAACTGGAAGCCAATATAAGTAAGGGGTGTCAAATTTAGTCAAAAAGTGTCCTACTAACAAAATAATAGTGAAAAAACTTATAAAACTCCTCAGTTTTCATTGGAGTCACACTACTTTATAATAATAATAAAAGTTGTAATAGATTTGCACCGGCAGGCTGATTATGTATCTAGCAACAGCAATTCGACAGGCGTGAATTGTACAATTGTGTACAATATCTCAAGTGTATACGTTTGACAGCGATATTGTAAACAATTGTACAAATTCCGCCTGTCGTATTGCTGTTGCAAAATACATAATCAGCCTACGGTTAAACAGTATTTTTTGGCTCACGATAGAACTTAGACATAATATGGAATATTTCACGAATTTACTCAAAAAAGGATAATAACCTTGCAGGAGCGAGAGGGAATCCGCTAAGTGCGCCTTATGGGCCGGCAAATCTTTAATAAACGCCTCGGACAAAAACATTGTGGTGCGTATGATCTGACTAAGCCAGAAGCTGGATACGCATGTGATTCTAACGACAACATTACTTAAACCGTACTGCAGCTGTAGAGTTATTTGGTAAAGAAGTATTTGCCACGAATAATATACCCCACGGAAAAAGCTAGTTAAATAAATAAAAATAATAAACACGACACATTCGTAACTAGTATAGACCCTGTTGGTGTCTCCATATGCCTTACATCTATCGTGGGACCACAATAGAAAACACTTTATAACTTTTTTCAATGACGTGGCAGACGTTTCTGTCTTAGCTATGAACTAAACTAGTTAATAAAAAATTAAATATATTATATCTAGCAATATCCCGCGAAATAATTATAACCACAACCTGCTAGCAGATGAGTGAGTGTACGCATAGGCATGCGTTTGATGCACCTCCCTCCTCCCACACTGCTTAAACGTGAAAACACCACCACCACACAAGCACTAATGTTAACACCATCGTACAAAGCCCCACACCACCATGCAGGTTGCGAACTTTATGCTATGAATTTCTGCAAAGTAACGCCTGATTCCATTAACTATATAAACTAAATTTAAAAAATACCTTTACCACATAGCGAAAATTATACAGACAACAGCCGTATAAAAGGTCCCGTTTGAAAACAGCGAGGTGATTTCATTTTCATATCGTGCACTCGGCAGCGCCGGGCGGCGGCAGCGGCGGGCGGCGGGCGGCGGCGGCGGCGGGCACGTGCCGCTGACTGTATCACGAGTATGACGGGACACTTACACGTTTTAGCATTTGCTACTGGACTTTTTAGCGAAAGGATAATGGTTTTGAGGTTTCTATATGAACGTTAACCACCCAGCCTTTGGACACGTCTCCATGAGTATAAAACAGTATTCCACTGGAACACTGCATATTTTAGGAATAATTGTAGCGTAAGTGCTTATCGAATAGGTAATAATTGAATAAGCGGTTTACGCGTAAGAAGTAACAAACACAATATACGACGATCTCTGTAGCACCGTGGTTGAGGGCGTCGGTGCTCAAGCTGGAGGTGGCGCGTTCGAATCCCGCCGAAAGAACAAACAGTTTTCTGTGTTCCTGGGTCGCGGATGTGTATTTAATGTGTGATTAATGTAATTAAAATCTTAAATATGTGTATAGTATAAAAATATTTCCGTTGTCTAGCACCTGTAACACAAGTTCTTCTGATACTTAGCACGGGGCCAGATTGACGCGCTGCCGTGGTGGAAGCAGTCGGAGATATTATATTATATATAATAATATACACAAAATTTTGCTTTCATAATATTAGTGTATTTTGGAAGCGTAAAATTGTCTATACAATATGGATGTCCCTCATGGAATGTCTTGATACCTTATCCGCAATCAGCTTTCAGTAAACTAATTTCTATCACGAAAAACTATACCGATCCTGCGAGATATACTAATTTGTGGCGACAACTAAATAAAAACAATGTCGGCTACAAGTTGAAATAAGCTCGACACAAAATAAGAAGCGCAGAAAGGGTTTACAAATGACAGACAAATAGTTAAGTGGTGTGGTGTGAGTGACAGTAAGGCTCAACCTACACTGGAGTCAGAACATCATGCTTTAGCTCGGGAGCACCTGTAATATTAAAATAGAGATTATTTAAGAGTATAATAATTTCTATTTTAATTGCATAATAGCTTAAATTTTGAATTGTTTTTGTAACAGTTACATATCTATATTCTCGGTTTTAGCCTAATTGTCTAACACTGGAATTGTGTACCTATTTTTCGTCTTGGTTATCGGTCTGTTTTTGTTAATGTTATTTTACTATTTGTGATAACGTTTCCTTCCTTCCTTCTTAAACTAAATAAAAGTAAAATAATGAATATTCATCTCTATTTCTTTATAAAACAGGTAAAAAGTTGTATAATGAAAATATTATGACATATTGCCGCGTCTCCGTCTGGTAATTTGATCATAATACTTTGTTATAATTTAAATATATTATCTAGCAATATTCCGCGAAATAATTATAATGTTAACACGATCGTGTAAAGCCCCACAGACCGTTAAGAGGACTTAACGAACATTGTTCGCAGAGTCTACATCCTGAGGATGCTCCGGGGTCGGAGCGAAACGCGCGTCGAGTTTTGCAACCTGCATGGTGGTGGGGCTTCGCACGATCGTGTTAACATTATTGCTTATGTGGTGGTGGTGTTTTCATATTTTTGCTTGCGAGTGTACGCATAAGCAGTGTGGGAGGAGGGAGGTGCATCAAACGCATGCCTATGCGTACACTCACTCATCTGCTTGCAGGTTGTGGTTATAATTGTTTCGCGGGACATTGCTAGATATAATATATTTAAAGTTTATGCTATGGATTTCCGCAAAGTAACGCCTGATTCCATTAACCATAATACTCTCATAAATTTGATTAATAAAAATGGCTATCAATGAGAACTATGATACTTTGACTCACACTGTGTGAGTTGGGCTTTAATCTCGACTAGCGGCGCAATCCGCCGTAATCCGCCGCGGCGGCTCTGCTCAGCCTTGACTGCCCGGCGCGCAGCGAGCCCAGCCCGTCGCCCAGGTGACAACAACTTGCTGTTTAAAACACATTTTATAGGGCTAAAGTTGAGAATACCAATCACCTCTCACAGCTTAAGCTAGAGGCGCTGCATTAGCAATATAACGGCATAAGACAGACGTTTGCATCCCACCAAAAACATTTTCATGTAAAAATGTTGCCAAGATGAGTCTACATAGCTAACAATGTGAAAAAGTTATCAGATCACTTTATTTCACACACGATTAATGAATACCTTTGCTACCGTTACGAAGATTTCATAGGCATTTATTCACCGTGTGTGAAATAAAACGGCCAAGCATCACGTTTTAACTGAAATGTAGAGTAAGTGAAGCTAAACCTAGTAGAGTAGGGGCGCATAGATAAAGCATTTTGGTTCTACATGAGATCTGACCACATTTTGATAGATGTTGATTATGGTGTAGTGTAGAGCTTGTAGGTTTAGAGCGTGTAGTCTTTAGAGCTTGGGTTTATACGATATCTGATAACTTTTTCACAGGGTAAAATATGTAGACTCGTCTTGGCAATATTTTTACATGAAAATGTTTTTGGTGGGATTTCATTTATTTTTGTATGTTGGTTAATGGACTTTTTTGAGTTTGAAAATAACCTATTTTGACCTCGGGCCTTTACTTTCGCCTTATCCTTTGTCTGGAATGTTGATGATATATTGTATTTCTTTTTCATTTGATACCCATATTGTGGGAGTAGGCACTTGTGAAAACGGTAAATCGCTATTTTGGATTAAAAATGGCGGCATTCATGAAATCTAGTATCAATTGTATTTCTGTTCTCAAGCTCTCTCATCATTTGATACCCATGTTGTAGGGGTTGATATGAAAACAATAAGTCTCCATTGTGGCTGTGTAACACTGAACTTCAATAAAACACCTCCTCCTGCCTCACTACTGTTGAACTCTCTTTATTCTTGTTTTTTGTTTCGAAAGTGTGCTATAACCAGCCGGGTGGCTAATTGTTTAGTCATAAGCTTGTTAAATCATTTTAGTGCTTACTAAAATAATAATAATAATAATAATAATAATGCCTCCCACACCGATTTCGGTGACGGTGGCCGGTTTTATTGAAATTCGGCCAGCTACGCAGGAGTTGTTTTATAGTGCCCAAGTGTGTGCGCAATACACAGAAGCACTCTCTCTTCCTTCACTACTCTTACTCGTGTCAACGTATAAACGTTGTAACTTTCAACTATCTAGCATCATCCAAATCAAAGTTATGAAAGTTAAAAAAACGACGAAACCTTTCGAGAAAAGGTAGGTTGTGCCCTTGCGCTTCGCTTGGCTCGTCTTGGCGCGGCACGACCGTGCCCCCAGATTCGGTTTAACACACATTAAGATAGCTCGCTACGAATACAGTAAGATCCGTGGTACGATCAATAACAATGCTCGTTTTATGTAATTCCTCTTTTCTTCCTTTGATGTCTTTCTATGAATAATTAAAGCCCTAAAATATGACATTAAAAAGTACAAGCTCGTAAAAGAGTTGTAAAGGTAGCTGTTACGGGTAGAAGGAGGTAGAGGTATAAAAATATGCTTGGAGGTAGATTTACTGCTGATAACCGATTTACGGCCGCGCCGGCGAACAGTTATTGTGTACTTTATGTACCAGATAACGCTTTCATACGTATTAGCAGGATCGGCTTAGACGTTTAGAGTGGAGTTATCGATCAAGATTGTACCGAGGAAGCCGATGTTGCGTGCTCAGTGACACCTCTACCACGAACTGTGGGACTTGTTGAACAATGAACAACGACAAAATAATAGTCCAGTACAGGATATTTAAGACGAATCTGTACTAATTGGGTCTTGGCAATGAAAAGCTAAAAAAAATGCTAATGACGTTCATATTCCCCAATATTAATTGGGGAATATGAACGTCATTAGCATACTTTTTTACCCGACTTCGGCGAAGCCAAAAGGAAGGGTAATGATTTTGGCAGTCTATGTATGTATGTATGTATGTATGTACTATGTATGTATGTATGTTTGTATGTATGTATGTATGTTCCCTCGTAGCGGTTAAACTACTGGTCCGATTTTAATAAATAAGGTGTCAATCGATTCGTAATAGTCCCGCGAGTAACATAGGCTATATAATTTTTCGAAAAATTTTAGATTTTGAAAATTATACCTCAAAAACTATCTCCAAAAAAAATAAGATAATTGTATCGTGTATAGTATCAAAATAAATAAATCATAATTTTTCGTATAAAATCGTCGTATAATATATCGAAATCTATACTTATAATAAAACTCTAGTAAAATATAATAAATCCTTTATCATACTCAATATAAATTTATTTATATTCGCTGTTTTTAAACAGCGAAATCACTAAACCAATATAAAATACTAGCGACCCGCACTGGCTTCGTACAGGTATTGTACCTGTGCGAAGCCGGGGCGGGTCGCTGATACTATCGTCGTATACACTACACGTTTCAGCGTCGGTGTCGGCATCAGCGTCGCAGCGACGGGCGTCGCGGCGTCGGGCGTCGGGCGTCGCGGCGTCGGGCGTCGCGGCGTCTAGCGTCGCGGCGTCTAGCGTCACGGCGTCGAGCGACACGGCGTCGCGGCGTCGGGCGTCGCGGCGTCGGCCGTCGCGGCGTCGGTAGTATTATCACTGATTTATATTATAGCCTGTATAAGGATTATATTATTGCCTAGTTGTTTTATAAAAAAATCATTCGCGTGGTTTTTGAGTGACTTAAACCGTTTATGCAGCGCACTTGAGTGCGCCCAAGTGAGAAAGTCCCCAAATGTGAATAATTTTCCACGTTTTTGCAACATTTCTCACTGACGCTTTGCTCCTGTTGGTCGTAGCGTAATGTGTAATGCTATTTATCGTAATGTAATATAGCCTAAAGCCTTCCTCTATAAATGGACTATCCAACAAAAATATTTTTTTAAATCGGACCAGTAGTTCCTGAATTAGCGCGTTTAAACAAACAAACAATTCACATTTGGGGACTTTCATTGCATGCGCTGCATAAACGGTTTAGGTCAATCAAACACCACGCGAACAAAGTCGCGGGCACAGCTAGTAATACAAATATTGTCAACATTTTTATTCACCTAGTACAAAATAAAATAATAGCTCCCCTCACCGATTTCGATGTCGGTAGCCGATTTCATTGAAACCAGGCCAGCTACGCAGGAGTTATTTTATAGTGCCTAAGTGTGTGCGCAATACACAGAAGCACTCTCTCTTCCTTTTACTCTCATAACCCAGTGGGACGGTAAACCGACACGACTAGCGAGAGATCAGGCGCAGGACCGACTTTTTACATGCCCATCCGACGCATGAATCATCTTTCTTGTCAGACAATCAGGTGATCAGCCTGAATTGTCCTAACCAAACTTGAAAACAACATTTTTTGTTGTTCCAACGCGGGAATCGAACCCACGACCTCCGGGTCGAGAGCGAAGCTCTGAACCACTAGACCACGGAGGCGATAAAATATGTACCTAGTATAAGGTACGATACCTATTAGGTATTTACGGCGAAGTCAAATGAATGGACATTTTGCAGGATTTCGCTGCATATGTATGTTTGTCCAATGTAGCGCCTAAATTACATCAGATTTTTATTATACAGGTGTAAATAGAACCGCAATAATAGATAACCTAGGCTATAATATAATTTAAGAAGTCGAGTTTTATAATATTATATAAAACTATCTGACCCGTGCTTCGTTGAGCATACAGACAGTTCGTGATGAAATTCAATTACATCGTGGAACCCGCAACGCGTTGTATGTATTTTAATGCCACATTATAAAAACAATTGTCTAAAAAATTTAAAAAAAAAGTGAGGTTTGCGCAACCTTTATCACTTAGGCGTATAAAAAATGGATAGTAGCCGATTCTAAAACCTATTGGATATGCATATAATATTTCATAAGAATCGGTCAAGCCGTTTCGGTGGAGTATGGTAACTAACACTGACACGAGAATTTTATATAGGTATTAGATGTGGTTATTATATTTTAATTACCCGACTTCGGCGAAGCCAAAAGGAAGGGTAATGATTTTGGCAGTCTATGTATGTATGTATGTATGTATGTTCCCTCGTAGCGGCTAAACCATTGGTCCGATTTTGATAAATGAGGTGTCAATCGATTAATGCCGCGGGTAACATAGGCTATAATATAATTTTTTGAAAAATTATTGACTTTGAAAATTATACCTCAAAAACTATATCCAAAAAAAATTTTATTAAGATATTTGTATCGTGTTTGGTATCAAAAGATAGGTCTTAGCAAGCACATTACGAATATGTATTTATATTTTTTATTTATTATTATATTTTATTGTTAAATTCAAAATAAAGGTTTAAAATGCGGACGTACAAGTAGTATCTAGGAGTTGATACTTTCTATGTAATGGACAATTAAATAAAAATATTTGATGTGAAAACAGAAAAATATTAAATAAAAAAAAAAAAACTACAACCCGACTTCGCAAAAAATTGGTCTAAAAAGTCTGAAACAAGAAAATAATTCAATTTGAAATCCAGAAATGCATAGGTACAAAAATGGTCAAGGTAGAGCCGTGGTCGTACCCGCTAATAAAATGTAAGCATTAGTTCACACCGAAATACGGTAGAAATAATATAAAAGTTAAAAAAACTATAACCCGACTTCGCAAAAAAGGGGTCTAAAAACTAAAAAGGCTGAAACAAGAAAATAATAAAATTTTGAAATCCAGATATGCATAGGTACATCCACATATGGTCAAGGTGGAGCCGTGGTCGTACCCGCTAAACAAATCTATAATATTTGTCTGCTGTTGAAATATACAATCCCAATAGCGGGTACGACCACGGCTCTACCTTGACCATTTTTATACCTATGCATTTCTTGATTTCAAATTGAATTATTTTCTTGTTTCAGACTTTTTAGACCAATTTTTTGCGAAGTCGGATTATAGTTTTTTAATCTTTTTTTTTATTTTATTTAATATTTTTTGGTTTGTTAGAAGCAAACCTATTATTTTGTTATCATCCTAATTATTATCATCCATGTTACTTCATCTTCAGTTCATCATATTATATCCCATATCTCATATTCATTGTAGCAAACGCATGTTGTACTTCACCTATCATTAGGACTCATTTTATCTTTAAGCCCTTTTTGTTTTTATATTTTATTAATGTACCAAATGTTGTTCTGTTGGTGAGTCAATAAATAAATAAATAAAATATCGAAAGCAGGTAATAGATTAGAAACTTAATTGATTGATGGATACCTTCTAAATGGCAAATGTAATTGTCATCACACGGCTGTTTCAGCCACGAACAGTCCGTCGCCCCTCGCCCCTCGCCCCTGCTGAGCCCCCAGGGTCCCGCGGGAGGCCCTGTCGCTCAATTACGGTCGATGACGGGAGCCGCGTCAACTCCAAACAAATTTAACTTACTTCATTTTGTTGTTCATTTGTTATTTATTATCTCCCATTAAAATACTAACTTTGGTTGTTTGATGTGTTTATGCTGCTCATTTTGTTGTTCGTCAAATTAATACAGTTTGGTTTTTGTGGTGGGGATTAATTACATTGCGAGAAACGGATAATTTACTAGCTATAAAATATTAGCTCCCACAGCGGCTCCGGTGTCAGCGGCCGGTTAGGTTTGAACCGGGTTACGCAGAAATTGTTTTATAGTGTCCCAGTAACGCAATACATAAGGATTATCTCTCATTCTTTACCATCGTAACCGAGTGAGAGAGTAACCTACACGACTGGCGTGGGAACGACTTTTTACAAGTTCACTCGATGCGTGAATCTTTCTTGTGAGACACTCATAGGCATGTATAAATAAAACAATCTCAGGCCCAACCTCACCCTGACAACCTATTTGACAGATAAAACAACTTTTCTATTCACTTTTAAAAGTGAACAACTTTATTAATGTTACATAGTACTTTAATTTATTTTCTTTTTATACCGTTATATTCATATTATACATTACAGGAAACAATAAAATAAGTATAATGTATATTTTTATAATCTTTATTTTTACGTTTGAAGAAAGAAAAAAATTAAAGTATGTGACATAGGTAAGTAAAATTCTTAATTTTTATTTTATGTGTCAAATAGGCTCTCAAGGTGGGGTTGGGTTTGAGATTGTTTTATTTATACGGGCCATATTGTGATCAGCCTAATCCTAGTCAAACTTGAGAACAACGTTCATTTCTCCAACGTGGGAACGAACTCAGACCTTCGAGTCAGGACACAACTACTGGACCACGGAGGAGTTGAACAAACAGATATGACATGACAGGTATATGTAGTGCCGCCTGACGCCCAAGCCGCAGACTCGCAAACGGAGACAACATACAAGGCCCATGTTTACTTCAGAAGCTAAATATCACATTTGGACTCAAATTACAAAGTGGCCGAGACTCGAGCACATCGTCAAGTAAATAATTTATACGCCTTTCCCGCAATTACTTTTGACGACCTCTGTAGCAGTGGTTGAGCGCGTTGGTGCTCGAGCGAGTGGTCGCGGGTTCGAATCCCGTTGAGGGAACAAAAAGTTTTCAATGTTCCTGGGTCATGGATGTGTATTAAATTTGTGTATAATATAATAAAAATCCTAAATATGTGTATAGCATAAAAGTATTAAATATATGAGGTCCTTACTTATTATGAAATTGGCGTTTTGTCGTACTGGCCACTTTGATCTTAAATATAATATCCTCCTTGGTTAGGAATTCCAAATTCAAATTTAAACAGCTATTTACTCATGCATTTGTGTTTTGAAAACCGTAATTTATTTGTTTTTTTCTCTTTTGTTTTTTTTTCTGCGTCACTCATTTCACAAAATGGAAAACTTAAAATATCGCATTATTTACGAGTACGAGTTCCACCGTGGCACCAGTGCTGCAGAAACGGTTCGAAGGATTAATGATGTGTATGGGCGTGGTGCCGCAAAAGAAAACACGGTGCGTTTTTGGTTTTAAGGACCTAATATTTCCGTTGTCTGTAACACAAGTTCTTCGGATACTTAGCACAGATTGACGTGGCGTGAAGCGTCCATAGATATTATTATTATACACTAAAATCTTCCACGAGAATCACTCTATCCTTTGGTAAAAACAGCGCGAAGATCGGTGCATTCGTTTTTGAGTTTACCACGAACAGACAGACAGACGCGGTGTAGGTCTTTATCGTATAATAATATTTAAGAATACTTTGTAGTAGAAGTGAGTGGCAATCATATTTTTGTTGTGCTTAATGCTATAAATTTGATAACAAAAAATACGTTACATATTATACATCAGATTTATTACTGAGGTACCTACATAATCGTGGTATTGTTACAATTTTAGTACAAGCTATACCTATGCATTATATTGACCGCGCAAATCTATTATATTCTTGGAAGTCGGTTGAAATACAAACTGGTAAAGCGATGTCGCATTTGAAAGCAATAATGGAACAGAGTAACAAAAAGAACGATTCAATTGAAAGTTATCGTTTGATCAATATCACGCGACTGTACGCGATTGTTCGCGAGTGTACCTTCGCTTGTAGAACTGAAAATCACGCTCTATTTGTCCGCGAGTGTACCAAGTTTTGCGGCGCGGAGCGTCGGGGCGGGTCACACTTGGAAATTTTAAATTATTTCATCGTTAGAGTAAAGAAATCGTTTATCGGTTCAGTTTGCAGTTGTTATGACGTTAAAATCGTTTTAGATTTTACTTATGTATTGCGCAGTCTTAACCTAGTACGGGTTATCATGTATTGTTCACCCAGCTGTGGTAGTGACAGCCTATAAATAGGAGGGCTCTTGATTTTAACAATCGTTAAGCTTTCTTTCAAATAATTATCAAAGTTGATTGGAATTTCACAAGTTACTAGTATTATCCCCTAATTTCGTATGTAAGTGTTGTGTCCCGGGATTTTTTCTCGCGCCCTCCCGAATCCCGGCCCCGGGGAAAGATAAATATGTGGTTCGGAATAAAACGAGCATCTTTATCAGGCTCCGGCGGGCAGATGCGGCTTGCGGGCCGCTAATTTATTCATTAGCCGATCACTCCGCGTGTATCGACTAGCGACGCGCCGCCCCGACACTGTCGACTCTCGACATCGATACGCCGAGAATCCCGTTTTGTTTTGCATACTATTTAGGTGTGTAGCAAATAACAGACGGCAGATGATTACGTAAAATTAGCAAAAATCGTACGATAGACGCGCAATCGACTGCTACACGTCAAAAAATAGTGCTAATCGCTCGCTGTTGTGTTTGAACGCACATTTGCCTAACTTTTGCTACGACACTAGTGACAAAAACAATATATTATTATATTACAATACCGTCGATAAAATTCAAGGGCAAAAATTACGCAATTTCTGCGATTACTTTGCTATTGCAGGATATAATATTATTAAATAATAATATCTATGGACGCTTCACACGATGTCAATCTGGCTCCGTGCTAAGTATCCGAAGAACTTGTGTTAGAGGTACCAGACAACGGAAATATTTTTAATACTTTTATATTATACACACATCCATGACCCAGGAACATTGAAAACTTTTTGTTCCCTCGGCGGAATTCAAACCCGCGACCTCTCACTCGAGCACCAACGCGCTCAACCACTGCGCTACCGAGGTCGTCAAAATATACATAAAAAGCCTGTCGATCGCCTGATGGACAGCGATCCCCGTAGCCGCAGTCCGCCGCTATTACAGCCCTCAATGTATTTGTGCGTGTTGAAATTATTGTCACTTAAACAATATCGTTTTTTCTTAAAACTAATAAATTTATTTATATACGAAACTGGATAATACACAAGGTTATCTTATTTATATTGTACAGTGTTTATCGTATATCTAAAAGTGAAGACTACAATTAAAATCGTACTACAATTAAAATCATAGTGACTGTGACAAAATATTATAAGTACCAGACACTTTTTAGGTTGAGTAGCGAGTACCCGATATGATATAGCTCAACAACTATGTCATAAATTACAATCAAGTCGGTGATGCTGATTCATGCGGGTAATATGGTATGTGGTGTTGACTTCACTCTAAGCTAAATCCTATACAAAGCGAAAGTCCTAAGACAACACGCGCCCCCCGCCCCGCGCCCGCCGCCCCGGGTTAGCTCCGCCACTGAGCGCTGAACACGCCACTGACTTATGTGCCCGACTGTGAGGATTGTGTGATACTGTACATCATTTTTGCATTTTGGGCTGGTTCTACATATTGTACAATTAAAATTCTGCTGTACTAAAGGCCTACTTAACTATTTTGTAATGAGTGCTATCCGACACTCTAAATAAGCATCTTTTATATTCTGAAGCTTGTTCTCCACTTACTTTATATCGAACGTCAGATACATCAGAAGATATTCAAACAGACCCTCAGGCCGACTTGCGCCAATCTGGGTTATTTAATAATAATAAGGTACCCTTGTTCCTTGTTTTTTAACCTAAGCTCAAGTAGAATAATGTTATTAATTTTAACGTTTCATATCAGCCAATCAATACAATGGCTCATTAGCTATCTATCAAATCGAATGAAGCTTTCAATGTAGAATGATTTATTTGCTGTAATGTTCTCATTCTTCAGTACCAATTACTACTTATACACTTGTACTGTAGTCTGTATCTCTTACAATGTAATCGTGGATCATTATACATATTTATTATTTTTACCCGACTACGGCGCAGCCAAAACATAGGGATTTTGACATTCGTAGAGGTATAATAAACTGCATTTGTAATTATATTAGGACAGGTGTAATAATAGCCCAGGGTCTTGATTCAAGTTCCCGTCGCTATTATCACTTACGAACTTCGAAAACAATATGTATGTTGCAAAACTCTTAACCAGTCAAAAGTACTATTGACTAGCAAAATCAGTCAAAAGTGCTTTTGACCGGCAATAGTACTTTTGACTGGTTAAGAGTTTTGACTGCAACATGTATAAGATATGACATAAGCTTCGCCAAATGTCAAATCCCATACATTTTGTTTTCGAACTTCGTAAGCAATAATAGCCATGGGATCTTGAAAAAGAACCGAGATACTAAATAACAATAAACTACGTAAGTAGTCGGCTTATGCATAAGACATATTTTATTTGCCCGTAGGATCAGTCAGCTGAAGTGGCAATGGGCCGGCCACATAGCACGAAGATTGGACGGTCGATGGGGCAAAAGGATCCTAGAGTGGAGGCCACGTACTGGCAAGCGCAGTGTGGGACGGCCACCTACCAGATGGACCGACGACCTGGTGAAAACTGCCGCACGTTGGATGCAGGTGGCAATGGACCGGTCGCACTGGAAATGTATTGGAGAGGCCTATGTCCAGCAGTGGACAGTAAAAGGCTGAAACGACGACGACGACGACGATTTATTTCTCACTAGCTGACCCATGCTGACTTCGTTGAGCATAGAACGTTTAAACCTTCCCTGGAATTCCGCGAACATTTCAAGACTAAAAACAGCCGAATCTATTCAGCCGTTCTCGAGTTTTAGCTATACTAACGAGCAGCAATTCATTTTTATATAATATAAGAAGATAAGAACTTACAATTCACTTAACATGAGAAAACATTTTTAACTATTTTATTTTATTTTATACGGAAAACTTACAGCTAAGTAAATAATAACACTAGCGATTTAACTTAAAAGTAAAGAAGCCAATAACAAGTTTTCACTTATAAATAACAATATATATAAATTAGAAAGTAATAATAAGTTTTGAAACATTTACACTAAGTTTTTTTTTATAAAACCCTGTTTATTATTATTTCACGTATCGATATTACCACCAGCCCCCCACCAGTACACGAGCCGCGGATTTGGGGGTAATTTTTCGCGTAAATCAGTTTCGCTCAAATGTTTATTTCGTAAGGCGCGAGTAATCTCATTAGAGAGTTTGTGCCGACAAATTGCGGCCCTTATACGTACAATCTCATTTTTACCTCAAATTTCCCTATTTACCGCTTATAAATTAAATTGTGCCTTTTGAAAATAAATGTTGACACCTACTTTATGAAATCGTTTCATTTCATATTTTAGTAGCAAAAATATACGGATTCTAGTTAACGAAGTCAGGTCTTCAGTTCTTTTGTCTGTAGTAGTGGATAGGTATGTATGAACGTTCATCTCATGATTGCCACGATAGTCATGGCAATCATGATATTCAAATGATTAGCCTCACCGATTTCGGTATCGGTAGCCGATTTTGTTGAAACCATGCCAGCTACGCAGAAGTTATTTTATAGTGCCCAAGTCTGTGCGCAATACACAAAGACCGTCTCTCTTCCTTTTACTCTCATAACCCAGTGGGACGGTAAGCCAACACGACTGGCGAGAGAACAGGCGCAGGATCGACTTTTTAGATGCCCATCCGACGCATCTTTCTTGTCAGACAATCAGGTGATCAGCCTGCATTGTCCTAACCAAACTTGATAACAACATTTTAAGTATATATAGATAAATGGATGTGTAATAAATGAATGTGTTATGAATAAATGTCTATTAATATTATTATTAAATACCATATAAACACGTTACCGCCTGCCACCATCGCAATTACCACAAACGAAGTTCAAAAATAAAAGTGTATGGGATTTGTCATTGGTTATTGACGAAACCGGGTTATTATCATGATACTAAGAGTATTTTATTATTATGTCACTCCAGAAGTTTATGTCAAACCCCACACATTTATGTTTTTGAACTTCGTCATTAATAAGCGACGGAACTTGGCTGTAGGCCCTATGTAGACACGCGCTGCTATGTCTGCTCGCTCGCAGGCGACGGAGATTCTCGTTATGTATTACACCGCTCAGTCCGACACAGATGCTGACGTATTGTTTGCTTTTACCGAATTAATCCGCTGGCAGCCGCCCCAGTTGCGCGGTATTGGTGGCTCGGCATCATTACGTAACTCATATCGCATACGATAATATCAATTCGGCGGATTTTACGCTGAAGCCACACATCGCCTCCAGTAAAAATAGACTTGAAATTCGTCCGTCTCTTTGCGTAGAAGAGATAGAAGTTATTAATTAATTCTCATTACATCAGCAATAGATAATATTGCAATCGATATTAATTATAGAAGGCCCGCATCTCTATAAGATCTGTCATCGGTCCCAATTCTCGAATCTCATCATATTACGCCGGATATTCTGAATTTATTAGAGCCCGAGCGCAAGTCAACAAGATCACCCGCCCGCCCAGTGCCCGGCACATTCGATTGTGATATTAAATCGGACAAAGGTCCGGTATGCCATACGTTTGTCGTGCGTGTTTCATTCATATCCCCCGAGGTATTCCACAATATCCTACCGGCTGCCCCGACTGATGTAGGTACAAAGAGCAGTCCCCCCCCCTCCTCGCACTCTGTACCGACGCCCCCCTCTCTTCCCGCTCGCTAATTGCCCTCCACACGCCGGGAAGTTTTCACGATCCGCGATTTCTGTCCGCTATTCAACGGCGCTCAATGGCCGCGGGATTGACGCGGTTGTTGGCGCGCATTATGTATGCGATAATTGAAGTTTGCGCCCTACAACTTTTGTTCGGTGGCTTTTATGGTATAAGTTCATTCAACTTATTCTTTGCAGCAGTCATTTGAACATTTTTAGTAATTGATAATGTTTTTATTTAAAAGTTTTAGTCCCTGAAAAGAATATAAGAGATCAAGATTCTTATATTTATGTGTTAAGCACATTTTTTGTTCCATAGATACAAATAGCTCCCCCTCACCGATTTCGGTGTCGGTAGCCGATTTCATTGAAAACAGGCCAGCTACACAAGAGTTATTTCATAGCCCTCAAGTGTGTGCGCAATACACACTTGGGCATTATAAAGCAGAAGCAGTCTCTCTTCCTTTTACTCTCATAACCCAGTGAGACGGTAAACCGACACGGCTGGCGATCAGAGATCAGGCGCAGGACCGAATTTTTACATGCCTATCCGACGCATGGATCATCATTCTTGTCGACAATCAAGTGATCAGCCTGCATTGTCCTAACCAAACCTGAACGCGGGTATCGAACCCACGACCTCCGAGTCGAGAGTGAAGCTCTGAACCACTAGACCACGGAGGCGTTGTAGATACAAAGATATGGATTAAAATAATAAAGTATAAAATAAGTAAGCTGCTCGAATATTTAAATACGCAAAAGCGTCGGCGTGTGTACATTGTATGAGTTACAATTACAACAATTGTGTTTGACGCTCGCGCCGCCTCGCCGCCGTTACGGGAATGTTCAAGTGGGCGACCGGGTACATGTGTTCCGTTTATTTATTACATTTATTATTGCGCAGCGTGTGACATATAAATCCTTGCCTGTTTTTGTGTTGGCATCAGAAGTGGGATCGCGGCGCGCCATTAATATTAACATATCCCGCCGGCGATACGTCACCGCGCAATCTGTTCGCGCCGCCGCCGGCCGCCCGCCACGCCGCTGCCAACCGCCCTGCCAACTGCCAGCCGCCGCCGCGGAGCTGCCGCACCTAACTGATTAGTAATTACCACACAATACCCGCAGAACTATTATTCCAGTTTATTACTAATCTTTTTTTGCAAAAAATTAATTATAGTCTACCAAAAGATTTTGCAAGTTCTGCCAAAATGCAATATCACTGAAAAGTATTAAATTTCCAAAGATTCCGTAAAATATTCGGACGTGCACCTAATATCATCGAGTGGTAACCACCAAAGCTGGCAGCGCATCCTAATTTGATGTGTTTCGGTCGAGCACTGCCAGCCGCCTAGCGCGTCTAGACTCGCATCGCGGCTGGCAGCTGAAGGGGCATAAAAGCCGGCGAAAACAAGCGTTTAATCAAATTAAGCGGAATAATGTGGGGCGCTGACCGGCGCGGGGGGAGGGGGGGATATTTACTGCCGCGCGCGGAGACAGCGCGACGGCGCCGCCGCCCGGCGGTTGAGAAATGCATAAAAAATTACACATAGGGAAGAATATTATACTGGGTTGAGTTCTTATGTAATATCCTTATGGGATTAACTCAAAGTTCAAGGAATTTGAAGTACCAAAGACTGTTAAAACTCTGAGAAAAATAGGCACGAGCTATTTGAACACATATCGGTCGGGGCAGCGCCGGAGGCGGGGTATCGCCGCTGATGAATATTCAAAATTCGGCCGTAACGTTCGAGCTGTAGTTATGACTGACGTAAACACATATGGACGGAGGTCGTAAAACTATTGCTAAATTTGCGTTTACGGCCGTCGATAAATACGCCTGATGTGGGGAGGGGGGGGACACACAAGCACCCCCCCCCATCCCCTCCCCCGGCTGACCGGTGTCAGGTCGCGACGGTGGTTTACGAGGACGTCCGCCGCGTGGTGACCGCGTTATGTACTGGAATGTCGACGATAGATTTATGGACATTTTATGCTCTACCGGTTTAAGCTTACGGATGATGGACGGCGCCCGTCGGCCGTAGTCGAAGTCGGTATTATCGAACAGTCGATGCGAGTGTGCAGGCTTGTCTACTACATCCAGATCGATAAAATATTGCTGTATGACAAAAAAAAACTACATTATATCTACAAAACGACGACCGTACGGCGTAGTGGTTCAGCGCGTTGGTGCTCGAGCGAGAGGTTGCGGGAACGAATCCCGCCAAGGGAGCAAAAAGTTTTCAATGTTCCTGGGTCATGGATGTGAATTAAATTTGTGTAAGATTTTTATTATAATAATAAAAATCTTAAATATGTGTATAGCATAAAAAGTATTTTGGTATTGGTACATTTATTTATTAGTTATTACACACTACAATAGAACAAATATGCAACTATAGGTACATCATATTAATCTAATCCTGTTGTTAAGTAAAGTTTGTTCTACAGTTATAATAGATAATTAATAATTTTCATTTAATAATCAGACGGTTCCAAAATTTAATACTTGGATATTTTTATTTACAAAAGCACTAACAACAAAATGATAGTGAATAGAAATCTAATTTTATCTTTACATCACAATTCACAGAATAAATATAATTTTAGAATAAATAATATAATTTTGAATTTGCGATCATATTCCAAATATTGTTAGACTTTAGAAACTATTCATTTTAATTTAAGGAGGTACATATTATTATTCTACAATGCTTTTAATATAGTTAAATATGTTAAAACTTACATAGCTATATTGAAACATTTGTGATTAGTTGTGTATTTTGTTATTACATAAAGTTTGTGGCAGTGGACCCCAAACTAGGCGGAGCCTGTGTCTTGGTGGTCCGAATTGTATTTATACATATTTTATTTATCTAGAAATTGACGCGCTCACTTAATATCTATGTAGGTGCTGAAGGGCAACTTAAGTTTAATGTTAGTTGAAATTAAAATTATTCATTAAATCTAATAAAACAACATTACATGAAAGATAATAGAATTGTTAAATAATTATAGCAATAATAAAAAAGTGGTTGGGGGATGGGGGGATGAAAGGGGAGGGGCAAAAGTGTGTGTATGTGTGAGTGAGTGTGTGTGTTTGTGTGTGTGAGAACGAATGTGTGTAAGTGTGTGTGTTTAGCACATTGTCCTTTTAGTATTTCGGACTTCCACAAAATGTTCCGTTTCTGCGTAGTTTTTGGATTTAAGCCATCTTTTATACTCGGAAATAGAACTGTTTTCTAGAGAATCCAAAGGAATGTTTTTTTCTTTTGCTATTGACTGTCCAACAATATTGTGTATATAAGGTGGTAATCGCGATGCGAAAACTGTGCGTGTTTCCGTCATCCCTGGTTCTGCGTGCGAGGTGTGTTGGGATCTTGCAAATTTTGTTAACGATCTTAGGATGAATAGCTGTCTTACACTGAGAACGTCGAAAGCCCGAAGCAGTTCATTAGTTGGGTGACGACGAGTTTTACCGAGTGCGACTTTAATCACTGCGCGCTGGGCACGTTCTAGTATAATCATGTGCGACTTAGCCGCACCGCCCCATACGCCGATGCAGTACTGCAGCTGAGACTGACACAGCGCGCTGTAAACAAGTCTTTTTACTGCCAAGCTTGCGACAGGTCTTAATGATTTCATTATGTACATTACTTTACGAACTTTTCTGGCTATCGTTGCAATAAAAGGCATAAAAGTGAGTTTTTCATCCAACTCAACTCCCAGGTACATAACTGATGTAACTCGGGTTAAACGTTCGCACGTACATCTTTGAAGAAGGGGAAAAGACAGAGTGGAGCAGTTTACTCGGTGTAATCTTATGAATGTTTCCTTAGGGTTAGTAGCACCAGTAATGTGGAAAAACAGCAATTTTGTTTTCATGGTGTTAAGGGTCAGGAGGTTTTGGTTAAGCCAGTAACAGATATGAAAGATACCCTTTTCAGCAGCATAGATTGTACTCCTCCAGGATGTTCCACGAAAAATTGCCACTGTGTCATCTGCGTAGCAAATAATTTCTGCATTATGGATGTTCAGTTGCAGGATGTCGTTCATGTATATGGTGAACAGGGTTGGAGAGAGAATGCTGCCCTGAGGGACCCCACTCGTGATTTTTTGCTCATCACTCATCAAAGATCCTAGCTTTAACCTCTGCCGTCTATCGCTTAAGTAGCTCTGAAACCAGGATAGGGCGTTACCTCTTACGCCAAGGCCTTCTAGTTTACGCAATAACAGTGGAGTTGAAACCGTGTCGAAGGCTTTTGCGAGATCTAGGAATACCCCGATGCTCCTGTTCCCTTCGTCCAGAATTCCTCCGACAGTAGACGTCAGCAGCTCTACAGCGTCCTCCGTACTACGACCCTTTCTGAAGCCGAATTGGCGGTCCGATAACAGTTTGTTAACTTCCAAAAACTTTACCACACGCCTGTTCACCACCTTCTCTAGAATTTTTGAAAGGACAGGCAAGAGCGAGATTGGCCGGTAGTTTTCAATTTTTTCTTTTGGCCCTGATTTGTAAATCGGGCGCACTATGGCTGTTTTCCAACAATCCGGGAAGGTGCCCGTCTCCATACTAAGATTACATATATGTGTCAGTGGCACTAGGATAGCGGATTTAATGTATTTTAGCAGAAACGGTGAAAAGGAATCAATACCTGGGGCGCCATCTGATTTCAAATCTGTCAGTATGTTGTCTATCTCATCCGAGTCCACTGGGTAGAGAAAAATCGAACTTGAGGTAGGTAAGTTAATTTTTAGACTTCTGGCAAGCGATTCCTCAGTTTCTGATGTTCTATTTAAAATTTCAGATGTAAGTTTTGGAGCCGCCTGCGCAAAGTACTTGTTAAATGAGTTAGCCGCTTGTTCTTGAGACGCATGATTTTTTAAAAGATCGTGTGTATCGGATTTAGCGTATGTTATATCGCAAACCTCTTTTATTGTGTTCCACAATTTCTTTGGGTCTCGGTGATTTTGGGTTAGTATTTTATTTTCATAATTGTTTTTAACTTTGCGTAATAGTTGATTAAAGAAGTTACGATACCTTACGTATGTAATCTTAAGCGTCATATTGTTTGGCTCTCTTCTAACTCTTAGATGCAGGAGGTCTCTGTGGCGCATGCAACGCATAAGTCCCGGTGTGATCCAGGGCTTTAAGTTATATTTTCTTCTGCTGGTCCTTACCTCCATTGTAAATCTCTTTGTTACAGTTGTAAGAGTGTCATTAAAGGTTCTGGTTGCCTCATTAACATTGTTTGCATTTAGGATATTATTCCAGCTATTATTTTTCAGGTTTGCAAGAATTCCATCGTAGTCTGTTTTTATCTTTGTTCTGGCAAGAAATTTTTTATTTTTTTTTATTTTGTTGAGGCTGATTCCGGCTAAGGTAAGGTGGTGATCAGTTAACGAACAATTACAAACAATACCTACTGCTTTCGACTTCGATTTTATAAAAATATGGTCTAGGCAAGATTGAATACGAGTTGGGAGGGTAATAGCAGGAAGGAAGCCGTATTCGGTCATTGTGCTCAAGTAGGAATCAGCATTATTTAATGTTTCTTCTAGCATATTAATATTTATATCTCCTACTATTGCTGAGTTTTTAAAGTTTTTATTAGACTCTAGGACTAGTTCTAGGGAGGTTATAAAGTTCTGAGTATTAGAGATCGACGGCGATCTATAAATGCCTACAATATTTATCTGCTCTTCAATATTAACAGTTAGGCAATTGGCATCGTCAAATATTGGTTCCTGAGCTTTAGCAGACCAACAATCTTTAACGTAAATCGTCACGCCGCCGCACTTATTTATTACATTTTTAGTGTGAAAAGCATAATAACCGGGTATAGTTGGAATGGGAGGGTCTGGGGAGTTAAACCAGCACTCAGTGAACACCATCGCGTCAAAACAGATGTCAAGTCGCCTCAGAGTGACAAAGAGCTCGCCAGAAGAAGCTTTGTGTCCCAGACTTCTAACGTTACAGGATAAAATCTTGAAGTTTAGGTTCTCCAGCGCTGTTCCACAGTCCTCGAGCTTGTCTACATAATGACAGTTAATAGATAGAGTATCATCAATGTCACTTAATAGATCAGGATTATCCATAGTCCAATAAGTAAAAAGCTAGTATTATTGTTCGCGTTAACAACACGTCCGTTTGGTAGACAGGCTCGGGTAATTTTGTAGTCAATCTATTTGTCCGACCATTCCAACTCGGTAGTCTAATAATTAAACTTGAGTCTCCCAATTCACGCGTATACACCATTGTTTGTTGGCTTAGTGTGGTACCACCATAATATCTTTTATTATCACTAACAGCAGTGGCGAGGGACAACACTTTTTGTTTCATTTTGCTAAAACCGGAAGAATTATAGAATCTTATATGTATGATAACATTTGTATGGTAGTAGTGAATAATTGTGATATAATTATATGTGTGAAATATTTTAGGAAAGCTGTGGATTGTGTCTGAAAAATCATAACTTAGCAGTAATTGTGTTATAATGTGAGGCAAAGTTAATTTGTTTTGGAAATTTGTGAGTATGTTTGGATAATAAGGTAATATTAGGTTTTTTTGTGGAATGAGTAGGGTGGGGAATATGGTATATCTTATAGTAATATATTGAAAATTACATTGAAATGAAAATATGTTATTTAAATATATACAATTTAAAGTTTTTAAAAATAATAATTCAGTGACTCCGTGCCATTTAATTAGAAGTGTGTGTTCTAATGCGCTCCAGGTCAGCTGTGCAATTAATTGTGATAGCGGGACATCCTTCTCCTCTGCGCACCAGAATTTTTCCGTTGTTGACCCAACAGAAACGAAACCCGTTTTCTGAAGATCGAGCTCTGGCGTTGCGAAATAAGATACGGTTTTGCTTTGTGAGGTGCTCGTTCATAAAAATTTTTCGATTGGGTCCCGACACATCTATGTCATTAGAGGATAGGGAGCGGCGCGTCTTAGCACTTTTGATAAGTTCGTCTCTCTTAGATTTCCGTACTAATCTAACGATAATAGGTCTGGGTGTGATCGTGTTAGTCAATTGTTGTTGAACGTTAGTGCTCGGTTTAGTCTTTTTGGGTCCAACACGGGCCGCCCAGTCTATATCTGTATCCTGTAAGTCAACGCCTATCTTAGCAGCAATGACCATCGTGATGTGAGATAGATTTTCGTTGCGGTTTTCTTCTAGTCCTAAAATTTCTATCTCATTTTTTATCGCGCTTTGAGATTGTTGAGCAAGTTGTTCCTCTAGTCTGACGATAGTAGCTTTTAGTTCCGGTATGATTAGAACTTTCTGCTCCACTTCTGTGATTCTGCGATCAAAGCTGTCTAATTTTACCAGGCATTGGTCTAATCGTTCGGATAAACAGTTATTATAGTCCAGCATTTCTAGGCGAAAAGTCCGGAGTTCGGATAGAATATTCCTTTCAGTGTCGGCCGGGTCTGATTCAGCGGCTATCGGGGAACTCGATGCGGCGCGTTTACTAGCGCGAGATGCCTTCGTAGTTGCGTTCCCACTGCAGGACGAAGCGCACGCGCCCGCGACTACGCTTGCGCTGGCGCCTGTTTGTGACGTGTTTACGGTCTGTATATTACGACACTTCGTGCATAACCAATTCTCCTGTTGTTTTGGATCACCCATAGTTGAGTTAACGCAGATGGGATGAAAAGACTTTTCGCATTTTGAGCATTGTATTATGCGAGGAGTGGTTATTATTTGTGAACATACAAAGCAGTTTCTCTTCATTGTGTTTAATAATAATTCAAAAGGTTGTGTCGAGCAATCGTGTAAGTGAAATTCAGTGGTAGTGACAATTTCTGCATACAAAATTTTGTGGAATCGTTATCAGTTTGAATCCGGAGTGGGAAGGCAAATACGGATCCCAGTGAGTGCGAGCGAGAAGATTGCGTCGGTTCGATAGGTGAGTATTGTAGGTAGGTGATCAGCTGATTCTCGCAATAATTAATAGTGCATGTTTCTTTGTAAATAACAAGGAATAAGTAAGGAAATTTATCGTACCGCAAAGTTTATGTCCTTCAGCACGAGTAGAATTCACTTTCCAGTTAAATTAGCCAATAAAATTTCACGATTATATTTTTATTTGTAGGAGCTCTTGCGACGTCAATGACAGTTGACTGATTTAATACATTTCTGTTGTCTTTACACACACAACGTTTACGTACACAAGTTCTTCGGATACTTAGCACGGGGCCAGATTGACGTGGTGTGAAGCGTAAATAGATATTATTATTATAAAATAAAATTCGATATTTCAGGCGTCTCAAAAATCACACAAGGAAATGCCATTTTTGTTGTTTTATACGTTCTTGCGGTGCTGATATCAAATCTGTTCCCATTTGTTCTTATTTTTAGCTTGATTACCTCGTCGTTTGATATTTTGTTTCCTTTTTACACTAGCGACTATTTAGTTTTGAGTCTGGGGTCGGTAAAATCTAATTGTAAAAAAACTAGCTCTATGAATCAAAACCGGCTATGAAGTAGAATAGCTACCTCAACGGAGAATGAAACAAATTATTAGGGCATAGAGTTTACTGAGAACAATAAAAAAAAGTATACAAAAAGTTTAATACTGCTATAAATATATTTTTTCTTTGAAATCTTGATACACAAAAAATTCAGCTGATAAAATATTTTAAAATAGATCTAAAAGCAGCGAGTTTGAATCAATATTAGTCTCATAATCGCATAAATAATATTTACACATTTGAATCTAGGCAACAACAGGATAATTCAGAACCAAATTAGATCAAACAGTAACCCTCGCAGAGATTGGCCGGTGACGGTGGCCTGTCAACCGGATCGTCATAAACCGCCAGTTTACGAGCACTTACGATCAGCAACCCTCAGCACCTCGGCTTCGTTCGACCGAGTCACTCCATTTTCTCATTAGACTGATAAACGATTAACCGGCATATAGTTTAAAGCAAAATTTGCCTGTGTCCTTCTGACGAGATCACAACGTCCCAAGGCCACTATTAGGCAGAGAATAAATTGAATGACAATGAAGTATATATTTACAAGTATAATACAGTATATAGCAGCGTATACGGGCCACAAAAACAAAACAATATCAATACAATCATGGTATTGCGCTTAATCTCGGGCGGGAGTCCCGGCGAGCGGCGGCCGCTCGGCGCTCGGCGCGAGGAATTACGCAACGACATCCAACTCCAGTAACTGCTCCTCCGCCTTAATCTGCCGGAGCCCATAAACAACGCCACGCGCCGCAGATCCCGATACTATATCCTATCCGCACTCTAAAAGGTTCCAATTGCTTCGCGGATTCCGAAACTTTTAGCGCCGAAACCTACGACTTCGGGAAACGTGACCGTCTGCGAGGGGACGAAGGCCCAATCTCGATTGTGTTTTCGCGCAACAATTATAATAGTTTAGTTCGAGTTGACTTTTATGTGTAGCGAAATAGAGGCGACAATGGTGTGCGTTTGCAAGTTTTAAATTTATGGTTTCGACTTTTGCTAAGTTTGAGGCGGCGGTGATAAAATAGGAACTCTATTGCGCCGCTATAAAATCTATTTTAGCGTACGCTATTGTTCTGTTATTGAAAACTTCGGTGCGTTCGATCCGATAACCGAACATTGAACCGTGTCGGGTGCCTCGTAGAGTCTAAATTACTGTAGGTGATCGTTTTAAATGTTTCGGGTGATATCGAAGACCGATCGCGCGAGTGTGCACGCTATGGCGTGCACCGTAGAGGCGGTATCGGCGTGGACGGGGTGCGGGGTAATCTGTCGTTATTTTTCCGGCGATAGATCAAGGAGTTTGGCGGGAAATTGTATCGGAGCCGCTGATGTGTGAGACGAGGTGCGGCGCCGGGCGGCGGCAGCGCCGGCGGTCGGCCGGGCCGGTGCAGCCGGGTCACATCACGCGGAGAGCTCGCGTCGTAGACCCGGATAGGTCTCGTACATAGATAGATATTAGTGCGTATAATACAGGACTAGGTATAATATCACCGAGGGTGGCCAGACGAGGACGGGCGGAAAATTATTTTCTGCTCTATTTCCATTCGAGCGTTGTTTATGATCGACCGCTCCGCCGGAAAAATATCCCGCGTAATGTATTGGCGATGGCGCTCGGGCGATAACAGTTTCATGCGACATTTGGCAGCGAGCGACGGCGGCGGCGGCGGCGGCTCGACCCACTCGCACCGAATCATTTAATATTGCTCACGGATGGATTAAGGCGATTCCGCCAAACGGGTTTCGTGGCCGCCACGCGCGACGCGCAGAGCGGAGCCCGCGGCCACTTAGCTTAATGTTAAAAGGTCTTTTGTGAGTGAATAAAATATTATAACATTATTTTATATGATCCCAAATCTTATACGACCTTATTACTTTTATAATTTTGTTACTACTAAACTTCATTTAATATCTATGCACATTCTGTCGAGAAAAATGTTAGTTTATTGTAATAAATTCGACGAGTTCAAAAAGCTCTTAACGAGCGAATAGCGTTCTAAATAAACTGAGCCAAATTATCTGTTACAACATGATGGCTCTTTCCAGTTTCTGATAAAACTTGATACAGCCAGAAAAAACACAATACAAAATACAATAATATATATATTATACGATTCCTATTATATAGATTCATATTAATATATACGATAAATTTTGAGAAATCATTTAACAGTTAAGTTAAAACTTACAATTAAGTAAACAGAGTAAATAGAACTTTTATTTTAATAATTGCATGGTGTATTTTTGTTATGTCACAAAAAAACAATCACAAGAAGTTAAATATCTTAGTTATCGTTTCAGACGTTTATGAGTGGACAAGACGACTTTGCCTTAACAACAACAGGCCGCCAGATTGTGTGACGTCACTCCCAGTGGGGGGGGGACTCAAAAACACGATAATTAGTCGGCGGCCGGAGATAACAGTTTGTGAAAAAACGAGACACCGCGGTCCGGCGCCGCCTGCGGTACAGCGCACACTAGCGATGGAAATAACGTGGGTTTTGACAAAATATACCATAAATTGCGATATTGTTATAATGACAAATATATAATTTTATATATTTTAATTACCATAAAGACTTTTAAAGCCTTATAGTAATATAATTAATAAATAATTGAATTATACTTTTCAATAATTCATAATAATGGCTTTTATTTGGTTAAAATTTGGGTCTATGGTACAAAATAATATAATAGTATAATTAATAAATTAACATAGGAAAAGAAAAGTCTTCAATGAACAACTTAAAATAAATAAGTGCTTAGCTGATGAAATTTAAACAATACAATCATTTAATAATATTATGAATTTAAAATATTTTGGAAACACAATATTAGATTACGGTACTTATTTATTATGCTAGTTTTCCTCAAAGTAAATATATATATTATATCTATATATATAACAATGAATCGCTGTTCGTTAGTCTCGCTAAAACTCAGCTGAACCGATTCGGCTATTTTGGTCTTGAAATGTTCGAAGAATTCCCGGGAAGTTTTAAACGGTTTCTATACTCAACGAAGTGGGCACGGTTCAGCTAGTTATCATTGAATATAGCCCGATGTGAGGCACGATGTTCGTCGTGTTACCAGGTCTGTAGTGTGCGAAGGCAGTACGCTTTCAAATCCTTAACAATGACAGTCTCTTGGGCGGGCGTCGGCGACGCGGCGGCGCGGGCGGTGCTGTTCTAAAGACTTCCCGCGATTGTGGGCCGGTTATCCTGGTATATCATTAAACCGTGCCCATTGTCCCCCTCCCCCTGGCACCCCCGGCACCCCCCGGACAGCAGCCGATGGAGCAGCGATTGTGCCGACATCCTCTCATTTGCCAGCACCTGGTGTCACAATGGGCCTCGCCCGCGGACGTCTTGGCCTGGCTCCGCGTCTGAAGTGGGCGACAATTACCGGCTCATTGTGGCCACTGAAATACATCATTTAAATTTTATCTCGATTGGGACTTTTAGTTTTTGTTTTCGAACGAAAATGGCACAGGATTATAATACCTCCTACCTAGCAGAAATAATTAATAAAATTCGAAATAATATAGTCTTAGACCGGTTTATCAAAAGTGTACGTCCATTAAATATTTAAATAAATTCGAGAGCGATGTTGTGTGATGTCGTGTCGACGACAACCACACTACATTTAGATTATAAAAATTGTCGCGCAAAGTGAAACAATCTATTGAAAATGTAAGTACTCAAAAGTAAGAGGGTTCTATTGCTCGAAAGCGGGGGAGCTACTCACGTGGGGAGCGGTAACTCGTGAGGGACTAATCGCGTGGAACAGATGGGCCGCGCGCGAGTTGACGCCGGCTCTGAGCGCTCCCGCCTGACGAGACTCCGCACACCACGTCAACCGAGCTGCGCGGAGCTTAGCGATCTAGATATCGAGAATGAACTTGTGCGATAGAAAACAGTTAAATTATAATGAATCAGGCAATATTATCAGTAGGTAGGTCCAAATTGTCATAATAATAATAATAATAGTTGTTTGGTCACAAGCCCGCAACTTTAGACAAAACACAACCCCGTAAGGGAGAAAAGAAAATTTAAAAAACAATAATAATAATAATAATATCTTTATTTGCAAGAAATTTGGGGAAATAAAAAATGACATTAATTGATTATGAGGTACCAACACAATTCGCTAATACATTTTAGCATGCAAAATTTTAAATCTTTATAACACAACATTCTAGTTATACTTAACTACACATATCTGTATTTAGCTGTTGCGATAAAACTAGCTATTCCAGCGATCTTTTTACCGCCTTAGTATTAAATTTCTTGACAAACTGATCTCAGAGCCACCTACCGGGTCTTATTTAACAATACACTAAATCTTCAAATACCACTACAACATCCATTGGTGATAACGACGTAAAAATTGGTGCAGTAGTCTAAGTTCATCGCGAACAGATAGACGTGGCGGAGCATTTTATTTTATAATATTATATACGTGCATCAACGTATTTTTTCCCGACTTCGGCGAAGCCAAAAGGAAGGGTAATGATTTTGGCAGTCTATGTATTTATGTTTGTATGTATGTATGTATGTTCCCTCGTAGCGGCTAAACTACTGGTCCGATTTTAATAAATGAGGTATCATCGATTGGTGATGATACCGCGAGTAACATAGGCTATATAATTTTTCGAAAAATTTTGGATTTTGAAAATTAAAACTAATAAACTACGATGGTACGACCACGGCTCTACCTTGACCATTTTTGTACCTATGCATATCTGGATTTCAAATTGAATTATTTTCTTGTTTCCGCCTTTTTAGGCCCCTTTTTTGCGAAGTCGGGTAATAGTTTTTAAACTTTTTTTATCAAGTAGTTTTATTTTAACATTGACATGGTAGCTCTAACATTTATAGCCATTTGCCCGGTGGCGTGCGGCGTGCGCGGGGGATGAATGGGTGGGGGGTAATTGGATTTCATTGTGGTCGGCCGCGGCACTTCAAAAACTTAAAACACTCACAAAACGGGCGCCAGCCTTTTCTTCGTTTTCAATTTATATCACAAAGTCGGCCTCACCGCTGGCGCGTTCAATATAACACTTTTCAAGAGTATTGCGACGCGTTTTCAATAACCTGGTGTTTTTGTACCCAGTTTATAGTTCGTTAAAGTAATATTTAAAATCATCAATCTATATTAATAAATAGCTTATATTGTATACAATTTAGACAGTGTAGCACTGTCGTAGTACACAGTCTAGACAGCGTAGCACTGTCGTAGTACCCAGTCTAGACAGCGTAGCACTGTCGTAGTACCCAGTCTAGACAGCGTAGCACTGTCGTAGTACCCAGTCTAGACAGCGTAGCACTGTCGTAGTACCCAGTCTAGACGGCGTAGCACTGTCGTAGTACCCAGTCTAGACAGCGTAGCACTGTCGTAGTACCCAGTCTAGACAGCGTAGCACTGTCGTAGTACCAAGTTTAGACAGCGTAGCACTGTCGTAGTACCAAGTTTAGACAGCGTAGCACTGTCGTAGTACCCAGTATAGACAGCGTAGCACTGTCGTAGTACCCAGTTTAGACAGCGTAGTGCTGTCGTAGTACCCAGTTTAGACAGCGTAGCACAGTCGGAGAGTGTACGAATATACAAAATTATATAAGTCACGGGAATGTATTCAACTTCGACTGTCACGACATTCAACGTAGTATTTTGAGTTCGTAAATACTCTAGTAAAACACTTATAATAATAACATTTGACAAAAGAATTTGCAAATACAAACGCGCTAGGTGTCACATTAGGAGTGGTCGCGCGAGCTCCGGCTCACATATAATTACGCCATTATACTTTTAAAATGACGTCGTTAGGTTAATAGGACGCGGTCCGTGTTTGCTTTGAAATGTAGCGCCGAGCGCCGGGAACTGAGCTCGCGGAGCCGCTGCACCTGAATGTTTCAAATTATTGTCCTAATGACACTATTTCTTGCTAATACTCGTTTTAATTTGCTCGCAACTAACTCATTTCGTATGTGATGTCGTTTAATGGAATATTTGTGAATATAATAATTTTATACAATGTAAATTGTGTACTTGTTTTTTGACTGCCTGACATAATGTAATGCGTGAACTTTATAATTATATATAACGAAAAATGCTGTAAGGAGTTGCTAGGTCGATTTCTATAAGAACTAAAACTGCATCAGCTGCATATAGAGTTTACTATTAATGTACCACACACCTTATAGAAAATATATAGGCTATACTATTAATTAGTGATAATATGTATGAGTATGAGTCACGTATATAGAGTTTAATATGATGTTGTGGCATTTCTCATACATACAATATGATAGTCAAAAGTAAGTCTTTCAGCGCTGGCACTTTCACAGTATTCTCTACATAGGAGACACATATACCCTAAAGTAACATTTATTTTACACCGTGTATAATTCAAAATCAAAATCAATCAAAAATCAAAATCAAAACATTTTATTCAGAATAAATTTTTACAAAATGTTTTCTGAACGTCGAGACTATTTGATGCCTACCACCGGTTCGGGAACTAGCCCAGCGAGAAGAACCGGCGTAAGAAACTCGCGTGGGGCCATCTTTTACCAAAAAGATGGAAAATTGCTCTTTTTTAAGATTTACAAATGTCAGAACTAAAACTAAATAACAAAAGTACAGTAATTTTATAGTATTTAAATATAGCCTTGCAGAGGGCTACCTTATTCCCAAGGTGTGCTGTCATTCATAAAATCATTTACTGTATAGTAAGCTTTTGCACACAAACGTTCTTTGGCTACTTTCTTAAACTTATTGTTAGAAAAATTTTGAACGTTTTCTGGGATCCTATTGTATAGGCGTATACATTGGCCCTTAAACGATTTTTTTTTTTTTTAATTCGTTAATTTTATAATATTCATAATATAATACAGGTTATTTTTAAGAAGAAAATGGATGTGTCTGAATTCTCGGATTTTTTGAACCACTGGACCTGTACAGCAGACTCATATATTACAAGATATCCAAAGATACTATAAAACCGTTGTGCATTAGTACGCGGCCCGCGTGACGACGACAACTGTCATACGATCAGCACTGTGTCGGCGTCGGTAAATATGAATCGCGTCAAGAGGCATCTCGACGCACGGCGCAGCGTGTTGCAACACGCGAAATGCAACACGCGTAGTGATCACACAGTGAAATCTTTGCGTGTACT
The DNA here is from genome assembly GCA_905187575.2 of Celastrina argiolus. NCBI lineage: Eukaryota > Metazoa > Arthropoda > Insecta > Lepidoptera > Lycaenidae > Celastrina > Celastrina argiolus. The sequence continues at coordinate 16,438,532 of LR994597.1, forward strand.
AAATAAAGTAACATTTTTAGTCGCACTATGTGCTCGTGGCGCCGCATCTCAGCGTGAACTAACCCTAAGGGCCCGCCGCGCGCCGCCCGGATAATAAACGATACGTTTACTAAAGAGACCACACTCGATTAGGTTCGGCTTCTCCGTAGCTACTTGTAGGGGGAGTAGGCAAACTTCAGTATCACCTGTTTGTCTACACGTAAATATTTGCATAATAAACTTAATGATTATATCATACAACCTGATAAAACCAACACAATAGACGTGACGACATTAACAAATAAACAAAAATTTTATGATTTCAGGGTAAAATAGATATTAAAAGGATTTTAAATACTGATATACTTTTATATAAAATAATAATAGCTCCCCTCACCGAATTCGGTGTCAGTAGCCGATTTCATTGAAACCAGGCCAGCTACGCAGGAGTTATTTTATAGTGCCCAAGTGTGTGCGCAATACACAGAAGCACTCTCTCTTCCTTTTACTCTCATAACCCAATGGGACGGTAAACCGACACGACTGGCGAGAGATCAGGCGCAGGACCGACTTTTTACATGCCCATCCGACGCATGGATCATCTTTCTTGTCAGAAAATCAGGTGATCAGCCTGAATTGTCCTAACCAAACTTGAAAACAACTTTTTTTTTTTTGTTGAACCAACGCGGGAATCGAACCCACGACCTCCGGGTCTAGAGCGAAGCTCTGAACCACTAGACCACGGAGGCGTGTTTATATAAAAGTTTGTGATTATTAAGATTTTCAATAAATTAAAAGATTAAAATAGTGCAATCGACCATTTTGACTGAAACACCGCATTACAGCGCATGACGTCACGTCTAGGTAAACATCACTGTCATGGTCCATCGCTGCTGTAATTATATATTACTTTTTTTATCTATGGTTTACTTAACCATCTGATGTTTACCTAGGCGTGACGTCACACTTCAATCTATTTTGGCGAACTATTAAAAATATATTACAGAAAAGGCTATAATCTTCAATATTTATTAGTTTTTTTATCGAAATAAAGGTTTTTTCATAATTAGAAAATGTGTATCCACTTTACAAAAGTTGATTTTAAAATCTTTCGTCATGCCTATTGTAATGGACAAATGAAATAATAGTCAACGTAGAATGTATAAGAATTGTAACCACGTGATAGAAGAGTCGGTAGTAAAAACTGGTGTAACACGCCGCTTCCCGCACGATGAGCTCAAACTTAATATGTGGAAAATAAACGAAAACGATCGCGTGCGGGCGCGCGTGTGCTACATAGTGTAGTATGACAGTATACAGTAGATATAGACTAGAATCAGATAGACTAGGCAAGACTAGGGCTCATAAAATAAGTTCATGGCTGGTATGTGCGGGTGGCCTAGGACCTCCTGACACGTGGAGACTAGACACGTGCTATCGGATGTGGTGCTCCAACACTAGGCACACTGATCTTAAAATTTCTGGACGTCAAGGAGGAAGTCTGGAGCTAGTTTTGCAATCCACCCATCACAATGCTTATATCGTAGATACCAATTAATGCGATTAATTCAGAAAAATGTGAATCTATTTGGAACTGTCGTTGAGATAATTTAATATAATTTATTTTCGAACCATAATAATTATAACATACCATGTATAACTACAATTTTAAAGAATATGTTTACATATAGAAATCGTTTTATGTAGTTGCTATACTTAATCATAATAACGTTGCAGTTTTGTGATGTTAGCAATTAAATCTTGGACCCCAAACTAGGCCGAAGCCTGTATCTTGGGTCCTGATATGAGATAATACAGTATTTTTTTACTTGATAGTTATTAAATTTATAAAAGGCAATAATTGACATAAAGTAATAAGAAGTTCGTTACCCGGTACACCTACACGAGGAGGTTGTTACTATGTTGACAGACGCGGAGATATATTGGAAAATATTACGATTCTGATTTGAAAATGTTATGGCTCAGTAAAATATGAACGACAATAAATTACGAATATTTTGCAACTTTGACATACGAGTAGTGGTGAATACGAAGTGTTGTAGGCAACTCTATCATAAAAATAGCTCTATTACTTTGTTCGTGCCGGCCCATTCGTGGCGAGGTGAACGGTGCACTTTAGCACGAATAGGCCGGCACGAACGAGGTTCGCCGGGAACCTCATACGGCGGAGAGTTCGTCTTTGTCTCGCGCGTCACGTACCTCACAGAAGGCACCCCCACCTCAGGAGGCGAGCTATAAATATCCGCCGGGTTTAATTGCGCCCCGCGCGGCACTTTATTTGAATAATTTTTACTGGGCTCACGTGCGCAGACGATAATTGATCTCGCAGGCGACAGGAATACTAACACGCCGCCGCGGTTCTGCACAGCGCGGTAACACTGATGGGCGGTAACATTCTATGATGTCAGTGTACTGTGACTAAAAAAAAATAGCTCCACTCACTGATTTCGGTGTCGGTGGCCGATTTCATTGAAACCAGGCCAGCTACGCCAAAGTAAAGTAAAGACACTCTCTCTATCTTTTACTCTCATAACCCAGTAGGACGGTAAGCCGACACGACTGGCGAGAGAACAGGCGCAGAGACTTTTTACATGCCCATCCGACGCATGGATCATCTTTCTTGTCAGACAATCAGGTGATCGGTCTGCATTGTCCTAACATTGAAAACAACATTTAAATCACTGTGACTACATATTGTATAGGTCGCCATATGATGCCCGCTACCGAGCCCTTGCAGACAAGATGCAGAGCGGCATTTACGTTCACAACCAGCTTCTCTTGCCGACTCTGCGATAGACCGTCCGTTCTCAGATTTGTTCGCATAGTCACGAGAGAAGTTGTTACACGACTCGCGTTAGAAATATATATTATATTGTCTGTAATAGACTATAGTTAATGTTATATTATATAGTACAGACAATAGCTAAAAAATTAAACGCAATGATTAGTTTTTGGCCAGTTTTGGATTTTGGCAGTCGTCAGTTCGTTGGCGCCCAGAAGAATTCTGGAGTCTGAAGGAAGGTACAGAACTCAACTATAATATTAGGTCCTTATATATTATGAAATTGGCGTTTTGTATGGGAGGAACATAAAGGCGATTTTTTCATATTAAAATATATTTTATTAATCAAAGTGTGTACCATTGCTATCTATACACTTTTGCCATCTTATAGGTAGTTCATTGATCCCTTTACTAAAAAAACCATTCGGACGGGAATCAATGAAATCTTTGAAAGCGGTTTGGACTGCCTCATCGGAATTGAATTTTTTTCCTTGCAAGAAGTTATCCAAATTTCTAAAAAAATGGTAATATGTTGGAGCAAGGTCCGGAGAGTACGGTGGATGTCTTAGACACTCCAATTGAAGCTCCTCTAATTTGGTAGCCGTCTGTTGGGCCGTGTGTGGTCTAGCGTTGTCTTGAAGCAGCAGTGGCGTAGAGCGATTGACAAGTCTCGGTTGTTTAACGGCGAGCTTTTCCATCATGGTTTGCAGTTGCTGACGATAGACATCAGCCGTAATCGTCTGACCAGATTTAAGAAAACTATAGTGTACGACACTGGGACTAGTCCACCAAACGCTTACAAGTAACTTTTTTTGAGTCAATTTTCGCTTGGGGCAAGACTTTGCTGATTCACCAGGGTTCAGCCATTGCGATGAGCGTTTACGATTATCGTACAGGATCCACTTTTCATCACATGTAATGATCCGATTTAAAATTCCTTTATTATTGTGCCGGTTGAGCAACGTAACGCAGCAGTCGACGCGCGTTTGTCGGTTTGCTTCACTCAATTCATGAGGCACCTTTCAAGCTTTTTCACCTTCCCAATTTGCTTCAAGTGGATTAAAACGGTTTTGTCACTAACACCGCAGCCTGTAGCTAACTCTGATGTGGTTTGCGATGGATCTGCTTCCACAATAGCCTTCAATTCATCATTATCGACCTTGGCCTCCGGCGGTCCACGGGGCTTGTTCTGCAGGTCAAAATTTCGAGAACGACAGGGTTGAAACCAAAAACGCACCGTGTTTTCTTTTGCGACACCACCCCCATACACATCATTAATCCTTCGAGCCGTTTCTGCAGCACTGGTGCCACGGTGGAACTAGTACTCGTAAATAATGCGATATTTTAAGTTTTCCATTTTGTGAAATGAGTGACGCAGAAAAAAAGCAAAAGAGAAAAAAACAAATGAATTACGGTTTTTAAAACACAAATGCATGAGTAAATTGCTGTTTTAATTTGAATTTGGAATTCCTAACCAAAGAGGATATATTTAAGATCAAAGTGGCCAGTACAAAACGCCAATTTCATATATAAAGACCTAATATTACCCACAAAACACAGGTATACATATTCAATTATTAATGGTTGGGCATTACGATGTCTACAGACAATAGTATTATCTAGTGTAGCACCCCGCTGCCGGCACGCGGGCGGCGCTGTGATCGCGTGTATAATACTTTTAGGTGGAATTGGAATTCCCGTTTTTTCCTACGCTGCTAATCCGTCGTTTGTATGCGCGCTCACGAGGCGCGGGAGGGGGGGGGGGAGCGGGGGGGTTTAATTAGATGTTATAGTAACGCCGGGATGACGTCCGATCACCGCCGCACGTGCAGTTAGTGCATCACCTCCCTATATATTGTGTGAATGATTAGTAATTTAGTAGTTATTCAACGACAGTCGGAAACTAAACATATTTAATTAGTATCCCCAAGCCTGCACATTGCACGGTGACCCTGCCAGTGCTGCCTCGTGGCAGCGCTGCGCAGACAAACTATTGGACATTCAAATGACAGTGAAGAATAAATAGCAGTGAAAATATGTTCTTTGAATATAAAATATTTAAAAAATTAACTAATTAAGTGAATATTTTTTTGCATTTTTTTTCATTGCAACGGGCTCAAATACATTTCCGTGCGACTTAAGTTCGACAATACTATCAAATTATATAAATAGTACCTAAAACACTGTCTTATTTTTTATCATTTGATGAAACATTAACTATGTAGACGCCTGGGGGCTGATTCAAGATGCCATCGCTAATTATCGCTTACAAAGTTCGATAGCAAAATGTATGGGAGTTGACATAAAGTACGCTAAATGACATACCAAATCGCGATCATTTAGCGTAGCTTATGTCAACTCCCATACATTTTGCTATCGAACTTTGTAACCGATGATTAGCGATGGCATCTTGAATCAGCCCGCCTGTACTCGGCGGGCGCAGCAAGGTGAAGTGTCGATAAGTCCGCCGCGCAACTGTAACCCGGAGCCAAATTCCATCTCCGTTTCGTAACTTTTTCAGGCTTCGTCGGGGATGAGTGATCGTGGAAGTTGCGTGGATTATGAACCCCAACTTTTAATTGTGTAACCGGAGCGCCCGCCGGCCGCCGCACACTAATGGCGACCGCTCGGGGTCCGCGCCCACTGGGACGCCTCGGCCGCCGCGGGACCGCGGCACTAGCACATAGATCAAATTCTGAATACATGACCGCGGCTCATCTGGTATCGTTCGGGGTCACCATCAGTCAATCATTTGTTTTCCACATTCGACACAAGCGGGTGTAAAAAGAACAGTCACTATATTATTATATCCTTGGGATATGATTATACTATCTTTTCTCTTTCTAGAAAGTGTTTTTTTTTACATAGGTACATATTTTTTTTTGCTTTTTCGTTACGACCTTTGCGGTCGTCGTTTCGTTTCTGACAAAAAAAACAAAAAAAATACAATATTTCCAAAATTTATGAAAGGTTTATCATATTATTTTGTCAAAGATATGGTGACTGTTCTTTTTACACCATGTATAACTGGACCTTGTAGCGCCACCGTTGTATCTTATAGAAGTATGCTATCGCGTTATAATTTTATGTCTTACTTAAAGATTGATAAATCATTATTAATGCGGGCTGTCAGTAAACGAAGGTCTTTACATTTTGTTACTTAATTTTTTATGTACCTATGTGATCTACATAATATTATACTTTGTAGCGTCGAAAATCAATTTATTTATTAGGTATGTACAATTTCGCAAGAAATTCGCGAAACCCCAGCGCTCGAGGGCCTGCGCGTTAATATTCCGCGCGGCGTCCCGCGGCCGCCGAGTCCCGAGTCGGCCAATATCGACACGCTATCACGTCATGGCGTGACAAATTCACTGACAAATGCCCTCCCATCGCCCTCCGTCGCCCTCCGTCGCCCGCCGACCGGCGAGGCCAGATTGACTCCCGATTGATGCCTCCTCGTCCGGATTCTCAAATCGCCGAGCCCGCCGCGACGTGACAGATCGCCGCGATACGATCCCGAAATATCCGTCCTGGATCCGTCCCGCTGGCGCCGATCGGGTTCACTTCCTGCGCGGGACTCTGATATATCTACGCGATTGTACTCAGCGAATTGTACGATCTGGGCCCTATTTCTCAGGCCTCGAACGAAATTTCGAATATTAGTATATCCCGCTCGCATGCGCGGTAAATCTCATTTGCATGAGCGGGACAGACCGATAGTACAAACCAAGGCCAGTATAAATAAAACAATCTCAATCGAAAACTCTACTTGAGATAATATTTGACAGATTAAAAAAACGTTTCGTTTCACTTTAAAAAATGAAGAACCCTACTTTTGTTACATACTTTAATTTTTTTCTTTATTAAAACGTAAAAATAAAGATTATACTTATTTTAATGTCTTCTGTCATCTATATTATTAATACTACGGTATAAAAAGAAAAAAAAATAAAGTACTATGTAACATTAATAAAGTTGTTCACTTTTAAACGTGAAACGAAACGTTGTTATATCTGTCAAACAGGTTCTTCAGGAGAGGTTGAGATTGTTTTATTTATACGGGCCTGAATTTAAAGCGACGTTAGCAAACCGTTTGGGATAGTGCGGGCGCGGCGGGAGCGGCGTTACCGACAGCTGTAACTACATCACGAGCACTCGAGTGTTGATAAATATTGGCGGCGCGTCGCGGGCGCGGGGGGAGGGGAGGGGGGGGCAGAACAAACTGCGAGCAAAAACCCGCTGCGGCGGCACACGTCGTGTCCTCAAATATTTATGGACCACTCCAATCCGATCGCGACGCAGCCGCGAGAGTAGGCTCCGATTAGGGGGCGGGCTACTAGATTGCTGTTAATTTAGTCACTTTTCTGTACGTCGCCGCTTGTATCGGCCACTATCTGAGTCACCGAGTAGACTGCAACTTAATGCTGATCTTACTCCTCACATCCCAGCATATAGTATACTGAGGCTCACACTTATTAAACTGTTTAATCATAGCGGGCGGTTGTCCTAATGTTCACATTCGACTGTTGTGGTCCGCGGCAGCACTGGCCGCTCGCGCCTGGACTACAGGTCCGTAATGAAATTCCAAAGTGATACTCGCTGTATAATGCACAGTGGTGCGTAGACGAGTCCTTACACAGCACTCACCGGCCGCGCCGTCGACCTCGAGAGGCAAATCACATTAACTGCCAAGTTACTTTACATAATATAAAAAGAAAAAAATATTTTGAAATTATTTTTCATTAGGTATCTTATTCATTAAAATTTAACATTGTAACAAAGTGTTGATATAAAAATCAACATCAACATATTATTCCAAATAGAATGGTAAGTATGAGATTAAACGACAAACTAAAAAAGGGGTGTGGTAGTTTTAAAAATATTCGATATTTTTAATAATCGATATCTTTTTTCTAATCTAATAATCGATTTTTTTTAAACGAATTTAAGAAAAAAGATATCGTTTATTAAAAATATCGAATATTTTTTACATCCCTAATTACTAAGCTTACCAGTATAATAAACAAAAATCATTGATGATTAGGCAAACGTATATTTAAAAAAAAGTATTCTGTTTCACGTGATTCAAATGTATTTAAGCAAACTAATAAGACGGTACCTAATCAAAAAAACTAAAAACCTCTACCTAATGATTTTTTTAACTTTTCCTTATTTTGATAAAACTCTCACAGTTATTTTACATGAATCTCACGACACCTCTAGCTACAATCCATTGATCCGTTCAGGCTGCGGAGCGTGACAAACGATTATAGACATATATGACGTATGTAGGTACATATCTACAAACATACGTATACATACATATCTTCTGGTGCAGTTTGTTTAATTCTATAAACAGTTAGAAATACCTATATCCACCTGAACTGTCCAACGACAAACTCTATAGTGTCTGCCGGCATACGCGGTGTGCGGTGCGCCCACATCGAAAACCGTAGACGATAGACCGTGCGGGAGGGACGCAAATTAGGTGCAGCATTAGCGGCGCCGGCGGCCCGCGCGCAAATACGGGCCGTGATTGAGGCAAACACCCCTCCCGCGCGGCCCGCCCCCGCCCCGCAGCGGCCTTCGCGACGGGGAAACAAGAAGGCCCAGGTAATCCCCACTGAACATAAAATGAAACAAAAGTGGCCGCTGATTAAAAAACTTCACCGACGCATCTCCTAGTTTTTCATTCGTCGAACGCCTACCGGACCAAGTTTGCTAATAAAAACTTGTTCAAAGTTAAGAGCCGCCGAGTGAAATATTCATGTATTACTTCAAACGCAATATTTAAGCTGCGGGCGATTCGAGTTTATGGGCTCGCACGTCCGTTCCCGACAGTCACGATCCGACCGACCGGCGCAGGACCAGCGAGTAGCAGCCACGCCCCTGACCAGTCCGGTGGGTCGGTCCCCGATTCCCCGTAAACGCCAATTCTCTCGCCAGCTCTCGCGATTGTCGAGGGCAGAACTTAACTATTAGCATGGCCTACCATCCCATACAATCTATCTTTAATACAAAAAAAATGCAATAGATCTCGCTACTATTAACAATCATATAAGTATACAAATAAATAAAATTTGAAGTGTATGTTTGTAACTTTTAATTAGCAACGTTTTTTTAAATGCATAATTATTATGACATTTTAAACGATACTAAAATCGAAAATGCAATTTAAAAAAACTGTCTGTCTATCGGCATGTCTGTTTGTTCCGGCTAATATTTGGAACGGCTAGACCGATTTTGACGAGACTTTCAGTGGTATATAGCTAAAGCTATAAGGGGATTAACTTAGGCTACTTTTCATCATCATCATCACCATCATCATCAAGGTAATGATCTCCGAATCGGCTGTGACGGGAGCATTCACCGACCGTTAGCCGAAGAAAGTCGTGTTAGTTACACTATTTATAACTCAATAACGGCTTTAGGGGTTTCGCGTTACAGGTTCCCGGATTGTGGGTTCCCGGGTTGCGATTTCAGCGTTGCGGGTTCCCGGGTTGCAGGTTTAGGGTTGCGGGTTCCGCGTTGCGCGTTGAGGATTGTGGGGACCGTGTTTAGAGTTCCACATTGCCGGTTCCGCTTTGCGGGTTACACGTTGAGGGTTCAGAGTTGTGTTAAACTATGTATATGCTTAACGAAGTGAGCACGCTTCCAATTTAAATGTCACTTATTCACCGCGCAATAAAGAGGGTGTGTCACATTAATTTTAACGAAATTATTTTTTATTTTGTTTACATTTTATATCATCATGGGTTCGTAACGAAGTAGGTATACCTTATATATACTTCTATACTATTATCTATACTAATATTATAAAAAGGAAAGATTTGTATTTTTGTATGTAACGAGTTAACTCAAAAAGTACTGGACCGATTTTAATAATTCTTTTTTCATTAGAAAGCTACATTATCACGGAGTAACATATTATGCTATATAAAAATCAATTGCTCGTAAGTCTCCCTAAAACTCGAGATCAGCTGAACTGATTCGGCCATTTTTGGTCTTGAAATATTCGTGGAAGTCCCGGGAAGGTTAACACGGTTTCCATACCCAACGAATTGGGCACGGGTCAGCTCATCAGCAGTAGTAATATAATAAATTTAGTAATAAGGACGTGTTCTACGTTGTTTAATACAGATTGTTGTTACTTCTCTGTTCTCGAATTGTTTAACAGTGTGTAGGTACTTACTACAATTACAGTAGCTTTCATTTTAACTACATATTACACCGATTACTATGTTGTTAATGATCAGATTTGCGTCATTCTATTTCTGAATTGAAATTCAAAATTGAATTGAATTTCAAAAGTCATTAAAAGTTCTGCTATTCATCGATAGATGGCAATAAAAAGTATTACCGCTGTGCGGGCTGGAGTGGGGGGTGTTAGGTTATTTTCGTTACGGAATTTCTGGATTCGGTCTCCACGCTCAAGGCCCGCGATAGAAGCTATGCAATAAATAGCTAAAAACCCGATTGTACATTGTCGGGTTCTTTTAAACGTATAACCATATCACCTAGTATCATTTTTAGCTCTTACGTTCTAAACACGCTTATTTATCCAAATTTTACATACTATACAGGACCCGGCTTCTCTCTGAAGGAGAACGAGGTACCAGCTTTCGCCACTGGTGCACAAAGAATATTTCATGCGTTATTTCATACAATTGTATCAAAAAACAAGTGAGGAATGTGATGACATCTGTTGGGAGTTTAACGTAACTTTTAGCCTGTGAGTCTGCGTAGCTGCTGCTGTGAGTTATCATAATAATATTCAATATACATAAATTAAATTCTTAAAATAGTTATGCAGGTATTTAATATTTATAAAAAATGACATTACTCGTATAAAGGTAAATTTTAATTTAGGTTAGGTGGTAACTAAAGGTGGCCCCGCGCGAGTTTCTTAAGTTTAAGTTACTTACCTTTTTTGAAATAAAAGATTTTTCATTTTCATTTTTTCATTTTAACATTAATAATAATATTATGTATAAATAATATTATCCTTTATGTACTAGACTAGACCATTTATTTAGATTTAAAAAAAAGTAGTAAATGTCAAAATTAAAAGAAAAGAAGGGGGAATAATATGGGGAATAATAATACGCTCACGCTCGACACTTCACTTCACTGAGTTTTACGAAATCTATTTATTCTAATATAATTTATTTATAATGTCTAATGGCAATTGTAACTTATGTCTAGCAGTGAATAGAAGGACTATTAACATAATGAATACACATTTACAAACATTATACGAGAAACTAGCCAATTTTAAGGTAAATAGATATTTTGTTTTGTATGTTTACATTGATGTTGATTCAGTTTTCTTGTTTCATTTAATAACAAATACGCTTTCGCAAGTTACAAGTAATAAATGTCTTTAATAGTGAAATTTTATACTCATCTAAAATTAAAGCCAGCAACAGTTTCCATTATACCCATTAGATATCTATTATTTTTCGGTTAGCTAAGCGTCGTACGTGCACTAATAATTATCAACTACATAATAGGTAATATGAATGCTCAAATTACGAGGAGAAAGCCCGCCAGCCATAAAGTTTTTATACTATACAAAATTAAACTCATAATGACTCCATATTTCAAACTTGTGTTCTCACTTAAAAGTTATTGCAAAATGCAATTTTAAAAATCTGACACTGAGACTCATGCTTATGTGATTGGTTGCAGGTTAGTCCAAACTTTGGCCTGTGGATGTGTTATGTTTGTTACACAAAACTGAAGCAATGTCATCAGCTCAGCAAGTTGGCTAGACGGACTCGCTGTTTTCTGACTACTGGATTACTACAGGTGTTTAATAGATTTCATACATTTTGATAATATAAGAAATACATAAATCTTACAGTATCATTTCTATATACCTACAAAAAATGTAATAATTAATTAAATTTATTTCCAAGTTGCAGAATTCTTAATTTTTTTATTTAAACACTAGCTGACCAATGCCACGTTTAGCATGCAAACCATTTAAACCTTCCCTGGACTTTCACGATTATTTCAAGACCAAAAATAGCCTAATCGGTTCAGCCATTCTCAAGTTTTAACGAGATTAACAAACAGCAATTCATTTTTATATATAAGAAGATAGATTGATTGCTATTGTTCATAAGTCACCAGTTTGATAACATAAAAAAAGTATAATAATTTTTGTGTTTCTTTCAGGCAAATATTAAACTGAAGTCTGACGGTATGGGGCTGGTGACTCTGTCGCGCTCCACTACCTCACACTTTGCCGTTCCCACCCCCAACTCCACCAGTATTGTAGAAGTGCTGGTAAAAAAGGAACCCTTGTTTGCAATAGATAATTTTGATAATGAAGGTTATTATACTTATTTTGTTTATTTTTTTTAAGTTTTGCTAATTATAATGTAGATACTCAGTTATCTGTACTTTAATTTTAAAGAAAATGCAATTATCATGACAAAATTGTTTAATTAACAACAAAAAACAGTGAGGTGATAAGTTTGATGTGTTAGTGTGTGTGTCTATCTGTGGCATCATAGGCGTGACATTCTAAACTCCTAAACTGAGGAACAACGTAACACTGGGACAGTGGCACATAGAAATTCTTTTTACAATTTGTTTATAATAGTACAAATTCCTGGATGTTAGTCAATTTATGTGTTTTGTGATATCATACTACTATTATAAATTGAGAGTATGGATGGATGGATGTTTGTTACTCTTTTACGCATGAATTTACTAAACAGATTTCGATAAAATTTTGTAGGTTAGTAGTTTACATGCTGGATTAACACATGTGCTACTTTTTACCACAGAAAAGCTACAGTTTCTGTGGGATTATATTTTTAAAAAATTATATAAATTATAAAAATAGGATCTAGTCTACACTAATATTATAAAGAGGAAATATTTGTATTTTTGTATGTAACGACTTTACTAAAAAATTACTGGACCGATTTTAATAATTCTTTTTTCATTAGAAACATTATCACTGAGTAACATAGGCTATATAAAAATCAATTGCTGTTCGTTAGTCTTGCTAAAACTCGAGATGAGCTGAACTGATTCGGCTATTTTTGGTCTTGAAATATTTGTGGAAGTTCAGGGAAGGTTTACACGGTTTCCATGCTCAATTATGTGGGCAAGGGTCAGCTAGTATTATATAAAATTAGAATGAGCCTACCTTGTGTGGAACTGAATATTATTATTCTGATTTATTTAAAAAGTAAAATCAACATAAAGAGCTAGGTAGTTGGACTAAATGCTTTTTTTTTATTTTAGATTTCGAACAATATGAAGACACTGGCAACACAGAAGATTGGCAATCAGATGATAAAAAAGAACGAAACTTCGGAAATGATAATTTTTATGAACATATCCAAGACATGACATGTTTTAAGAATAAAGTAGAAATTGAAATAAATCCACACAGTGGTATGTTGAATTTTTGAAAAAACTAATAATATATTATTATTATATAATTCATTATCATATTCATTCTTGTCTTATGGTATTTAAATTTAATCTGCATGAGCAATCTCTAAGTATGTTTCAAATCAATAAACTATTACAATAATTAATTTCAATATGAACTTTGAAATTGCAAAAAAAATGTTATATTTTTATAAAGCATTTTACTATATTTTTTTCAGATACAAATGGAGTAGATATTAAAGAAGAAATTGCTGATAATGAAATTAAAAAGGAATGTAATAGCAATTTCGCAGGCGCCCCAGAGACTATTCTGTACACATGTGACGTCTGTAGTCACATGTTTAGCACCAGGAGCCTGTTGAGAAAACATAAAACCACTCAAAACTGTAGCAAGCTAAAAGACAAACCTCGCACGGGAAAGAAGGTCGTTTGTCCTATTTGTGGTAAATTCTACTCGAACAGGCGAGTGCTCGCCAGACACAAGAGAATACATCTGGGTGTCCGACCCTTCAGCTGCGAGATCTGCAACAAGACCTTCTCGAGGAGGGACCATTACAATAAACACGCACAGAGCCATCCCGGTCTTCACCTGTACTCGTGTCAACACTGTCACATTAATTTTCCCCATGGTGCCAAATTGAAAGCTCACGAGTGTTCCGCACGGGAGGACGATCGAACATCATACTCGTGTGATATTTGCAACGAACATTTTGATCGCTGGGACGAGTATCACGCGCATAAGACCGACGCTCACGGAGTTTCGCTCTTTCCCGAAATGACCAACGAAAAAGTAACGAGCAGCGATCCCCCGGAGGAGCGAGGTAATTCTCAAACGAATGCTGACAAATCTGATGATGCGAAAATTTCAAAAACTCACGTCAACTGTTCCGATACAAAGGTAAATGTTAAAAAAAAGAAGAAATTTTGGTGCGCCACGTGCGACACGCAGTACAGCAACCAGTACCGCCTCGAGACGCACGTGCTGGCCAAACACAAGCAAGTTCGCTACGAGTGCGACCACTGCGAGAAGGTGTTCCTACGCCGCGGCAATCTGTGCCTACACCTGCGCACACACGCCGGCGAGCGCCGCTTCTGCTGCGACGCCTGCGGCAAGACCTTCACGTTCAAGAGCAGCCTCAACGTGCACAAGCGCGTCCACACCGGGGTCAAGCCGTACGCCTGCGAGCTCTGCGACAAACGGTTCACCGCCTTCGGCCAGCTCGCCGAGCACAGGCTGGTGCACAGCGACGTGCGGGCGTACTCGTGCGAGGTCTGCAAGATGACCTTCAAACGGAACCGTCACCTGAAGAAGCACATGATGTCCCACACGGGCGAGAAGCCCTACACCTGCGACGTGTGCTTCAAGAGCTTCGCCCGGAACGACAACTACACGATACACCGCCGCATCCACACCGGGGAGAAGCCCTTCGCGTGCGACGTCTGCGAATGCACGTTCAGCGAGAATCGCCACCTGAAAAAACATAAAAGCGTGCACGAGTGACGGAGTGTGTTGTACCAAAATTTTGAATTAATTAATGAAAGTTATAGACAGTATGTAAATAAAATTATCACATAAAGAAAATTTTATTATGCCACAGTTTTTTTCATTTTGAAACTAGGAGCCAGTCCACGAGGCGCGTCGTTTTACATACAAATAACCAAGGGGTTTCAAGGGTCTAAAAATGATGAAAAGAAAATAATTCAATTTGAAATCGAGAAAATATGCATCTAGGTACAAAAATGGTCCAGTGTCGAGGTCGTAACAGGAAGCAATATAGTCATTTGCCACCATTTCAACTTTGAAGACTAAAAGGGGATGCCAGTTTTAGGCCCTTTAAAAATAATTTAGGTATATTTTATTAGGTACCTGCTATGTTAATTATCACTGGTCGACACTGGTTTTGCCACACGAACTTTGATAGCTAATTTTGTTTTATCAATCTACCCTCATTATTAAAATAAATAAATAAAATCCATTTATTTCAGGCTACATGGCCCATATTATAAATACCTTACAGACTAACATACATACAAAATATACTTAAAACTACACTTAAACTACTTAAACTACACGTGTTGTCGGCGACGTGTAGCGCGCTTCATTCCGGAGTCTCCCCCGGAACCTCCGGTAGACCACACCCGTCGGCCAGAACGCCTGCGCCTCGAAGGTGGAAATAAGATGAGTCGGTACTCTCACCACAAAGGAACTAAAGTTGACCTTGTGGCGATACTCCAGACGCTCCACCCTCAAGGGGAGGGATGTCTTCTTACGGATGTAGTCCACTACATCCTTAACCTCCATGGACCAGTGCAGGCGGGACACGTACAGCGGCGTGGAGCGTACTTCACACCGCATTCGCTGCTCGGGTCCGCAGGTTGCGGTGCCGCGGTGGTTGCGGACGGCGGGCTTCTTATTCCTTCCCTCCACCAGTATGAAGCCCTCCTCATCGCACCTCCTGCTCTCGTCCTTGCCAGATTGAGGAGGCTGAGCCTTGCGGCTTTCCGTAGCCTTGCGGCTATCCTTATCCCCCTTTTTCTTCGCCCGCTGGGGATGAGTGGGGTGAGCGGCGATGCTCGCGAAACTTTTCTGCTGAGTCGCTTGTTGACTCGGCGACTGGGCGACCCGGAGGGGAAGGCTAGCGGAGGCGGCGGCGGTTGCTGACTCTTCAGATTCCGCTGACACGCAAAACTAAAAGACCGGCACGTCGTCTGGATCCGTCTGCTTCAGCAGGGAGATGATGTCCTGCACGCTTCTCTCTGTTCCCTCTCTCCGTCGCGATGGCATGTTCGCGCTCTAGCCGAGCGTCTCGTACAGCAACTGCTTGCCTGAGCAAATCTCCTCGCTGGTAAAAGAAGATTTGCAGATCTGCATGATGCTGAGCTCGTCCATGGTGTCGATGGCGTATTGGATGAACGCCAGCAACTCGTTGGCCACGAGCGCCATGGTGACATGCAGCGGCAATCAGCCGCGCGACTCGCAAACAATTAAATTTTGCTACGTAGTGTAATGCGGAGCGCGACCGTTCTATAATAGCGCTCAACGCAAGACAAATAAATCATAGGTGCCTTATGTCAATTAGCCTCATATTTGCTGTGATACGTTAATACTCATATTTAGTATTCCGTCATTTAATTAGCAGAAACGCGTGTAGTCTTTAAAGCTTGACTTTATACGATATCTGATAACATTTTCACAGGGTAAAATATGTAGACTCGTCTTGGCAACATTTTTACATGAAAATGTTTTTGGCGGGATTTCTTTTTTTTTTATCTTTATTCAAAATAAATTACTGTTACATACAAGCAAATGACAATAATTATCCCCATTCAAAAACCATTTAGGTTTACCTGTATGGGGGAGACGCTCTTATACATAGATTTAATTAGTTTAAGATGATTTATAACTAAACTAGTTAATTAAGTTAGTAGTAGTCAATTAAGAAATAAACTACTACTAACCTAATCAACTAATACTAACGTACATAACTATTTTTATTAGCGGTTATTTAAGCTTGGATTGGTTAGGAAAAACTTTATTTTATTAATTGATTTTACATACATGTTTTGTAGATCAGCTGGCAATTCATTTAAGTAATTAGGTATAACATATTTTAGCTCTCTGGTGCCATACATGTTTGTTATTTTTGGTAGACAATATTTATTAGTCTATAGTATAGGTCTTAACTGTTTAGGTCTTACATGTTCCTCTAGGTACTCAGTATTTTTCATTTCGGTGAGAATACAAATTTTATTTTATCATAAACATTATTTAATTTACGGTAGGTACACAAACAAATCTTTGTCATTGTCCTCATAGTTTAAGCTTAACTTACTAAGTTCTAACTTTAATTCCTTATTTCTTTGCAAAATAGATAACATTTTCTGTTCATTGTCATCTCTTTCCCTAAGCAGTGTTTGGCATTTATCCTTATATTCCTTTAGTTCCAACTCCCACGAGTGCCACATGAAGTTGTTCCTCGGTACGGCGGACAACAGCTGAGCGAGTCATCATTTTGCTATTTATTCCCGAACACTGGAAGCAATAATATCGGTTTGAAGGCTATAAGGCTGTATATTATGTAACTATATAGAATCCGCCAGGGACATGATATAGTAGTCGTGAGTATTTTATAAGGTAGTTTATACTTGAGAACCGCCAGTCTGCCTAGGATCGATCTTAATTTAGTACAAACTCGTTCCATTTGTGATCTCCAGTTAAGGCATTATCAATAATCAGACCTACATACATATGAGTATTACGTTTTCTATGGGCACACAGGCGCACTGTGCCATACTACCATGTAAACATGCATGGGTGTGAGCCACGATGGAGGGCCTGAGCTGGGCCTTGTTATGTGGTGAGTGAATATGCATAAGTTTGGTTTTATCTGCGTTCAGCACAAGACCTACATCGTGTGCCCACTTACACAAGTTGTCAAATGTCTTCTGCATCGCGACCTGCACCTCCCTGATGCTACTCCCGGCAACCACTAAACATGTATCGTCGGCGAATTGGTATACTGAAGCTTTTTCGACCACTTTATGCATATCTTTGACGTATATGAGATATTCGATTGGGCCGATAATCGAACCCTGAGCAGTTCCTGTAAGTGTAGGTATTTGCACGCTGTTTTCGTTAGCGATCTTTACGAACGGGGCACGATTTTCATGATAGTTTTTAAGTAGTTGTCAGAGGGTAAAACGTAGTGATTATAATATTCTCTTTGTAAGAGGGGGCCCTGTATACCATTTTGTGTCAGTTTATCGTATAGCGTGTTATGTTTTAAAACATCGAAAGCTTTACTGAAGTCGATGAATAACGCAAGAATTAATTAAGATGGCTGTTTATTTCGTCGGTAAAAATTCGAAGCAGTTGGGTCGTACTTTTATTTTTTTGAAAGCCGTAGATATTGATTAGGGCTAATAATGTTATTTTTTGTCAGATAGCTATTAATTTGATCACACATAAAACGTTCAATTATTTTATCGAGACAAGATAATAATATTATGGTTATCGGCCGATAATGTATTCTTTATGACTGCCTTTTTTATATATTGGTCGCACAATACCTATTTTGAGAATGTCTGGATAAGTAGAAGTTTCAATGCAGCAATAATTTATCAAATTATGTGTGATTATTTGGTACCATAATTTTGCTTGAAATGTATTTAATGTCAGTTGCTTTTATTCCATCATACCCCAGGCTTTTTTTGTCGTTCATATTATATTTAATATTTTTTTGTACCTACCTACCTACTATTCCCGTCGTTGCTTTTTGGAAACGCATAGGTACATTATACACTTTTCACAATTGAGTTTACGCTAAAATACCCTGATTTATCTTAAGCAATGTGTATCTAACGCAAAAAGCATTGTTATGTGCCATAAATCCGATTTTTGCCAAAAATCCGATTTCAATTTTTGTTACTTTTTAAAAACTCAAGTAACCGAAATGGACAGTTTTCACAATTGAGTTTACGCTAAAATACTTTGATTTGTCTTAAGCAATGTGTATCTAACGCAAAAAGTATTGTTATATGCCATAAATCCGATTTTTGCCAAAAATCCGATTTCAATTTTTGTTACTTTTTAAAAACTGAAGTAACCGAAATGGACAGTTTTTACAAATGAGTTTACGCTAAAATACTAAAATACTCTGATTTGTCTTAAGCAATGTAAATCTAATGCAAAAAGCATTGTTATGTGCCATAAATCCAATTTTTGACAAAAATCCGATTTCAAATTATGTTACTTTTTAAAAACTCAAGTAACCGAAATATTATACAGTTTTCGCCATTGAGTTAACGCTCAAATACTCTGATTTGTCTTAAGCAATGTGTATCTAACGCAAAAAGCATTGTTATTTGCCATAAATCCGATTTAGCCAAAATCCGATTTCAAATTTTGTTACTTTTTAAAAACTGAAGTAACCGAAATGGACAGTTTTTACAATTGACTTTACGCTAAAATACTCTGATTTGTATTGAGCAATGTGTATCTAACGCAAAAAGCATTGTTATGTGCCATAAATCCGATTTTTGCCAAAAATCCGATTTCAATTTTTGTTACTTTTTAAAAACTCAAGTAGCCGAAATGGACAGTTTTCACAATTGAGTTTACGCTAAAATACTTTGATTTGTCTTAAGCAATGTGTATCTAACGCAAAAAATATTGTTATGTGCCATAAATCCGATTTTTGCCAAAAATCCGATTTCAATTTTTGTTACTTTTTAAAAACTGAAGTAACCGAAATGGACAGTTTTTACAAATGAGTTTACGCTAAAATACTAAAATACTCTGATTTGTCTTAAGCAATGTAAATCTAATGCAAAAAGCATTGTTATGTGCCATAAATCCAATTTTTGGCAAAAATCCGATTTCACATTATGTTACTTTTTAAAAACTCAAGTAACCGAAATATTATACAGTTTTCGCCATTGAGTTAACGCTCAAATACTCTGATTTGTCTTAAGCAATGTGTATCTAACGCAAAAAGCATTGTTATTTGCCATAAATCCGATTTAGCCAAAATCCGATTTCAAATTTTGTTACTTTTTAAAAACTCAAGTAACCGAAATGGACAGTTTTTACAATTGACTTTACGCTAAAATACTCTGATTTGTATTGAGCAATGTGTATTTAATGCAAAAAGCATTAATATGTGCCATAAATCCGATTTTTGCCAAAAATCCGATTTCAAATTTTGTTACTTTTTAAAAACTCATATAAACAGAAATGGACAGTTTTCACAATTGACTTTACGCTAAAATACTCTGATTTGTATTGAGAATTGTGTATATATCGCAAAAAGCATTGTTATGTGCCATAAATCCGATAATTGCCAAAAATCCGATTTCAAATGTTGTTACTTTTTAAAAACTCAAGTAACCGAAATGGACAGTTTTCACAATTGACTTTACGCTGAAATACTCTGATTTGTACTGAGCAATGTGTATTTAATGCAAAAAGCATTAATATGTGCCATAAATCCGATTTTTGACAAAAATCCGATTTCAAATTTTGTTACTTTTTAAAAACTCAAGTAACCGAAATATACAGTTTTCGCAATTGAGTTTACTCTTAAATACTCTGATTTGTCTTGAGCAATGTGTATCTAATGCAAAAACCATAGTAATGTGCCATAAATCCGATTTTTGGCAAAAATCCGATTTCAATTTTTGTTACTTTTTAAAAACTGAAGTAACCGAAATGGACAGTTTTCACTATTGAATTTACGCTAAAATACTCTGATTTGTCTTGAGCAATGTGTATCTAATGCAACAAGCATTGTAATGTGCCATAAATCCCATTTTTGGCAAAAATCTGATTTCAAATTTTGTTACTTTTTAAAAACTGAAGTAACCGAAATGGACAGTTTTTACCAAATGAGTTTACGCTAAAATACTCTGATTTGTCTTAAGCAATGTAAATCTAATGCAAAAAGCATTGTTATGTGCCATAAATCCAATTTTTGACAAAAATCCGATTTCAAATTATGTTACTTTTTAAAAACTCATGTAACCGAAATGGACAGTTTTCAATATTGAATTTACGCTTAAATACTCTAATTTTTCTTGAGCAATGTGTATCTAATGCAAAAAGCATTGTTATGTGTCATAAATACGATTTTGCCAAAAATCCGATTTCAAATTTTGTTACTTTTTAAAAACTCAAGTAACCGAAATATACAGTTTTCGCAATTGAGTTTACTCTTAAATACTCTGATTTGTCTTGAGCAATGTGTATCTAATGCAAAAAGCATAGTAATGTGCCATAAATCCGATTTTTGCCAAAAATCCGATTTCAATTTTTGTTACTTTTTAAAAACTGAAGTAACCGAAATGGACAGTTTTTACAAATGAGTTTACGCTAAAATACTAAAATACTCTGATTTGTCTTAAGCAATGTAAATCTAATGCAAAAAGCATTGTTATGTGCCATAAATCCAATTTTTGACAAAAATCCGATTTCAAATTTTGTTACTTTTTAAAAACTCAAGTAACCGAAATATTATACAGTTTTCGCCATTGAGTTAACGCTCAAATACTCTGATTTGTCTTAAGCAATGTGTATCTAACGCAAAAAGCATTGTTATTTGCCATAAATCCGATTTAGCCAAAATCCGATTTCAAATTTTGTTACTTTTTAAAAGCTCAAGTAACCGAAATGGACAGTTTTTACAATTGACTTTACGCTAAAATACTCTGATTTGTATTGAGCAATGTGTATCTAACGCAAAAAGCATTGTTATGTGCCATAAATCCGATTTTTGCCAAAAATCCGATTTCAATTTTTGTTACTTTTTAAAAACTCAAGTAACCGAAATGGACAGTTTTCACAACTGAGTTTACGCTAAAATACTTTGATTTGTCTTAAGCAATGTGTATCTAACGCAAAAAGTATTGTTATGTGCCATAAATCCGATTTTTCCCAAAAATCCGATTTCAATTTTTGTTACTTTTTAAAAACTGAAGTAACCGAAATGGACAGTTTTTACAAATGAGTTTACGCTAAAATACTAAAATACTCTGATTTGTCTTAAGCAATGTAAATCTAATCCAAAAAGCATTGTTATGTGCCATAAATCCAATTTTTGACAAAAATCCGATTTCAAATTATGTTACTTTTTAAAAACTCAAGTAACCGAAATATTATACAGTTTTCGCCATTGAGTTAACGCTCAAATACTCTGATTTGTCTTAAGCAATGTGTATCTAACGCAAAAAGCATTGTTATTTGCCATAAATCCGATTTAGCCAAAATCCGATTTCAAATTTTGTTACTTTTTAAAAACTCAAGTAACCGAAATGGACAGTTTTTACAATTGACTTTACGCTAAAATACTCTGATTTGTATTGAGCAATGTGTATTTAATGCAAAAAGCATTAATATGTGCCATAAATCCGATTTTTGCCAAAAATCCGATTTAAAATTTTGTTACTTTTTAAAAACTCATGTAAATAGAAATGGACAGTTTTCACAATTGACTTTACGCTAAAATACTCTAATTTGTATTGAGAAATGTGTATATATCGCAAAAAGCATTGTTATGTGCCATAAATCCGATAATTGCCAAAAATCCGATTTCAAATGTTGTTACTTTTTAAAAACTCAAGTAACCGAAATGGACAGTTTTCACAATTGACTTTACGCTGAAATACTCTGATTTGTACTGAGCAATGTGTATTTAATGCAAAAAGCATTAATATGTGCCATAAATCCGATTTTTGACAAAAATCCGATTTCAAATTTTGTTACTTTTTAAAAACTCAAGTAACCGAAATATACAGTTTTCGCAATTGAGTTTACTCTTAAATACTCTGATTTGTCTTGAGCAATGTGTATCTAATGCAAAAACCATAGTAATGTGCCATAAATCCGATTTTTGGCAAAAATCCGATTTCAATTTTTGTTACTTTTTAAAAACTGAAGTAACCGAAATGGACAGTTTTCACTATTGAATTTACGCTAAAATACTCTGATTTGTCTTGAGCAATGTGTATCTAATGCAACAAGCATTGTAATGTGCCATAAATCCCATTTTTGGCAAAAATCTGATTTCAAATTTTGTTACTTTTTAAAAACTGAAGTAACCGAAATGGACAGTTTTTACCAAATGAGTTTACGCTAAAATACTCTGATTTGTCTTAAGCAATGTAAATCTAATGCAAAAAGCATTGTTATGTGCCATAAATCCAATTTTTGACAAAAATCCGATTTCAAATTATGTTACTTTTTAAAAACTCATGTAACCGAAATGGACAGTTTTCAATATTGAATTTACGCTTAAATACTCTAATTTTTCTTGAGCAATGTGTATCTAATGCAAAAAGCATTGTTATGTGTCATAAATACGATTTTGCCAAAAATCCGATTTCAAATTTTGTTACTTTTTAAAAACTCAAGTAACCGAAATATACAGTTTTCGCAATTGAGTTTACTCTTAAATACTCTGATTTGTCTTGAGCAATGTGTATCTAATGCAAAAAGCATAGTAATGTGCCATAAATCCGATTTTTGCCAAAAATCCGATTTCAATTTTTGTTACTTTTTAAAAACTGAAGTAACCGAAATGGACAGTTTTTACAAATGAGTTTACGCTAAAATACTAAAATACTCTGATTTGTCTTAAGCAATGTAAATCTAATGCAAAAAGCATTGTTATGTGCCATAAATCCAATTTTTGACAAAAATCCGATTTCAAATTTTGTTACTTTTTAAAAACTCAAGTAACCGAAATATTATACAGTTTTCGCCATTGAGTTAACGCTCAAATACTCTGATTTGTCTTAAGCAATGTGTATCTAACGCAAAAAGCATTGTTATTTGCCATAAATCCGATTTAGCCAAAATCCGATTTCAAATTTTGTTACTTTTTAAAAGCTCAAGTAACCGAAATGGACAGTTTTTACAATTGACTTTACGCTAAAATACTCTGATTTGTATTGAGCAATGTGTATCTAACGCAAAAAGCATTGTTATGTGCCATAAATCCGATTTTTGCCAAAAATCCGATTTCAATTTTTGTTACTTTTTAAAAACTCAAGTAACCGAAATGGACAGTTTTCACAACTGAGTTTACGCTAAAATACTTTGATTTGTCTTAAGCAATGTGTATCTAACGCAAAAAGTATTGTTATGTGCCATAAATCCGATTTTTCCCAAAAATCCGATTTCAATTTTTGTTACTTTTTAAAAACTGAAGTAACCGAAATGGACAGTTTTTACAAATGAGTTTACGCTAAAATACTAAAATACTCTGATTTGTCTTAAGCAATGTAAATCTAATCCAAAAAGCATTGTTATGTGCCATAAATCCAATTTTTGACAAAAATCCGATTTCAAATTATGTTACTTTTTAAAAACTCAAGTAACCGAAATATTATACAGTTTTCGCCATTGAGTTAACGCTCAAATACTCTGATTTGTCTTAAGCAATGTGTATCTAACGCAAAAAGCATTGTTATTTGCCATAAATCCGATTTAGCCAAAATCCGATTTCAAATTTTATTACTTTTTAAAAACTCAAGTAACCGAAATGGACAGTTTTTACAATTGACTTTA
This sequence comes from Celastrina argiolus, assembly GCA_905187575.2. Taxonomy (NCBI): domain Eukaryota; kingdom Metazoa; phylum Arthropoda; class Insecta; order Lepidoptera; family Lycaenidae; genus Celastrina; species Celastrina argiolus. Next base: position 16,462,801 of record LR994597.1, read on the forward strand.
CGCTAAAATACTCTGATTTGTATTGAGCAATGTGTATTTAATGCAAAAAGCATTAATATGTGCCATAAATCCGATTTTTGCCAAAAATCCGATTTAAAATTTTGTTACTTTTTAAAAACTCATGTAAATAGAAATGGACAGTTTTCACAATTGACTTTACGCTAAAATACTCTAATTTGTATTGAGAAATGTGTATATATCGCAAAAAGCATTGTTATGTGCCATAAATCCGATAATTGCCAAAAATCCGATTTCAAATGTTGTTACTTTTTAAAAACTCAAGTAACCGAAATGGACAGTTTTCACAATTGACTTTACGCTGAAATACTCTGATTTGTATTGAGCAATGTGTATTTAATGCAAAAAGCATTAATATGTGCCATAAATCCGATTTTTGTCAAAAATCCGATTTCAAATTTTGTTACTTTTTAAAAACTCAAGTAACCGAAATATACAGTTTTCGCAATTGAGTTTACGCTAAAATACTCTGATTTGTCTTGAGCAATGTGTATCTATTGCAAAAAGCATTCAAATCAAATCAAATCAAATCAAATCAAATCAAATATTTTTATTCAGAGTAAATTTTACAAAAAATGTTTTCTGAACGTCGTTTCTATATGATGCCTACCACCGGTTCGGGAACTAGCCCAGCAAGAAGAACCGGCGTAAGAAACTCGCATGGGGCCATCTTTTACCAAAAAGATGGAAAATTTCTCTTTTTTAAAAAAAAGTATAAATTTACATATTTAAATATGTCAATACTAAAACTGAATAACATGAGTACATTCTATATATAAGTAGCCTAGTAGGGGGCTACTTTATTCCCAAGGTGTGCTATCATTCATATAATCATTAACTTTATAGTAAGCTTTTGCACACAAACGTTCTTTGACTACTTTCTTAAACTTATTGGTTGAAAAATTTTGAACGTTTTCTGGGATCCTATTGTATAGGCGTATACATTGGCCTTTAAACGAATTCTTTACTTTGCTTAGTCTTGTTACTGGAACAACAAGTTTATTCTTATTTCGAGTATTTCTATTATGATTATCACATTTTCTTATAAACAGGTTTACATTTTTCTTGACATATAATACATTAGAGAGGATATACTGAGAAGCTACAGTTAGTATTCCAGTTTCCTTAAACTTTTCTCTAAGAGAAGTGTTGGGGGCCAGCTTGTAGATTGCCCGAACAGCTCGCTTCTGCAGCACAAAGATACTATTTATATCTGCAGCACTGCCCCATAGCAGAATGCCATAGGACATTATACTATGAAAGTAACTAAAATACACTAAGCGTGCTGTGCTTTCGTCTGAATATTGTCTAATTTTACTAACTGCATATGCTGCTGAACTGAGTTTGTCGGTCAGTCTAGCAATATGGGGACCCCACTGAAGTTTAGAGTCTAACGTTATACCTAAGAATACTGCAGTATCCACTAGTTCCATAAGTTCATCATTTAATAGTACATTGGTTTCAGTTTGCCTCACATTAGGCAATGTGAATTTTACACATTTTGTTTTTTTATTATTCAGTAAAAGATTATTGACACTAAACCAATGTACTATCATTGAGAGAGCATTATTTACTTCGTCATGGCATATATTTTGCCGTTTCATATTAAAAATAAGAGACGTATCATCAGCAAATAATACTATCCCATGTCTTTCATTTATGAGGTATGGTAGGTCATTTATGTAAATTAAAAATAGAAAAGGTCCTAAAATAGACCCTTGTGGGACCCCCATCTCTATTCTAGAGCCTAAGGATCTTTTTCCATTTACCTCAACCCTCTGAGTTCTATTTGATAAGTATGATTTCAAGAGGGCAAGTGCTGGACCTTTTACCCCATAGTGGTCTAGTTTCCTGATTAATGTTGTATGCTGCACACAGTCAAATGCCTTGGAGAGATCGCAAAATATTCCAAGAGCATCCCGCGATTCCTCCCAAGTATTAAAAATATAATTTATCAAATCGACGCCTGCATCTGTTGTAGAGCGTCCCTTTGTAAAACCAAATTGTTTCTCATGTAAAATATTATTAATATTAAAGTGTGCTAGCATTTGATTAAGAATAATTTTTTCATATATTTTACTTAACGTTGGTAGAATAGATATAGGCCGGAAATTGGATGGATCCGACTTACTAACAGACTTAAAAAGAGGTATTATTTTACTATGTTTCATTAAATCAGGAAAAGAGCCACTTTTTATACAGTCATTAAAAATTGTTGACAGGAAAGGTGCGATAATATCGACTATCGATTTAATAACTTTCGTTGATAGTCCCCATAAATCTGCAGTATTCTTAATATTTAATAAATTGAAAGTTTTTAGTATGTCTTGGGGTCCTATTTCTTTAAATCGAAAGTCAACTTCACACTTTTTTACATTTTTTGTAAGAAGCAATTCAGCATCAACAGAAGAGGCAATTAAATTTTTTGTTGTTGAAACTGGAATGTCAGCAAAGAATTTCTCAAAAACTGTAGCAACTTCATTGTCGGATTTAATTACTTTATTATCTACATTTAATTTAAAATCTGAGTTGCGAGTGGTGACTCTTCCAGTTTCAGTCGCAATTATTTGCCATGTTGTTTTAACTTTATTATTTGAATTTTTAATTTTATTTTTAATGTAAAGACATTTTGCTGCAGAGCAAACTTGCTTAAATATTTTAGAATATAATCTCACATAATTTTTAAAGTCTTCACTTTGGTTAAATGTCCTTTCATTATATAATTCATACAACTTGAATCTACTTTTCAAAATACCTGTTGATGCCCATCCGCTAAACTTACTTTTGTTGTTTATTCTTACTGTCTTAGAGGTAAAAATGGTGTCAAAATGATATTTAATTAATTTAAATAATTTATCAAATGCCCTATCTGGGCTATTATGGTATTCTAACTTTCCTATGTTCGCCATTATTTTACCTCTAAACTTCTCAATACGTTTAACATTTATTGGTATACATGTATCTCGGTCTTTATTTATTTGTTTACAGTTATTGTTCATATTAAAAATTGCTTGCTGTCCACAGTGATCAGAGCTTAGCATGTTGATTATTTCTTTATTAATTGGATCTATGTTGCTAAATATATTATCAATGCATGTTGCAGAGTTGCTACTGATCCTTGTAGGTTCCAGAAATAGATTTGTTAGGTTATATGATTTTATGTGCCATAAATCCGATTTTTGGCAAAAATCCGATTTCAAATTTTGTTACTTTTTAAAAACTCATGTAACCGAAATGGATAGTTTTCAGTATTGAATTTACGCTAAAATACTCTGATTTGTCTTGAGCAATGTGTATCTAATGCAAAAAGCATTGTTTAGTGCCATAAATCCGATTTTTGGCAAAATCCGATTTCAAATTTTGTTACTTTTTAAAAACTCAAGTAACCGAAATATACAGTTTTCGCAATTGAGTTTACTCTTAAATACTCTGATTTGTCTTGAGCAATGTGTATCTAATGCAAAAACCATAGTAGTGTGCTATAAATCCGATTTTTGGCAAAAATCCGATTTCAAATTGTTACTTTTTAAAAACTGAAGTAACCGAAATGGACAGTTTTCACTATTGAATTTACGCTAAAATACTCTGATTTGTCTTGGGCAATGTGTATCTAATGCAACAAGCATTGTAATGTGCCATAAATCCCATTTTTGGCAAAAATCCGATTTCAAATTTTGTTACTTTTTAAAAACTCAAGTAACCGAAATGGATAGTTTTCAGTATTGAATTTACGCTAAAATACTCTGATTTGTCTTGAGCAATGTGTATCTAATGCAAAAAGCATTGTTTAGTGCCATAAATCCGATTTTTGGCAAAATCCGATTTAAAATTTTGTTACTTTTTAAAAACTCAAGTAACCGACATATACAGTTTTCGCAATTGAGTTTACTCTTAAATACTCTGATTTGTCTTGAGCAATGTGTATCTAATGCAAAAAGCATAGTAATGTGCCATAAATCCGATTTTTGGCAAAAATCCGATTTCAAATTTTGTAACTTTTTAAAAACTCATGTAACCGAAATGGACAGTTTTCAATATTGAATTTACGCTTAAATACTCTAATTTTTCTTGAGCAATGTGTATCTAATGCAAAAAGCATTGTTATGTGTCATAAATACGATTTTGCCAAAAATCCGATTTCAAATTTTGTTACTTTTTAAAAACTCAAGTAACCGAAATATACAGTTTTCGCAATTGAGTTTACTCTTAAATACTCTGATTTGTCTTGAGCAATGTATATCTAATGCAAAAAGCATAGTAATGTGCCATAAATCCGATTTTTGGCAAAAATCCGATTTCAAATTATGTTACTTTTTAAAAACTGAAGTAACCGAAATGGACAGTTTTCACTACTGAATTTACGCTTAAATACTCTGATTCGTCTTAAGCAATGTGTATCTAATGTAACAAGCATTGTAATGTGCCATAAATCCCATTTTTGGCAAAAATCCGATTTCAAATTTTGTTACTTTTTAAAAACTCATGTAACCGAAATGGATAGTTTTCAGTATTGAATTTACGCTAAAATACTCTGATTTGTCTTGAGCAATGTGTATCTAATGCAAAAAGCATTGTTTAGTGCCATAAATCCGATTTTTGGCAAAATCCGATTTCAAATTTTGTTACTTTTTAAAAACTCAAGTAACCGAAATATACAGTTTTCGCAATTGAGTTTACTCTTAAATACTCTGATTTGTCTTGAGCAATGTGTATCTAATGCAAAAACCATAGTAATGTGCTATAAATCCGATTTTTGGCAAAAATCCGATTTCAAATTGTTACTTTTTAAAAACTGAAGTAACCGAAATGGACAGTTTTCACTATTGAATTTACGCTAAAATACTCTGATTTGTCTTGAGCAATGTGTATCTAATGCAACAAGCATTGTAATGTGCCATAAATCCCATTTTTGGCAAAAATCCGATTTCAAATTTTGTTACTTTTTAAAAACTCAAGTAACCGAAATGGATAGTTTTCAGTATTGAATTTACGCTAAAATACTCTGATTTGTCTTGAGCAATGTGTATCTAATGCAAAAAGCATTGTTTAGTGCCATAAATCCGATTTTTGGCAAAATCCGATTTAAAATTTTGTTACTTTTTAAAAACTCAAGTAACCGAAATATACAGTTTTCGCAATTGAGTTTACTCTTAAATACTCTGATTTGTCTTGAGCAATTTGTATCTAATGCAAAAAGCATAGTAATGTGCCATAAATCCGATTTTTGGCAAAAATCCGATTTCAAATTTTGTTACTTTTTAAAAACTCATGTAACCGAAATGGACAGTTTTCAATATTGAATTTACGCTTAAATACTCTAATTTTTCTTGAGCAATGTGTATCTAATGCAAAAAGCATTGTTATGTGTCATAAATACGATTTTGCCAAAAATCCGATTTCAAATTTTGTTACTTTTTAAAAACTCAAGTAACCGAAATATACAGTTTTCGCAATTGAGTTTACTCTTAAATACTCTGATTTGTCTTGAGCAATGTATATCTAATGCAAAAAGCATAGTAATGTGCCATAAATCCGATTTTTGGCAAAAATCCGATTTCAAATTATGTTACTTTTTAAAAACTGAAGTAACCGAAATGGACAGTTTTCACTACTGAATTTACGCTTAAATACTCTGATTCGTCTTAAGCAATGTGTATCTAATGTAACAAGCATTGTAATGTGCCATAAATCCCATTTTTGGCAAAAATCCGATTTCAAATTTTGTTACTTTTTAAAAACTCATGTAACCGAAATGGATAGTTTTCAGTATTGAATTTACGCTAAAATACTCTGATTTGTCTTGAGCAATGTGTATCTAATGCAAAAAGCATTGTTTAGTGCCATAAATCCGATTTTTGGCAAAATCCGATTTCAAATTTTATTACTTTTTAAAAACTCAAGTAACCGAAATATACAGTTTTCGCAATTGAGTTTACTCTTAAATACTCTGATTTGTCTTGAGCAATGTGTATCTAATGCAAAAACCATAGTAATGTGCTATAAATCCGATTTTTGGCAAAAATCCGATTTCAAATTGTTACTTTTTAAAAACTGAAGTAACCGAAATGGACAGTTTTCACTATTGAATTTACGCTAAAATACTCTGATTTGTCTTGAGCAATGTGTATCTAATGCAACAAGCATTGTAATGTGCCATAAATCCCATTTTTGGCAAAAATCCGATTTCAAATTTTGTTACTTTTTAAAAACTCAAGTAACCGAAATGGATAGTTTTCAGTATTGAATTTACGCTAAAATACTCTGATTTGTCTTGAGCAATGTGTATCTAATGCAAAAAGCATTGTTTAGTGCCATAAATCCGATTTTTGGCAAAATCCGATTTAAAATTTTGTTACTTTTTAAAAACTCAAGTAACCGAAATATACAGTTTTCGCAATTGAGTTTACTCTTAAATACTCTGATTTGTCTTGAGCAATGTGTATCTAATGCAAAAAGCATAGTAATGTGCCATAAATCCGATTTTTGGCAAAAATCCGATTTCAAATTTTGTTACTTTTTAAAAACTCATGTAACCGAAATGGACAGTTTTCAATATTGAATTTACGCTTAAATACTCTAATTTTTCTTGAGCAATGTGTATCTAATGCAAAAAGCATTGTTATATGTCATAAATACGATTTTGCCAAAAATCCGATTTCAAATTTTGTTACTTTTTCAAAACTCAAGTAACCGAAATATACAGTTTTCGCAATTGAGTTTACTCTTAAATACTCTGATTTGTCTTGAGCAATGTGTATCTAATGCAAAAAGCATAGTAATGTGCCATAAATCCGATTTTTGGCAAAAATCCGATTTCAAATTTTGTTACTTTTTAAAAACTCATGTAACCGAAATGGACAGTTTTCAATATTGAATTTACGCTTAAATACTCTAATTTTTCTTGAGCAATGTGTATCTAATGCAAAAAGCATTGTTATGTGTCATAAATACGATTTTGCCAAAAATCCGATTTCAAATTTTGTTACTTTTTAAAAACTCAAGTAACCGAAATATACAGTTTTCGCAATTGAGTTTACTCTTAAATACTCTGATTTGTCTTGAGCAATGTATATCTAATGCAAAAAGCATAGTAATGTGCCATAAATCCGATTTTTGGCAAAAATCCGATTTCAAATTATGTTACTTTTTAAAAACTGAAGTAACCGAAATGGACAGTTTTCACTACTGAATTTACGCTTAAATACTCTGATTCGTCTTAAGCAATGTGTGTCTAATGCAACAAGCATTGTAATGTGCCATAAATCCCATTTTTGGCAAAAATCCGATTTCAAATTTTGTTACTTTTTAAAAACTCAAGTAACCGAAATGGATAGTTTTCAGTATTGAATTTACGCTAAAATACTCTGATTTGTCTTGAGCAATGTGTATCTAATGCAAAAAGCGTTGTTTAGTGCCATAAATTAATATAAAAAAAAAAAGATAAAAATTTTGTTACTTTTTAAAAACTCAAGTAACCGAAATATACAGTTTTCGCAATTGAGTTTACTCTTAAATACTCTGATTTGTCTTGAGCAATGTGTATCTAATGCAAAAAGCATAGTAATGTGCCATAAATCCGATTTTTGGCAAAAATCCGATTTCAAATTTTGTTACTTTTTAAAAACTCATGTAACCGAAATGGACAGTTTTCAATATTGAATTTACGCTTAAATACTCTAATTTTTCTTGAGCAATGTGTATCTAATGCAAAAAGCATTGTTATGTGTCATAAATACGATTTTGCCAAAAATCCGATTTCAAATTTTGTTACTTTTTAAAAACTCAAGAAACCGAAATATACAGTTTTCGCAATTGAGTTTACTCTTAAATACTCTGATTTGTCTTGAGCAATGTATATCTAATGCAAAAAGCATAGTAATGTGCCATAAATCCGATTTTTGGCAAAAATCCGATTTCAAATTATGTTACTTTTTAAAAACTGAAGTAACCGAAATGGACAGTTTTCACTACTGAATTTACGCTAAAATACTCTGATTTGTCTTAAGAAATGTGTATCTAATGCAACAAGCATTGTAATGTGCCATAAATCCCATTTTTGGCAAAAATCCGATTTCAAATTTTGTTACTTTTTAAAAACTCAAGTAACCGAAATGGATAGTTTTCAGTATAGAATTTACGCTAAAATACTCTGATTTGTCTTGAGCAATGTGTATCTAATGCAAAAAGCATTGTTTTGTGCCTTAAATCCGATTTAAAATTTTGTTACTTTTTAATATTGAATTTACGCTTAAATACTCTGATTTGTCTTTAGCAACGTGTATCTAATGCAAAAAGCATTGTTATGGGCCATAAATCCGATTTCAAATTTTGTTAATTTTTAAAAACTCATGTAACCGAAATGGATAGTTTTCAGTATTGAATTTACGCTAAAATACTCTGATTTGTCTTGAGCAATGTGTATCTAATGCAAAAAGCATTGTTTTGTGCCATAAATCCGATTTTTGGCAAAAATCCGATTTCAAATTTTGTTACTTTTTGAAAACTCAAGTAACCCAAATGGACAGCTTTCACTATTGAATTTACGCTAAAATACTGTAATTTGTCTTGAGCAATGTGTGTGCCATAAATCCGATTTTTGCCCAAAATTCGATTTCAAATTTTGTTACTTTTTGAAAACTCAAGTAAACCAAATGGACAGCTTTCACTATTAAATTTACGCTAAAATACTCTGATTTGTCTTGAGCAATGAGTATCTAATGAAAAAAGCATTGAATTGTGCCATAAATCCGATTTTTGTCATGAATCCGATTTCAAATTTTGTGACTTTTTGAAAACTCAAGTAACCCAAATGGACAGCTTTCACTATTGAATTTACGCTAAAATACTCTGATTTGTATTGAGCAATGTGTATCTAATGCAACAAGCATTGTAATGTGCCATAAATCCCATTTTTGGCAAAATCCGATTTCAAATTTTGTTACTTTTTAAAAACTCAAGTAACCGAAATTGATAGTTTTCAGTATTGAATTTACGCTAAAATACTCTGATTTGTCTTGAGCAATGTGTATCTAATGCAAAAAGCATTGTATAGTGCCATAAATCCGATTTTTGGCAAAATCCGATTTAAAATTTTGTTACTTTTTAAAAACTCAAGTAACCCAAATGGACAGCTTTCACTATTGAATTTACGCTAAAATACTCTGATTTGTATTGAGCAATGTGTATCTAATGCAAAAAGCATAGTAATGTGCCATAAATCCGATTTTTGGCAAAAATCCGATTTCAAATTTTGTTACTTTTTAAAAACTCATGTAACCGAAATGGACAGTTTTCAATATTGAATTTACGCTTAAATACTCTAATTTTTCTTGAGCAATGTGTATCTAATGCAAAAAGCATTGATATGTGTCATAAATACGATTTTGCCAAAAATCCGATTTCAAATTTTGTTACTTTTTAAAAACTCAAGTAACCGAAATATACAGTTTTCGCAATTGACTTTACTCTTAAATACTCTGATTTGTCTTGAGCAATGTATATCTAATGCAAAAAGCATAGTAATGTGCCATAAATCCGATTTTTGGCAAAAATCCGATTTCAAATTATGTTACATTTTAAAAACTGAAGTAACCGAAATGGACAGTTTTCACTACTGAATTTACGCTAAAATCCTCTGATTTGTCTTCAGCAATGTGTATCTAATGCAACAAGCATTGTAATGTGCCATAAATCCCATTTTTGGCAAAAATCAGATTTCAAATTTTGTTACTTTTTAAAAACTCAAGTAACCGAAATGGATAGTTTTCAGTATTGAATTTACGCTAAAATACTCTGATTTGTCTTGAGCAATGTGTATCTAATGCAAAAAGCATTGTTTTGTGCCATAAATCCGATTTAAAATTTTGTTACTTTTTAATATTGAATTTACGCTTAAATACTCTGATTTGTCTTTAGCAACGTGTATCTTATGCAAAAAGCATTGTTATGGGCCATAAATCCGATTTCAAATTTTGTTACTTTTTAAAAACTCAAGTAACCGAAATAGACAGTTTTCACTGTTGAATTTACGCTAAAATACTCTGATTCGTCTTTAGCTATGTGTATCTAAAGCAAAAAGCATTATTATGTGCTAGAAATCCGATATTGTCATAAATCCGATTTCAAATTTTGTTACTTTTTTAATATTCAAGTAACCAAAATGGATAGTTTTCACTATTGAATTTACGTTAAAATACTCTGATTTGACTTGAGCAATGTGTATCTAATGCAAAAAGCATTGTCATGTGCCATAAATCCGATTTTTGCCAAAAATCCGATTTCAAATTTTGTTATTTTTTTTAAAAACTGAAGTAACCGAAATGGACAGTTTTTACTATTGAATTTATGCTAAAATACTCTGATTTGTCTTAAGCAATGTGTATTAATGCAACAAGCATTGTAATGTGCCATAAATCCCATTTTTGGTAAAAATCCGATTTCAAATTTTGTTACTTTTAAAAACTCAAGTCACCGAAATGGATAGTTTTCAGTATTTAATTTACGCTAAAATACTCTGATTTGTCTTGAGCAATGTGTATCTAATGCAAAAAGCATTGTTTTGTGCCATAAATCCGATTTTTGGCAACATCCGATTTCAAATTTTGTTACTTTTTAAAAACTCATGGTAACCGAAATGGACAGTTTTCAATATTGAATTTACGCTTAAATACTCTAATTTTTCTTGAGCAATGTGTATCTAATGCAAAAAGCATTGTTATGTGTCATAAATACGATTTTGCCAAAATCCGATTTCAAATTTTGTTACTTTTTAAACACTCAAGTAACCGAAATATACAGTTTTCGCAATTGAGTTTACTCTTAATACTCTGATTTGTCTTGAGCAATGTGTATCTAATGCAAAAAGCATAGTAATGTGCCATAAATCCGATTTTTGGCAAAAATCCGATTTCAAATTTTGTTACTTTTTAAAACTCATGTAACCGAAATGGACAGTTTTCAATATTGAATTTACGCTTAAATACTCTAATTTTCTTGAGCAATGTGTATCTAATGCAAAAAGCATTGTTATGTGTCATAAATCCGATTTCAAATTTTGTTACTTTTTAAAAACTCAAGTAACCGAAATAGACAGTTTTCACTGTTGAATTTACGCTAAAATACTCTGATTCGTCTTTAGCTATGTGTATCTAAAGCAAAAAGCATTATTATGTGCTAGAAATCCGATATTGTCATAAATCCGATTTCAAATTTTGTTACTTTTTTAATATTCAAGTAACCAAAATGGATAGTTTTCACTATTGAATTTACGTTAAAATACTCTGATTTGTCTTGAGCAATGTGTATCTACTGCAAAAAGCATTGTATAGTGCCATAAATCCGATTTTTGGCAAAATCCGATTTAAAATTTTGTTACTTTTTAAAAACTCAAGTAACCGAAATATACAGTTTTCGCAATTGAGTTTACTCTTAAATACTCTGATTTGTCTTGAGCAATGTGTATCTAATGCAAAAAGCATAGTAATGTGCCATAAATCCGATTTTTGGCAAAAATCCGATTTCAAATTTTGTTACTTTTTAAAAACTCATGTAACCGAAATGGACAGTTTTCAATATTGAATTTACGCTTAAATACTCTAATTTTTCTTTAGCAATGTGTATCTAATGCAAAAAGCATTGTTATGTATCATAAATACGATTTTGCCAAAAATCCGATTTCAAATTTTGTTACTTTTTAAAAACTCAAGTAACCGAAATATACAGTTTTCGCAATTGAGTTTACTCTTAAATACTCTGATTTGTCTTGAGCAATGTGTATCTAATGCAAAAAGCATAGTAATGTGCCATAAATCCGATTTTTGGCAAAAATCCGATTTCAAATTTTGTTACTTTTTAAAAACTCATGTAACCGAAATGGACAGTTTTCAATATTGAATTTACGCTTAAATACTCTAATTTTTCTTGAGCAATGAGTATCTAATGCAAAAAGCATTGTTATGTGTCATAAATACGATTTTGCCAAAAATCCGATTTCAAATTTTGTTACTTTTTAAAAACTCAAGTAACCGAAATATACAGTTTTCGCAATTGAGTTTACTCTTAAATACTCTGATTTGTCTTGAGCAATGTGTATCTAATGCAAAAAGCATAGTAATGTGCCATAAATCCGATTTTTGGCAAAAATCCGATTTCAAATTTTGTTACTTTTTAAAAACTCATGTAACCGAAATGGATAGTTTTCAGTATTGAATTTACGCTAAAATACTCTGATTTGTCTTGAGCAATGTGTATCTAATGCAAAAAGCATTGTTTTGTGCCATAAATCCGATTTTTGGCAAAAATCCGATTTCAAATTTTGTTACTTTTTGAAAACTCAAGTAACCCAAATGGACAGCTTTCACTATTGAATTTACGCTAAAATACTGTAATTTGTCTTGAGCAATGTGTGTGCCATAAATCCGATTTTTGCCCAAAATTCGATTTCAAATTTTGTTACTTTTTGAAAACTCAAGTAAACCAAATGGACAGCTTTCACTATTAAATTTACGCTAAAATACTCTGATTTGTCTTGAGCAATGTGTATCTAATGCAAAAAGCATTGTTTTGTGCCATAAATCCGATTTTTGGCAAAAATCCGATTTCAAATTTTGTTACTTTTTGAAAACTCAAGTAACCCAAATGGACAGCTTTCACTATTGAATTTACGCTAAAATACTCTGATTTGTATTGAGCAATGTGTATCTAATGCAACAAGCATTGTAATGTGCCATAAATCCCATTTTTGGCAAAATCCGATTTCAAATTTTGTTACTTTTTAAAAACTCAAGTAACCGAAATTGATAGTTTTCAGTATTGAATTTACGCTAAAATACTCTGATTTGTCTTGAGCAATGTGTATCTAATGCAAAAAGCATTGTATAGTGCCATAAATCCGATTTTTGGCAAAATCCGATTTAAAATTTTGTTACTTTTTAAAAACTCAAGTAACCCAAATGGACAGCTTTCACTATTGAATTTACGCTAAAATACTCTGATTTGTATTGAGCAATGTGTATCTAATGCAAAAAGCATAGTAATGTGCCATAAATCCGATTTTTGGCAAAAATCCGATTTCAAATTTTGTTACTTTTTAAAAACTCATGTAACCGAAATGGACAGTTTTCAATATTGAATTTACGCTTAAATACTCTAATTTTTCTTGAGCAATGTGTATCTAATGCAAAAAGCATTGATATGTGTCATAAATACGATTTTGCCAAAAATCCGATTTCAAATTTTGTTACTTTTTAAAAACTCAAGTAACCGAAATATACAGTTTTCGCAATTGACTTTACTCTTAAATACTCTGATTTGTCTTGAGCAATGTATATCTAATGCAAAAAGCATAGTAATGTGCCATAAATCCGATTTTTGGCAAAAATCCGATTTCAAATTATGTTACATTTTAAAAACTGAAGTAACCGAAATGGACAGTTTTCACTACTGAATTTACGCTAAAATCCTCTGATTTGTCTTCAGCAATGTGTATCTAATGCAACAAGCATTGTAATGTGCCATAAATCCCATTTTTGGCAAAAATCAGATTTCAAATTTTGTTACTTTTTAAAAACTCAAGTAACCGAAATGGATAGTTTTCAGTATTGAATTTACGCTAAAATACTCTGATTTGTCTTGAGCAATGTGTATCTAATGCAAAAAGCATTGTTTTGTGCCATAAATCCGATTTAAAATTTTGTTACTTTTTAATATTGAATTTACGCTTAAATACTCTGATTTGTCTTTAGCAACGTGTATCTTATGCAAAAAGCATTGTTATGGGCCATAAATCCGATTTCAAATTTTGTTACTTTTTAAAAACTCAAGTAACCGAAATAGACAGTTTTCACTGTTGAATTTACGCTAAAATACTCTGATTCGTCTTTAGCTATGTGTATCTAAAGCAAAAAGCATTATTATGTGCTAGAAATCCGATATTGTCATAAATCCGATTTCAAATTTTGTTACTTTTTTAATATTCAAGTAACCAAAATGGATAGTTTTCACTATTGAATTTACGTTAAAATACTCTGATTTGACTTGAGCAATGTGTATCTAATGCAAAAAGCATTGTCATGTGCCATAAATCCGATTTTTGCCAAAAATCCGATTTCAAATTTTGTTATTTTTTTTAAAAACTGAAGTAACCGAAATGGACAGTTTTTACTATTGAATTTATGCTAAAATACTCTGATTTGTCTTAAGCAATGTGTATTAATGCAACAAGCATTGTAATGTGCCATAAATCCCATTTTTGGTAAAAATCCGATTTCAAATTTTGTTACTTTTTAAAAACTCAAGTCACCGAAATGGATAGTTTTCAGTATTTAATTTACGCTAAAATACTCTGATTTGTCTTGAGCAATGTGTATCTAATGCAAAAAGCATTGTTTTGTGCCATAAATCCGATTTTGGCAACATCCGATTTCAAATTTTGTTACTTTTTAAAAACTCATGGTAACCGAAATGGACAGTTTTCAATATTGAATTTACGCTTAAATACTCTAATTTTTCTTGAGCAATGTGTATCTAATGCAAAAAGCATTGTTATGTGTCATAAATACGATTTTGCCAAAAATCCGATTTCAAATTTTGTTACTTTTTAAACACTCAAGTAACCGAAATATACAGTTTTCGCAATTGAGTTTACTCTTAATACTCTGATTTGTCTTGAGCAATGTGTATCTAATGCAAAAAGCATAGTAATGTGCCATAAATCCGATTTTTGGCAAAAATCCGATTTCAAATTTTGTTACTTTTTAAAAACTCATGTAACCGAAATGGACAGTTTTCAATATTGAATTTACGCTTAAATACTCTAATTTTTCTTGAGCAATGTGTATCTAATGCAAAAGCATTGTTATGTGTCATAAATCCGATTTCAAATTTTGTTACTTTTTAAAAACTCAAGTAACCGAAATAGACAGTTTTCACTGTTGAATTTACGCTAAAATACTCTGATTCGTCTTTAGCTATGTGTATCTAAAGCAAAAAGCATTATTATGTGCTAGAAATCCGATATTGTCATAAATCCGATTTCAAATTTTGTTACTTTTTAATATTCAAGTAACCAAAATGGATAGTTTTCACTATTGAATTTACGTTAAAATACTCTGATTTGTCTTGAGCAATGTGTATCTACTGCAAAAAGCATTGTATAGTGCCATAAATCCGATTTTTGGCAAAATCGATTTAAAATTTTGTTACTTTTTAAAAACTCAAGTAACCGAAATATACAGTTTTCGCAATTGAGTTTACTCTTAAATACTCTGATTTGTCTTGAGCAATGTGTATCTAATGCAAAAAGCATAGTAATGTGCCATAAATCCGATTTTTGGCAAAAATCCGATTTCAAATTTTGTTACTTTTTAAAAACTCATGTAACCGAAATGGACAGTTTTCAATATTGAATTTACGCTTAAATACTCTAATTTTTCTTTAGCAATGTGTATCTAATGCAAAAAGCATTGTTATGTGTCATAAATACGATTTTGCCAAAAATCCGATTTCAAATTTTGTTACTTTTAAAAACTCAAGTAACCGAAATATACAGTTTTCGCAATTGAGTTTACTCTTAAATACTCTGATTTGTCTTGAGCAATGTATATCTAATGCAAAAAGCATAGTAATGTGCCATAAATCCGATTTTTGGCAAAAATCCGATTTCAAATTATGTTACTTTTTAAAAACTGAAGTAACCGAAATGGACAGTTTTCACTACTGAATTTACGCTTAAATACTCTGATTCGTCTTAAGCAATGTGTATCTAATGCAACAAGCATTGTAATGTGCCATAAATCCCATTTTGGCAAAAAATCCAATTTCAAATTTTGTTACTTTTTAAAAACTCAAGTAACCGAAATGGATAGTTTTCAGTATTGAATTTACGCTAAAATACTCTGATTTGTCTTGAGCAATGTGTATCTAATGCAAAAAGCATTGTTTAGTGCCATAAATTAATATAAAAAAAAAAGATAAAAATTTTGTTACTTTTAAAAACTCAAGTAACCGAAATATACAGTTTTCGCAATTGAGTTTACTCTTAAATACTCTGATTTGTCTTGAGCAATGTGTATCTAATGCAAAAAGCATAGTAATGTGCCATAAATCCGATTTTTGGCAAAAATCCGATTTCAAATTTTGTTACTTTTTAAAAACTCATGTAACCGAAATGGACAGTTTTCAATATTGAATTTACGCTTAAATACTCTAATTTTTCTTGAGCAATGTGTATCTAATGCAAAAAGCATTGTTATGTGTCATAAATACGATTTTGCCAAAAATCCGATTTCAAATTTTGTTACTTTTTAAAAACTCAAGTAACCGAAATATACAGTTTTCGCAATTGAGTTTACTCTTAAATACTCTGATTTGTCTTGAGCAATGTATATCTAATGCAAAAGCATAGTAATGTGCCATAAATCCGATTTTTGGCAAAAATCCGATTTCAAATTATGTTACTTTTTAAAAACTGAAGTAACCGAAATGGACAGTTTTCACTACTGAATTTACGCTTAAATACTCTGATTCGTCTTAAGCAATGTGTGTCTAATGCAACAAGCATTGTAATGTGCCATAAATCCCATTTTTGGCAAAATCCGATTTCAAATTTTGTTACTTTTTAAAAACTCAAGTAACCGAAATGGATAGTTTTCAGTATTGAATTTACGCTAAAATACTCTGATTTGTCTTGAGCAATGTGTATCTAATGCAAAAAGCATTGTTTAGTGCCATAAATTAATATAAAAAAAAAAGATAAAAATTTTGTTACTTTTTAAAAACTCAAGTAACCGAAATATACAGATTTCGCAATTGAGTTTACTCTTAAATACTCTGATTTGTCTTGAGCAATGTGTATCTAATGCAAAAAGCATAGTAATGTGCCATAAATCCGATTTTTGGCAAAAATCCGATTTCAAATTTTGTTACTTTTTAAAAACTCATGTAACCGAAATGGACAGTTTTCAATATTGAATTTACGCTTAAATACTCTAATTTTTCTTGAGCAATGTGTATCTAATGCAAAAAGCATTGTTATGTGTCATAAATACGATTTTGCCAAAAATCCGATTTCAAATTTTGTTACTTTTTAAAAACTCAAGAAACCGAAATATACAGTTTTCGCAATTGAGTTTACTCTTAAATACTCTGATTTGTCTTGAGCAATGTATATCTAATGCAAAAAGCATAGTAATGTGCCATAAATCCGATTTTTGGCAAAAATCCGATTTCAAATTATGTTACTTTTTAAAAACTGAAGTAACCGAAATGGGCAGTTTTCACTACTGAATTTACGCTAAAATACTCTGATTTGTCTTAAGAAATGTGTATCTAATGCAACAAGCATTGTAATGTGCCATAAATCCCATTTTTGGCAAAAATCCGATTTCAAATTTTGTTACTTTTTAAAAACTCAAGTAACCGAAATGGATAGTTTTCAGTATAGAATTTACGCTAAAATACTCTGATTTGTCTTGAGCAATGTGTATCTAATGCAAAAAGCATTGTTTTGTGCCTTAAATCCGATTTAAAATTTTGTTACTTTTTAATATTGAATTTACGCTTAAATACTCTGATTTGTCTTAGCAACGTGTATCTAATGCAAAAAGCATTGTTATGGGCCATAAATCCGATTTCAAATTTTGTTACTTTTAAAAACTCATGTAACCGAAATGGATAGTTTTCAGTATTGAATTTACGCTAAAATACTCTGATTTGTCTTGAGCAATGTGTATCTAATGCAAAAGCATTGTTTTGTGCCATAAATCCGATTTTTGGCAAAAATCCGATTTCAAATTTTGTTACTTTTTGAAAACTCAAGTAACCCAAATGGACAGCTTTCACTATTGAATTTACGCTAAAATACTGTAATTTGTCTTGAGCAATGTGTGTGCCATAAATCCGATTTTTGCCCAAAATTCGATTTCAAATTTTGTTACTTTTTGAAAACTCAAGTAAACCAAATGGACAGCTTTCACTATTAAATTTACGCTAAAATACTCTGATTTGTCTTGAGCAATGTGTATCTAATGCAAAAAGCATTGTTTTGTGCCATAAATCCGATTTTTGGCAAAAATCCGATTTCAAATTTTGTTACTTTTTGAAAACTCAAGTAACCCAAATGGACAGCTTTCACTATTGAATTTACGCTAAAATACTCTGATTTGTATTGAGCAATGTGTATCTAATGCAACAAGCATTGTAATGTGCCATAAATCCCATTTTTGGCAAAATCCGATTTCAAATTTTGTTACTTTTTAAAAACTCAAGTAACCGAAATTGATAGTTTTCAGTATTGAATTTACGCTAAAATACTCTGATTTGTCTTGAGCAATGTGTATCTAATGCAAAAAGCATTGTATAGTGCCATAAATCCGATTTTTGGCAAAATCCGATTTAAAATTTTGTTACTTTTTAAAAACTCAAGTAACCGAAATATACAGTTTTCGCAATTGAGTTTACTCTTAAATACTCTGATTTGTCTTAAGCAATGTGTATCTAATGCAAAAAGCATAGTAATGTGCCATAAATCCGATTTTTGGCAAAAATCCGATTTCAAATTTTGTTACTTTTTAAAAACTCATGTAACCGAAATGGACAGTTTTCAATATTGAATTTACGCTTAAATACTCTAATTTTTCTTGAGCAATGTGTATCTAATGCAAAAAGCATTGATATGTGTCATAAATACGATTTTGCCAAAAATCCGATTTCAAATTTTGTTACTTTTTAAAAACTCAAGTAACCGAAATATACAGTTTTCGCATTGACTTTACTCTTAAATACTCTGATTTGTCTTGAGCAATGTATATCTAATGCAAAAAGCATAGTAATGTGCCATAAATCCGATTTTTGGCAAAAATCCGATTTCAAATTATGTTACATTTTAAAAAACTGAAGTAACCGAAATGGACAGTTTTCACTACTGAATTTACGCTAAAATCCTCTGATTTGTCTTCAGCAATGTGTATCTAATGCAACAAGCATTGTAATGTGCCATAAATCCCATTTTTGGCAAAAATCAGATTTCAAATTTTGTTACTTTTTAAAAACTCAAGTAACCGAAATGGATAGTTTTCAGTATTGAATTTACGCTAAAATACTCTGATTTGTCTTGAGCAATGTGTATCTAATGCAAAAAGCATTGTTTTGTGCCATAAATCCGATTTAAAATTTTGTTACTTTTTAATATTGAATTTACGCTTAAATACTCTGATTTGTCTTTAGCAACGTGTATCTTATGCAAAAAGCATTGTTATGGGCCATAAATCCGATTTCAAATTTTGTTACTTTTTAAAAACTCAAGTAACCGAAATAGACAGTTTTCACTGTTGAATTTACGCTAAAATACTCTGATTCGTCTTTAGCTATGTGTATCTAAAGCAAAAAGCATTATTATGTGCTAGAAATCCGATATTGTCATAAATCCGATTTCAAATTTTGTTACTTTTTTAATATTCAAGTAACCAAAATGGATAGTTTTCACTATTGAATTTACGTTAAAATACTCTGATTTGACTTGAGCAATGTGTATCTAATGCAAAAAGCATTGTCATGTGCCATAAATCCGATTTTTGCCAAAAATCCGATTTCAAATTTTGTTATTTTTTTTAAAAACTGAAGTAACCGAAATGGACAGTTTTTACTATTGAATTTATGCTAAAATACTCTGATTTGTCTTAAGCAATGTGTATTAATGCAACAAGCATTGTAATGTGCCATAAATCCCATTTTTGGTAAAAATCCGATTTCAAATTTTGTTACTTTTTAAAAACTCAAGTCACCGAAATGGATAGTTTTCAGTATTTAATTTACGCTAAAATACTCTGATTTGTCTTGAGCAATGTGTATCTAATGCAAAAAGCATTGTTTTGTGCCATAAATCCGATTTTTGGCAACATCCGATTTCAAATTTTGTTACTTTTTAAAAACTCATGGTAACCGAAATGGACAGTTTTCAATATTGAATTTACGCTTAAATACTCTAATTTTTCTTGAGCAATGTGTATCTAATGCAAAAAGCATTGTTATGTGTCATAAATACGATTTTGCCAAAAATCCGATTTCAAATTTTGTTACTTTTTAAACACTCAAGTAACCGAAATATACAGTTTTCGCAATTGAGTTTACTCTTAATACTCTGATTTGTCTTGAGCAATGTGTATCTAATGCAAAAAGCATAGTAATGTGCCATAAATCCGATTTTTGGCAAAAATCCGATTTCAAATTTTGTTACTTTTTAAAAACTCATGTAACCGAAATGGACAGTTTTCAATATTGAATTTACGCTTAAATACTCTAATTTTTCTTGAGCAATGTGTATCTAATGCAAAAAGCATTGTTATGTGTCATAAATCCGATTTCAAATTTTGTTACTTTTTAAAAACTCAAGTAACCGAAATAGACAGTTTTCACTGTTGAATTTACGCTAAAATACTCTGATTCGTCTTTAGCTATGTGTATCTAAAGCAAAAAGCATTATTATGTGCTAGAAATCCGATATTGTCATAAATCCGATTTCAAATTTTGTTACTTTTTTAATATTCAAGTAACCAAAATGGATAGTTTTCACTATTGAATTTACGTTAAAATACTCTGATTTGTCTTGAGCAATGTGTATCTACTGCAAAAAGCATTGTATAGTGCCATAAATCCGATTTTTGGCAAAATCCGATTTAAAATTTTGTTACTTTTTAAAAACTCAAGTAACCGAAATATACAGTTTTCGCAATTGAGTTTACTCTTAAATACTCTGATTTGTCTTGAGCAATGTGTATCTAATGCAAAAAGCATAGTAATGTGCCATAAATCCGATTTTTGGCAAAAATCCGATTTCAAATTTTGTTACTTTTTAAAAACTCATGTAACCGAAATGGACAGTTTTCAATATTGAATTTACGCTTAAATACTCTAATTTTTCTTTAGCAATGTGTATCTAATGCAAAAAGCATTGTTATGTGTCATAAATACGATTTTGCCAAAAATCCGATTTCAAATTTTGTTACTTTTTAAAAACTCAAGTAACCGAAATATACAGTTTTCGCAATTGAGTTTACTCTTAAATACTCTGATTTGTCTTGAGCAATGTGTATCTAATGCAAAAAGCATAGTAATGTGCCATAAATCCGATTTTTGGCAAAAATCCGATTTCAAATTTTGTTACTTTTTAAAAACTCATGTAACCGAAATGGACAGTTTTCAATATTGAATTTACGCTTAAATACTCTAATTTTTCTTGAGCAATGAGTATCTAATGCAAAAAGCATTGTTATGTGTCATAAATACGATTTTGCCAAAAATCCGATTTCAAATTTTGTTACTTTTTAAAAACTCAAGTAACCGAAATATACAGTTTTCGCAATTGAGTTTACTCTTAAATACTCTGATTTGTCTTGAGCAATGTATATCTAATGCAAAAAGCATAGTAATGTGCCATAAATCCGATTTTTGGCAAAAATCCGATTTCAAATTATGTTACTTTTTAAAAACTGAAGTAACCGAAATGGACAGTTTTCACTACTGAATTTACGCTTAAATACTCTGATTCGTCTTAAGCAATGTGTATCTAATGCAACAAGCATTGTAATGTGCCATAAATCCCATTTTTGGCAAAAATCCAATTTCAAATTTTGTTACTTTTTAAAAACTCAAGTAACCGAAATGGATAGTTTTCAGTATTGAATTTACGCTAAAATACTCTGATTTGTCTTGAGCAATGTGTATCTAATGCAAAAAGCATTGTTTAGTGCCATAAATTAATATAAAAAAAAAAGATAAAAATTTTGTTACTTTTTAAAAACTCAAGTAACCGAAATATACAGTTTTCGCAATTGAGTTTACTCTTAAATACTCTGATTTGTCTTGAGCAATGTGTATCTAATGCAAAAAGCATAGTAATGTGCCATAAATCCGATTTTTGGCAAAAATCCGATTTCAAATTTTGTTACTTTTTAAAAACTCATGTAACCGAAATGGACAGTTTTCAATATTGAATTTACGCTTAAATACTCTAATTTTTCTTGAGCAATGTGTATCTAATGCAAAAAGCATTGTTATGTGTCATAAATACGATTTTGCCAAAAATCCGATTTCAAATTTTGTTACTTTTTAAAAACTCAAGAAACCGAAAATATACAGTTTTCGCAATTGAGTTTACTCTTAAATACTCTGATTTGTCTTGAGCAATGTATATCTAATGCAAAAAGCATAGTAATGTGCCATAAATCCGATTTTTGGCAAAAATCCGATTTCAAATTATGTTACTTTTTAAAAACTGAAGTAACCGAAATGGACAGTTTTCACTACTGAATTTACGCTAAAATACTCTGATTTGTCTTAAGAAATGTGTATCTAATGCAACAAGCATTGTAATGTGCCATAAATCCCATTTTTGGCAAAAATCCGATTTCAAATTTTGTTACTTTTTAAAAACTCAAGTAACCGAAATGGATAGTTTTCAGTATAGAATTTACGCTAAAATACTCTGATTTGTCTTGAGCAATGTGTATCTAATGCAAAAAGCATTGTTTTGTGCCATAAATCCGATTTTTGGCAAAAATCCGATTTCAAATTTTGTTACTTTTTGAAAACTCAAGTAACCCAAATGGACAGCTTTCACTATTGAATTTACGCTAAAATACTGTAATTTGTCTTGAGCAATGTGTGTGCCATAAATCCGATTTTTGCCCAAAATTCGATTTCAAATTTTGTTACTTTTTGAAAACTCAAGTAAACCAAATGGACAGCTTTCACTATTAAATTTACGCTAAAATACTCTGATTTGTCTTGAGCAATGTGTATCTAATGCAAAAAGCATTGTTTTGTGCCATAAATCCGATTTTTGGCAAAAATCCGATTTCAAATTTTGTTACTTTTTGAAAACTCAAGTAACCCAAATGGACAGCTTTCACTATTGAATTTACGCTAAAATACTCTGATTTGTATTGAGCAATGTGTATCTAATGCAACAAGCATTGTAATGTGCCATAAATCCCATTTTTGGCAAAATCCGATTTCAAATTTTGTTACTTTTTAAAAACTCAAGTAACCGAAATTGATAGTTTTCAGTATTGAATTTACGCTAAAATACTCTGATTTGTCTTGAGCAATGTGTATCTAATGCAAAAAGCATTGTATAGTGCCATAAATCCGATTTTTGGCAAAATCCGATTTAAAATTTTGTTACTTTTTAAAAACTCAAGTAACCGAAATATACAGTTTTCGCAATTGAGTTTACTCTTAAATACTCTGATTTGTCTTAAGCAATGTGTATCTAATGCAAAAAGCATAGTAATGTGCCATAAATCCGATTTTTGGCAAAAATCCGATTTCAAATTTTGTTACTTTTTAAAAACTCATGTAACCGAAATGGACAGTTTTCAATATTGAATTTACGCTTAAATACTCAAATTTTTCTTGAGCAATGTGTATCTAATGCAAAAAGCATAGTAATGTGCCATAAATCCGATTTTTGGCAAAAATCCGATTTCAAATTTTGTTACTTTTTAAAAACTCATGTAACCGAAATGGACAGTTTTCAATATTGAATTTACGCTTAAATACTCTAATTTTTCTTGAGCAATGTGTATCTAATGCAAAAAGCATTGATATGTGTCATAAATACGATTTTGCCAAAAATCCGATTTCAAATTTTGTTACTTTTTAAAAACTCAAGTAACCGAAATATACAGTTTTCGCAATTGACTTTACTCTTAATTACTCTGATTTGTCTTGAGCAATGTATATCTAATGCAAAAAGCATAGTAATGTGCCATAAATCCGATTTTTGGCAAAAATCCGATTTCAAATTATGTTACATTTTAAAAACTGAAGTAACCGAAATGGACAGTTTTCACTACTGAATTTACGCTAAAATCCTCTGATTTGTCTTCAGCAATGTGTATCTAATGCAACAAGCATTGTAATGTGCCATAAATCCCATTTTTGGCAAAAATCCGATTTCAAATTTTGTTACTTTTTAAAAACTCAAGTAACCGAAATGGATAGTTTTCAGTATTGAATTTACGCTAAAATACTCTGATTTGTCTTGAGCAATGTGTATCTAATGCAAAAAGCATTGTTTTGTGCCATAAATCCGATTTAAAATTTTGTTACTTTTTAATATTGAATTTACGCTTAAATACTCTGATTTGTCTTTAGCAACGTGTATCTAATGCAAAAAGCATTGTTATGGGCCATAAATCCGATTTCAAATTTTGTTACTTTTTAAAAACTCAAGTAACCGAAATAGACAGTTTTCACTGTTGAATTTACGCTAAAATACTCTGATTCGTCTTTAGCTATGTGTATCTAAAGCAAAAAGCATTATTATGTGCTAGAAATCCGATATTGTCATAAATCCGATTTCAAATTTTGTTACTTTTTTAATATTCAAGTAACCAAAATGGATAGTTTTCACTATTGAATTTACGTTAAAATACTCTGATTTGACTTGAGCAATGTGTATCTAATGCAAAAAGCATTGTCATGTGCCATAAATCCGATTTTTGCCAAAAATCCGATTTCAAATTTTGTTATTTTTTTTAAAAACTGAAGTAACCGAAATGGACAGTTTTTACTATTGAATTTATGCTAAAATACTCTGATTTGTCTTAAGCAATGTGTATTAATGCAACAAGCATTGTAATGTGCCATAAATCCCATTTTTGGCAAAAATCCGATTTCAAATTTTGTTACTTTTTAAAAACTCAAGTCACCGAAATGGATAGTTTTCAGTATTTAATTTACGCTAAAATACTCTGATTTGACTTGAGCAATGTGTATCTAATGCAAAAAGCATTGTCATGTGCCATAAATCCGATTTTTGCCAAAAATCCGATTTCAAATTTTGTTATTTTTTTTAAAAACTGAAGTAACCGAAATGGACAGTTTTTACTATTGAATTTATGCTAAAATACTCTGATTTGTCTTAAGCAATGTGTATCTAATGCAACGAGCATTGAAATGTGCCATAAATCCCATTTTTAGCAAAAATCCGATTTCAAATTTTGTATTTTTTTTTAAACTGAAGTAACCGAAATGGACAGTTTTTACTATTGAATTTATGCTAAAATACTCTGATTTGTCTTAAGCAATGTGTATTAATGCAACAAGCATTGTAATGTGCCATAAATCCCATTTTTGGCAAAAATCCGATTTCAAATTTTGTTACTTTTTAAAAACTCAAGTCACCGAAATGGATAGTTTTCAGTATTTAATTTACGCTAAAATACTCTGATTTGTCTTAAGCAATGTGTATCTAATGCAAAAAGCATTGTTTTGTGCCATAAATCCGATTTTTGGCAAAATCCGATTTCAAATTTTGTTACTTTTTAAAAACTCAAGTCACCGAAATGGATAGTTTTCAGTATTTTATTTACGCTAAAATACTCTGATTTGTCTTGAGCAATGTGTATCTAATGCAAAAAGCATTGTTTTGTGCCATAAATCCGATTTTTGGCAACATCCGATTTCAAATTTTGTTACTTTTTAAAAACTCATGGTAACCGAAATGGACAGTTTTCAATATTGAATTTACGCTTAAATACTCTAATTTTTCTTGAGCAATGTGTATCTAATGCAAAAAGCATTGTTATGTGTCATAAATACGATTTTGCCAAAAATCCGATTTCAAATTTTGTTACTTTTTAAACACTCAAGTAACCGAAATATACAGTTTTCGCAATCGAGTTTACTCTTAATACTCTGATTTGTCTTGAGCAATGTGTATCTAATGCAAAAAGCATAGTAATGTGCCATAAATCCGATTGTTGGCAAAAATCTGATTTCAAATTATGTTACTTTTTAAAAACTGAAGTAACCGAAATGGACAGTTTTCACTATTGAATTTACGCTAAAATACTCTGATTTGTCTTAAGCAATGTGTATCTAATGCAACGAGCATTGAAATGTGCCATAAATCCCATTTTTAGCAAAAATCCGATTTCAAATTTTGTATTTTTTTTTAAACTGAAGTAACCGAAATGGACAGTTTTTACTATTGAATTTATGCTAAAATACTCTGATTTGTCTTAAGCAATGTGTATTAATGCAACAAGCATTGTAATGTGCCATAAATCCCATTTTTGGCAAAAATCCGATTTCAAATTTTGTTACTTTTTAAAAACTCAAGTCACCGAAATGGATAGTTTTCAGTATTTAATTTACGCTAAAATACTCTGATTTGTCTTAAGCAATGTGTATCTAATGCAAAAAGCATTGTTTTGTGCCATAAATCCGATTTTTGGCAAAATCCGATTTCAAATTTTGTTACTTTTTAAAAACTCATGGTAACCGAAATGGACAGTTTTCAATATTGTATTTACGCTTAAATACTCTAATTTTTCTTGAGCAATGTGTATCTAATGCAAAAAGCATTGTTATGTGTCATAAATACGATTTTGCCAAAAATCCGATTTCAAATTTTGTTACTTTTTAAAAACTCAAGTAAGGAAGCAAGCAAGCAAGCAAGCAAGCAAGCAAGCAAGCAAGCAAGCAAGCAAGCAAGCAAGCAAGCAAGCAAGCAAGCAAGCAAGCAAGCAAGCAAGCAAGCAAGCAAGCAAGCAAGCAAGCAAGCAAGCAAGCAAGCAAGCAAGCAAGCAAGCAAGCAAGCAAGCAAGCAAGCAAGCAAGCAAGCAAGCAAGCAAGCAAGCAAGCAAGCAAGCAAGCAAGCAAGCAAGCAAGCAAGCAAGCAAGCAAGCAAGCAAGCAAGCAAGCAAGCAAGCAAGCAAGCAAGCAAGCAAGCAAGCAAGCAAGCAAGCAAGCAAGCAAGCAAGCAAGCAAGCAAGCAAGCAAGCAAGCAAGCAAGCAAGCAAGCAAGCAAGCAAGCAAGCAAGCAAGCAAGCAAGCAAGCAAGCAAGCAAGCAAGCAAGCAAGCAAGCAAGCAAGCAAGCAAGCAAGCAAGCAAGCAAGCAAGCAAGCAAGCAAGCAAGCAAGCAAGCAAGCAAGCAAGCAAGCAAGCAAGCAAGCAAGCAAGCAAGCAAGCAAGCAAGCAAGCAAGCAAGCAAGCAAGCAAGCAAGCAAGCAAGCAAGCAAGCAAGCAAGCAAGCAAGCAAGCAAGCAAGCAAGCAAGCAAGCAAGCAAGCAAGCAAGCAAGCAAGCAAGCAAGCAAGCAAGCAAGCAAGCAAGCAAGCAAGCAAGCAAGCAAGCAAGCAAGCAAGCAAGCAAGCAAGCAAGCAAGCAAGCAAGCAAGCAAGCAAGCAAGCAAGCAAGCAAGCAAGCAAGCAAGCAAGCAAGCAAGCAAGCAAGCAAGCAAGCAAGCAAGCAAGCAAGCAAGCAAGCAAGCAAGCAAGCAAGCAAGCAAGCAAGCAAGCAAGCAAGCAAGCAAGCAAGCAAGCAAGCAAGCAAGCAAGCAAGCAAGCAAGCAAGCAAGCAAGCAAGCAAGCAAGCAAGCAAGCAAGCAAGCAAGCAAGCAAGCAAGCAAGCAAGCAAGCAAGCAAGCAAGCAAGCAAGCAAGCAAGCAAGGTTAGGTTAGGTTAGGTTAGGTTAGGTTAGGTTAGGTTAGGTTAGGTTAGGTTAGGTTAGGTTAGGTTAGGTTAGGTTAGGTTAGGTTAGGTTAGGTTAGGTTAGGTTAGGTTAGGTTAGGTTAGGTTAGGTTAGGTTAGGTTAGGTTAGGTTAGGTTAGGTTAGGTTAGGTTAGGTTAGGTTAGGTTAGGTTAGGTTAGGTTAGGTTAGGTTAGGTTAGGTTAGGTTGGGGGCGAAGCCGGTCCCTCCTCGTGGTGTCCCTGGGCAACGGCTGAGTGCCTTTCGTCGCGTCTTTTGCGGGGGGAGGCACTCAGACGGCTGAACGCCGGTTCTTTCACTATTCTTCTCGTCTTTTTGATAACTTTCTTCTGTTTTGTTTGTTTTTGTTGTTCTGTCTTTCAACGTCTTTTCTTCCGCTATCTTTCTTTTTATGTTACACTCTTCTGGAGATGGTGAGCTGCACCTTAACTAGCCCGCGACCCGGGGTGTCGGAGTTTTTGGTAATGGAAGAGCGTATTTTGAAAAATATTCCCCGGGTGGGTCCCGGCAGCGATGCTGGGGAATCCCACCCCTCCGCTTCGGCGGGGGGCTGCTCCTTGTATACGGGGGGGGCACAAAATGCGTCGAGGAGGGAAGAGGTCGCTGCGGCGACGAGTGAAAAGCGAGGCGCGAAGGCGCGAGCGAGTCCGAAACCGGCGCACCTAACCGCGCCGGCTACGGATTTGCTTACGGATGAGGAGGTGGACTTCTCGCAGCCGGTTCCTGATGGGAGACGCCGGATGCTTGAGCTCTTTAAGAAGAAGGCACTCAGGGGGGACGTTGATCTGCCGCGCGTGATGCTCACGCGCGCGCTAATACCCGAACCCTCTCAATATGGACTAGACAGCGAGGACTGTCTCTCGGACTCCAGTGACATGTCCTGCTTGTCACTGGACTCCGAGGGGCTGCCCGCACTCCCGGACAAGACGCGTCGTAAACGGCGCAGCTCTGAAGATGACATGGGCCCGCCCCTCAGCAAAGCGGGCCCCAAGTCGAAAAGAGGTCGTGGTCGGCCGCCGACGACGGGCCAATATGTTGGTCTGGCGAAGGCGCAGGCCCAACTAAATCGCGAGAAGGAGGAGGCCCTTCGGCTGGAGGCTGAAGCTGAGTTGGCTAGAGCAGTTAGGACGGTAAGGGAGGCGCGGGTGTCTGACCCGGCTCCCCCTGGTCCCACAACACACCCGATCGACGACGCGGATAGGTCGACTGTCGAATTGGCTAGGAAGGTGGAAAGTTCGTTGGAGGCCATCACAATGGTCGCCACCAAGTCGTCGAACCTGAAGGGCACGTACCAAAGGTTCCTGAAGGAGGCGGCCGCGACCATTCGGGTAGCCTTCACCGAGGTGAGGAGCCGATCCGCTACGGAGGAAATACGGAGGCTGGAGGCGCAGAACGCTCGACTGGAAGAGGAAGTGGCGCAGGTGCGTCGCGAGCTCGACGAGTTGCGCAAACGTGCCCCAGGTCCTCCCCAGAAAGAAGAGGAAATGCGCCAGCTGTTGTCGGAGGTCTCTCGCTCCAACATAGAGACCTTCGGCAACATGCTAAACGCGAGACTGGCCGGGTTGGAGGACAGACTCCTCCCCGCGCCTCGGACGAGACCACCGCTAGCGGCGGATGGTGCTGGCACGTCTGCCGAGCTTCCGCTGCCGGCGAAGAAGAGGGCGCCGAAGCCTAAGAAGACGGCGGCGCCAACTTTCGCGGAAGTGACAACGGCGAGTGCAGTGCCTCCTCAAGTGGCTTCTGCACCGGCCAAGGCACCTAAGGCCAAGAAGAAGAAGCGGCCCACTATGGCGGCTAAAGAGGCGGCGCAAGGGGGGGCGAACACGACGCCCTCTCCAGCTGAAGTCCCGTGGACCACAGTTGGTTCGCGCAAGGGCGCAAAGAAGAAGACGGGTGCGGCCACAACATCTAAGGCCGCGCCCAAGAAGAAGAAGAAGAATAGGCTCCGCCCTCCGACATCCGCGGCCGTCGCCCTCACCCTGGAGGCGGGGGCTGAAGAGAAGGGGGCATCATACGCGAGCTTACTGCGTGAGGCTCGGTCTAAGATTGGCCTGGGGGAGTTCCAAATCCCCAGGCTGGTCCACAAGAGGGCCCACACCGGCTCGGTTCTCCTCCTAATTGACGGGGAGGGGGCCGGTGAGAAGGCGGTCGCTTTTGCAGCGCGGCTGCGAGAGGTGCTGAGCCCAGAGTTGGTCAGGGTCAGCTGCCCGGTGAAGTGCGCGGAGATGCGGGTCACCGGGCTGGACGACGCGACGTCGGCCGCTGAGGTCGTAGCGGCGGTCGCAAGAGAAGGAGAATGCCCGGCTACCAACATCCGGTCGGGCAGAGTCGTCGCTGGCCCGAGAGGGAAATCTCTGTGGCTCAGCGTCCCGGTGAAGGCCGCTCAGAAGCTTCTGGGCACTGGGCGGCTTCAGATAGGGTGGTTTGAGGCAAAGGTGGCGCTGCTGACCGCGAGGCCGAAGCGGTGCTTCCGCTGCCTCGATACCGGCCACATGGCGGCGCATTGCACGTGTCCGGTGGACCTCAGTCGGAGCTGTTTTCGCTGTGGGAAGCCTGGACACAAAGCGCTTGCCTGTGAGGAGGCTCCGAGCTGCCCAGTCTGCGAGGCAGTGGGTAAGCCGAAGGAGCACGTGCTGGGGGGTGACGGCTGTATTACAGTCAAAAAGCCGTCCCCCGGCACGAAAAAGAAGAGAAGGGCGCCAGCCAAAAAGGGGCGGCACAAAAAGCCGCACCCTGTTGCCGACAGGGCGATTCCGCTCGTCCCGGTCGAAGAGGCAATGGAAGCCTAGGCCCGTGGGCGGCGATCGGGGGATCGACCGCTCACAAGATGGGTCCCGAGTGAAAGGCTCCCCTAGATGCCCGGGGAGCCCTCGGTGAGGTAGGCGGCGGCATCTTAACAGGCCGCCGCATATTGAGTTGAGCCGGACGCGGCAAGCGCTATGGGCTGCGGAAGTAATATTTTCAGTTCCCGCGGCCCACAAACAGCGCAGAAGGCGGGCATGGGGGGTTTTAGTCGGTAAACCTCGGCGCACTCACACGCGCTGAGGGAGTCCGACATACCCCGCCGCCTTCCCCCGGAGTCGGTGGGGATGCGTAACGCATTTCCCCCCTTAAAAAAAAAAAAAAAAAAAAAAAAAAAAAAAAAAAAAAAAAAAAAAAAAAAAAAAAGGTTAGGTTAGGTTAGGTTAGGTTAGGTTAGGTTAGGTTAGGTTAGGTTAGGTTAGGTTGGGGGCGATGTCAGCAATATTCGCGTGGCTGTCAGCGAAATGAGGGGCCGTTGTGAAACGGATGAGCTGCGGGCTCTAGAGAGCCAGAACGCGCGGCTCCAAAAGCAGGTCGACGAGCTTCGTCGTGAGCTGGAGGAGTTGCGGCGCCAGGCGACCAAGCCCGCCGCTCCACAAGAAGACGTAAGGAAGCTGTTGTCGGAGGTCTCGCGCTCCAATATCGAGACCTTCGGCAACATGCTGAATGCGCGGCTCGCCGTCATTGAGGACAGGCTTCTTCCAGAGCCAAGGAGAAGACCCCCGTTGGCGTCTGATGCTCCGACGCCAACGATGATACCGGAGAAGACGAAGGCGCCAAAGATAAAGAAATCGGCAGCGCCAAGTTACGCCGAGGCAGCGGCCCCGATAGCGCCAGCCCCACAAGAGGCTCGAGCAGCACCGGCTCCGCCTAAGCCAAAAATGAAGAGGAAGCGGCCATCAATGGCCGCCAGAGAAGCAGCGCAAGGGGGGGCGAACACAACGCCCTCCCATGCAGAGGCCTCGTGGACGACTGTTAGGCCACGTAAGGCCCAAAAGAAGAAGGGTGCGGCTAGTACATCCAAAGCCGCACCGAAGAAGAAGAAGGCTAGGCTTCGACTACCTAAAACTGCGGCCGTTACACTCACGCTGGAGGCGGGTGCTGCGGAGAAGGGGGCGACCTACGCCAAGTTACTGCGGGAGACTCGGCTGAGGGTCGACCTAGGGGAATTTGGAATCCCCAGGCTGACTATACGTAGCACTCAGACCGGTGGGCGCATCCTGAGTATAGAAGGAGAGGGCGCCAATGATAAAGCGGATGCCTTCGCGGCTAGGCTGCGGGAGGTGATAGAGCCTGAAGTGGCAAAGGTTGGTCGCCCGGTGAGGTGCGCGGAGATGCGGGTCACCGGGCTGGATGATGCGACGGAGGCTGCCGAAGTCGTGGCGGCGGTCGCCAGTGAAGGAGGTTGCCCGGCCACCAACATCCGGTCGGGCAAAGTTGTCGTGGGTCCCAGAGGGGATAGATCCCTCTGGTTGTATGTCCCAATAGCGGCTGCCAAGAAGCTGGTGAGCTCTGGGCGGCTGAAAGTGGGCTGGGTCGTGGCGAAGGTGGCGCTGCTGGCCGCGAGGCCTAAGCGCTGTTACCGTTGCCTCGACACCGGCCACCTGGCGGCGAACTGTAAGTGCCTGGTGGACCTCAGTCGGAACTGTTTCCGCTGTGGGAAGCCGGGGCACAAGGCGCCAACATGCGAAGCGGCTCCGAGCTGCCCGGTGTGTGAAACCGCCGGCAAGCCTAAGGAGCACGCGCTGGGGAGCAGCGGCTGTATCACAGCGAAGCCCGCCCCCAGCACGAAGAAACGGAAGCGCAAGGCTCCCACTAAGAAGGCCCGGCAGAAAAAGCCGCAGGCCATGGATGTGGTAGAAGCCTAGGCCCGTGGGCGGCGATCGGGGGATCGACCGCTCACAAGTGAGGGCCCCGAGTGTGAAGCTCCCTGGGTGCCCGGGGAGTCTCGGTGAAGGCAGGCGGCGGCATTGTATCTGGCCGCCGCATTGAAGAGAGCCGGACGCGGCAGCGCTTGTGGGTCGCGGAAGAATGCGTTTAGTTCCCGTGGCCCGCAGTACGGCGCAGAAGGTGGCATGGAGGGGTTTTAGTCGGTAAACCTCGGCGCACTCTACACGCGCCGAGGGAGTCCGACATACCCCGCCGCCTTCCCCCGGAGTCGGTGGGGATACGTAATGTATTTCCCCTCCTAAAAAAAAAAAAAAAAAAAAAAAAAAAAAAAAAAAAAAAACAAAAAAAAAAAAAAGGTTGGGGGCGATACCGGTTCCTCCTCGTTGGTGTCCCTGGGCAACGGCTGAGTGCCTTTCGTCGCGTCTTTGCGGGGGGAGGCATTCAGACGGCTGAACGCCGGTCTATATATCTATCTTTCTCATCTTTTTGTAACATTCTTCGCTTGTTTCGTTTTGTTTATGTTATTCTATCTTTCCACATCTTTTCTACTCTATCTTTCTCTTTTATTTAACTCTGAAGATGGTGAGCTGGCATCAAAACTAGCCCGCGACTCGGGATGTCGGAGTTTTAAGTAATGGAGATTCGTGACTTGAAAAATATTCCCCGGGTGGGTCCCGGCAGTAATGCTGGGGAATCCCACCCCTCCGCTTCGGCGGGGGGCTGCCCCACGTATACGGGGGGGGCACAAAGCACGAAGGGCGAGAAGGTTGCTGCGGCGACAAGTGGAAAGGGAGGCGCGATGGCGCGAGCGAGTCCGAAACTGGCGCACCTAACCGCGCCGGCGACGGATTTGCTTACGGATGAGGAAGTGGACTTCTCACAGCCGGTTCCTGATGGGAGACGCCGGATGTTGGAACTTTTTAAGAAGAAGGCATTGAGGGGTGATGTGGACCTGCCGCGAGTGATGCTCACGCGCGCGCTGCTCCCTGAACCCTCTCAACTCGGACATGACAGCGAGGACTGTCTCTCGGACTCCAGTGACATGTCCTGCTTGTCACTGGACTCCGAGGGGCTGCCCGCACTCCCGGACAAGACACGTCGTAAGCGACGCAGCTCTGAAGATGACATGGGCCCGCCCCTCAGCAAGGCGGGCCCCAAGTCGAAAAGAGGTCGTGGTCGGCCGCCGACAACGGGCCAATACGTTGGTCTGGCGAAGGCGCAGGCCCAACTTAATCGCGAGAAGGAGGAGGCCCTTCGGCTGGACGCTGAAGCTGAGTTGGCTAGGGCAGTTAGGACGGTACGGGAGGCGCGGGTGTCTGACCCGGCTCCCCCTGGTCCCGCGACACACCCGATTGACGACGCGGAGCGATCGACCGCCGAGTTGGCGAGGAAGGTTGAGAGTTCGCTGGAGGCCATCTTGATGGTCGCTACTAAGTCGTCCAACCTGAAGGGGACCTACCAAAGGTTCCTGAAGGAGGCGACCGCGACCATCCGGGCGGCTTTCATTGAAGTGAGGAATCGCTCCGCCACGGAAGAGATAAAAAGGCTGGAGGCACAGAACGTGCGGCTCGAAGAGCAAGTGGCGCAGATGCGCCGCGAACTGGACGAGTTGCGCAAGAAAGCTCCGGTACAAAAGGAAGGCGACATACGCGAGCTGTTGTCGGAGGTCTCTCGCTCCAACATAGAGACCTTCGGCAACATGCTGAACGCGAGACTGGCCGGGTTAGAGGATAGACTCCTCCCCGCGCCTCGGACGAGACCACCGTTGGCGGCGGACAGCGTCGGCAACTCAGCCGAGCCCCCGCTGCCGGCGAAGAAGAGGGCGCCGAAGCCTAAGAAGACGTCGGCGCCAACTTTCGCGGAAGTGACAGCGGCGAGTGCAGTGCCCCTTCAAGTGGCTCCTGCACCGGCCAAGGCCCCTAAGGCCAAGAAGAAGATGCGGCCAACTATGGCGGCTAAAGAGGCGGCGCAAGGGGGGGCGAACACAACGCCCTCTCCAGCTGGAGCCCCGTGGACCACAGTTGGTTCGCGCAAGGGCACAAAGAAGAAGAAGGGTGCGGCCACAACATCTAAGGCCGCGCCCAAGAAGAAGAAGAAGGACGGAGATAGGCTCCGCCCTCCGGCAACTGCGGCTGTCGCCCTCACTCTGGAGGCGGGAGCTGAGGAAAAGGGGGCATCCTACGCGAGTCTGCTAAGGGAAGCTCGCTCGAAGATCGGCCTGGGGGAGTTCCAAATCCCCAGGCTGGTCCATAAGAAGGGCTACACTGGATCGGTTCTCCTGCTGATCGGCGGA
Organism: Celastrina argiolus; assembly: GCA_905187575.2. Taxonomy (NCBI): domain Eukaryota; kingdom Metazoa; phylum Arthropoda; class Insecta; order Lepidoptera; family Lycaenidae; genus Celastrina; species Celastrina argiolus. The sequence continues at coordinate 16,497,299 of LR994597.1, forward strand.
GATGGAGCCGGTGAGAAGGCGGTCGCTTTTGCAGCACGGCTGCGAGAGGTGCTGAGCCCAGAGCTAGTCAGGGTCAGCTGTCCGGTGAAGTGCGCGGAGATGCGGGTCACCGGACTGGACGACGCGACGTCGGCCGCTGATGTCGTAGCGGCGGTCGCAAGAGAGGGAGAGTGCCCGGCCACCAACATCCGGTCGGGCAGAGTCGTCGCTGGCCCTAGAGGAAGGTCTCTGTGGCTCAGCGTACCGGTGAAGGCCGCTCAGAAGCTTTTAAGCTCTGGGCGGATCCAGTTAGGCTGGTTTGAGGCGAAGGTGGCACTGCTGACCGCGAGGCCAAAGCGGTGTTTCCGCTGCCTAGACACCGGCCACATGGCGGCGCATTGCACGTGCCCGGTGGACCTCAGTCGGAGCTGTTTTCGCTGTGGGAAGCCTGGGCACAAGGCGCTCGCCTGTGAGGAGGCTCCGAGCTGCCCAGTCTGCGAGGCAGTGGGCAAGCCGAAGGAGCACGTGCTGGGGGGTGACGGCTGTATTACAGTCAAAAAGCCGTCCCCCGGCACGAAAAAGAAGAGACGGGCTCCTACCAAGAAGGCGCGGCATAAAAAGCCGCGCCCGATTGCCGACAGGGAGGTTGCGGCTGAACCTGTCGAAGAGGCTATGGAGGCCTAGATCCGTGGGCGGAGATCGGGGGATCGTCCGCTCACCTGTGAGGGTCCCGAGAGAAAGGCTCCCCTAGATGCCCGGGGAGCCCTCGGAGAGGCAGGCGGCGGCATTCCAACAGGCCGCCGTATTTGAGTTGAGCCGGACGCGGCAAGCGCAGTGGGCTGCGGAAGTAGTATTTTAAGTTCCCGCGGCCCACAAACAGCGCAGAAGGCGGGCATGGGGGGTTTTAGTCGGTAAACCTCGGCGCACTCACACGCGCTGAGGGAGTCCGACATACCCCGCCGCCTTCCCCCGGAGTCGGTGGGGATGCGTAACGCATTTCCCCCCTTAAAAAAAAAAAAAAAAAAAAAAAAAAAAAAAAAAAAAAAAAAAAAAAAAAAAAAAAAGGTTAGGTTAGGTTAGGTTAGGTTAGGTTAGGTTAGGTTAGGTTAGGTTAGGTTAGGTTAGGTTAGGTTAGGTTAGGTTAGGTTGGGGGCGATACCGGTTCCTCCTAGTTGGTGTCCCTGGGCAACGGCTGGGTGCCTCTCGTCGCGTCTTTTGCGGGGGGAGGTATTCAGACGGCTGAACGCCGGTCTTTCTCTATCTTTCAACTTCTGTTTATAATCTTCTTCTTGTTTTTGTTCTGTTTATTTACTCTATCCTTTCAACATCTTTTCTACGCTATCTTTCTCGTTTTGTTTATTTCTTCCTGACGGTGAGCACACACGTTAAAAGCCCGCGACCCGGGGTGTCGGAGTTAGTAATGATGGCAGAACGTGATAGCATAAATAATCTCCGGGTGGGTCCCGGCAGCAATGCCGGGGAATCCCACACTTCCGCTTCGGCGGGAGTCAGGCCCGTGTATACGGAGGGGCCAACTAGCACGTTGAGGGAAGAGGCGGCCGCTGTGGCGGTGGCGAAGGAGAGTGGCGCGACTGCGCGTGAAAGTCCGAAACCGGCGCACCTAACCGCGTCGAGGGCGGATTTACTGACGGACGAGGACGTGGACTTTTCCGTCTCGCAACCGAATGGGTTCGAGCGGATGGTCACGTTAATGAAGAAGAAGAAGGCTCGGGGCGATGTTGACTTGCCGCGCGTGCTCCTTACGCGCGATGTGAGAGTTCCGCCGCCTCGGGCGAGAGTAATGGATAAGACGAGTGAGGACTGTTTCTCGGACTCCAGCGATATGTCATGCGCATCGCTGGACTCCGAGGAGCTGCCCACAAACCCACCGGATTTTCTTCGCCTGCGAAAGCGGCGTAACACCGATTCCGACGACATGGCGCCGCCCTCATCAGGTGCGGTGCCCAAAACTAAGAAGGGACGTGGTCGGCCTCCAACAACCGGCCAGTACGTCGGCTTGGCCAAAGCACAGGCCGAGCTTAATAAGGAGAAGGAGAGGGCCATTCGATTGGAAGCTGAAGCCGATCTGGCTACTCAATTGATACGGGCGGCAAGGGAGGCGCGAGAGTCTAGCTCGGCTCCCCCCGTCTCTACTATCACCGGAGAAGACACAAACGCGGCACTCAGTGCCCGCGTTGAGAGGGCTTTGGAGTCGATCTCGTTGGTCGCTTCAAAGTCTTCAAATTTGAAGGGGACCTTCCAGCGGTTCCTCAAGGACGCGGTCGTCAACATCCGCACGGCCGTCGCCGAGATGAGGGGCCGCTGCGAGTCGGATGAGCTGCGGGCTTTGGAGAGCCAGAACGCGCGGCTCCAACAACAGGTCGACGACCTACGCGGCCAGTTGGAGGAGTTGCGGCGCCAGGCGACCAAGCCCGCCGCCCCACAGGAGGACTGGAAGAAGCTGTTGTCGGAGGTCTCGCGCTCCAATATCGAGACCTTCGGCAACATGCTGAATGCGCGGCTCGCAGGCCTTGAAGATAGGCTCCTGCCTGAGCCCCGAAGGAGACCTCCGCTGGCGTCGGACAGTGTCAATGTCATCGTAGACACACCGGCGCCGGCGCCAGCACAGAAGACGAAAAAGGCGCCGAAGCCCAACAAGACAGCGGTGCCTACATACGCCAAAGTAGCGACACCGATTGCGCCGGCCTTAGAGGCTCCAGCTGCACCGGTGCCGCCGAAGGCCAGAAGAAAGAAGCGGCCAACAATGGCCGCAAGAGAAGCGGCGCAAGGAGGTGCGAACTCAACGCCCTCATCCGCCGAGGTCCCGCGAGAGAAACCGCGCAAGGCCGACCGGAGAAGACATGGGGCGGCTGCAACGTCTAAAGTCGCCCCCAAGAAGAAGAAAGCGAGGCTCCGCCCTCCGTCTACTGCGGCCGTCGCCCTCACCTTGGAGGCGGAGGCTGTAAAGCAGGGGGCGACCTACGCCAACTTATTGCGGGAGGCACGGCTGAGGGTCGACCTGGGGGAATTCCAAATCCCCAGGTTGACGATATCCAAGAGCCAAACAGGAGGTCGCATCCTCACGATTGCTGGTGAGGGTGCTCACGAAAAGGCGGACGCATTTGCGGCGCGCCTACGAGAGGTGATTGGCCCGGAAGTGGCGAAGATCGGTCGCCCGGTGAAGTGTGCGGAGTTGAGAGTCACCGGGCTGGACGACGCGACCGAGGCATCCGAGGTTGTCGAAGCGGTCGCCAAAGAAGGAAATTGCCCGGCCACCAATATTCGGTCGGGCAAAGTTGTTGTTGGACCCAGAGGCGACAGATCCCTCTGGATGTACGTCCCTATGGCGGCCGCCAAGAAGCTTCTGGGCTCTGGGCGGCTGCAGGTTGGCTGGGTCGGGGCGAAGGTGGTGCTGCTGGCCGCGAGGCCTAAGCGGTGCTACAAGTGCCTCGACACTGGCCACGTGGCGGCGCAGTGTAAGTGCACGGTGGACCTCAGCCGGAATTGTTTCCGCTGTGGAAAGCCGGGGCACAAAGCGTCTGCCTGCGAGGCCGCTCCTTGCTGCCCGGTCTGCGAGGCCACGGGCAAGCCGAAGGAGCACGTGCTGGGAGGTAGCGGCTGTATCACAGCAGCGAAGCCGCCCCCTGGCACGAAGCGGAAGCGAAAGGCTCCCACAAACAAGGCCCGGCAGAAAAAGCCGCTGGCTGGCGCAAGGGCACAACCTGCCCCCGCCATGGATGTGGTTGAAGCCTAGGCCCGTGGGCGGCGATCGGGGGATCGACCGCTCACATGTAAGGGCCCCGAGTGTGAAGCTCCCTGGATGCCCGGGGAGTCCTCGGTGAAGGCAGGCGGCGGCATTGTATCTGGCCGCCGCACCGAAGAGAGCCGGACGCGGCAGCGCTTGTGGGTCGCGGAAGAATGCGTTTAGTTCCCGTGGCCCACAGTATGGCGCAGAAGGAGGCATGGGGGGGTTTTAGTCGGTAAACCTCGGCGCACACTACAGCGCCGGCGGGAGCCCGACATAACCCACCGCCTTCCCCCGGAGTCGGCGGGTATGCGTAACGCATTTCCCCTCCTCAAAAAAAAAAAAAAAAAAGGTTAGGTTAGGTTGGGGGCGGTACCGGTTCCTCCACGTTGGTGTCCCTGGGCAACGGCTGTGTGCCTTTCGTCGCGTCTTTTGCGGGGGGAGGCATTCAGACGGCTGAACGCCGGTCTATTCCTATTTTCTCATCTTTTTATAATCTTCTTCTCGTTTTTGTTATGTTTTGTTACTCTATCTTTTCCACATCTTCACTTCGCTATCTTTCGTTTTGTTTTAACTCTTCCGACGGTGAGCACACACGTTAAAAGCCCGCGACCCGGGGTGTCGGAGTTAGTAATGATGGCAGAACGTGATAGCATAAATAATCTCCGGGTGGGTCCCGGCAGCAATGTCGGGGAATCCCACACTTCCGCTTCGGCGGGAGTCAGGCCCGTGTATACGGAGGGGCCAACTAGCACGTTGAGGGAAGAGGCGGCCGCTGTGGCGGTGGCGAAGGAGAGTGACGCGACTGCGCGTGAAAGTCCGAAACCGGCGCACCTAACCGCGTCGAGGGCGGATTTATTGACGGACGAGGACGTGGACTTTTCCGTCTCGCAACCGAATGGGTTCGAGCGGATGGTCACGTTAATGAAGAAGAAGAAGGCTCGGGGCGACGTTGACTTGCCGCGCGTGCTCCTTACGCGCGATGTGAGAGTTCCGCCGCCTCGGGCGAGAGTAATGGATAAGACGAGTGAGGACTGTTTCTCGGACTCCAGCGATATGTCGTGCGTATCGCTGGACTCCGAGGAGCTGCCCACAAACCCACCGGATTTTCTTCGCCTGCGAAAGCGGCGTAACACCGATTCCGACGACATGGCGCCGCCCTCATCAGGTGCGGTGCCCAAAACTAAGAAGGGACGTGGTCGGCCTCCAACAACCGGCCAATACGTGGGCCTTGCGAAGGCGCAGGCGGAATTAAACGCCGAAAAAGAAAAGGCCATTCGGCTTCAGGCGGAGGCTGAATTGGCAACTAGCCTTATTCGGGCGGCAAGAGAGGATCGGGAGGCTCGGGTGTGTTGCCCGGCTCCCCCAACCTCAGGAGAGGACACAAACGCGGCACTTAGTGCCCGCGTTGAGAGGGCTTTGGAGTCGGTCACGTTGGTCGCTTCAAAGTCTTCTAATTTGAAAGGGACTTTCCAGCGGTTCCTCAAGGACGCGGTCGTCAACATCCGTGCGGCCGTCGCCGAGATGAGGGGCCGCTGTGAAACGGATGAGCTGCGGGCTTTGGAAAGCCAGAACGCGCGGCTCCAACAGCAGGTGGACGACTTACGTCACCAGCTGGAGGAGTTGCGGCGCCAGGCGGCCAAGCCCGTGGCCCCACAAGGAGAGAATTTAAAGCAGCTGTTGTCGGAGGTCTCGCGCTCCAATATCGAGACCTTCGGCAATATGCTGAATGCGCGGCTCGCAGGCCTTGAGGACAGGCTTCTGCCAGAGCCAAGAAGAAGGCCTCCGCTGGCGTCGGACAGTGCCACTGTCATCGTAGACACGCCGGCGCCAGCGCCAGCACCGGAAAGACGAAAGGCGCCGAAGCCTAAGAAGACGGTGGCGCCCACATACGCCGAAACAGCGGCTCCGATTGCGCCGGCCCCGCAAGAGGCCCGGCCTGCAACGGCCCCGACTAAGGCTAAAAGGAAGAAGCGGCCAACAATGGCCGCAAGAGAAGCGGCGCAAGGGGGCGCGAATACAGCGCCTTCGCCTGCCGAAGCCCCGCGGGAGAAAGCTCGCAGGGTTGAAAAGAAGAAAGGGGCGGTCACTTCACCTAAGACCGCCCCTAAGAAGAAGAAAGCGGCGAGGCTCCGCCCTCCAACTACTGCGGCCGTCGCCCTCACATTGGAGGCGGGGGCCGTAGCTAAGGGGGCGACCTACGCAAATCTGTTGCGGGAGGCGAGGCTGAGGATCGACCTGGGGGAACTCCAAATCCCCAGGCTGACGATCAGCAAAAGCCAAACCGGCGGGCGCATCCTCACGGTAGCGGGTGAGGGTGCCCAGGAGAAGGCGGACGTACTCGCGGCGCGTTTGCGCGAGGTGATCGAGCCAGATGTGGCGAGGGTCAGTCGCCCGGTGAGGTGCGCAGAGTTGCGGGTCACCGGGCTTGACGACTCGACCGAGGCGGCAGAAGTCGTCGAGGCGGTCGCCAGAGAAGGGAATTGCCCGGCCACAAATATCCGGTCGGGCAAAGTCGTAGTGGGACCCAGAGGTGATAGATCCCTCTGGCTCTATGTCCCCATGGCGGCCGCCAAGAAGCTTCTGGGCTCTGGGCGGTTGCAGGTCGGCTGGGTCGTGGCGAAGGTGGTGCTGCTGGCCGCGAGGCCTAAGCGGTGCTACAGATGCCTCGACACCGGCCACGTGGCGGCGCTGTGTAAGTGCCCGGTGGACCTCAGTCGGAACTGTTTCCGCTGTGGGAAGCCGGGGCACAAGGCGCCTGCCTGTGAGGCCGCTCCTTGCTGCCCGCTCTGCGAGGCCGTGGGCAAGCAGAAGGAGCACGTGCTGGGGAGCAGCGGCTGCATTTCAGCGCCAAAGCCGCCCTCCGGCACGAAACCGAAGCGTAAGGCTCCGTCCAAAAAGGCCCGGCATAAAAAGCCGAAGGCCACGGTCGCGGGGGCGGTTCAGCCAGCCCCAGCCATGGACGTTGAGGCCTAGACCCGTGGGCGGCGATCGGGGGATCGACCGCTCACTTGCAAGGGTCCCGAGAGAGAAGCTCCCTGGGTGCCCGGGGAGTCCTCGGTGAAGGCAGGCGGCGGCATTGTATCTGGCCGCCGCATCGAAGAGAGCCGGACGCGGCAGCGCTTGTGGGTCGCGGAAGAATGCGTTTAGTTCCCGTGGCCCGCAGTATGGCGCAGAAGGTGGCATGGAGGGGTTTTAGTCGGTAAACCTCGGCGCACTCTACACGCGCCGAGGGAGTCCGACATACCCCGCCGCCTTCCCCCGGAGTCGGTGGGGATACGTAACGTATTTCCCCTCCTTAAAAAAAAAAAAAAAAAAAAAAAAGGTTAGGTTAGGTTAGGTTAGGTTAGGTTAGGTTAGGTTAGGTTAGGTTAGGTTAGGTTAGGTTAGGTTAGGTTAGGTTAGGTTGGGGGCGATACCGGTTCCTCCTCGTGGTGTCCCTGGGCAACGGCTGAGTGCCTTTCGTCGCGTCTTTTGCGGGGGGAGGCATTCAGACGGCTGAACGCCGGTCTTTACTATCTTTCCGTACTGTTTTTAATCTTCTTCTCGTTTTATTATGTTTTGTTCGTCTATCTTTCATCACCTTTCCTACACTGTCTTTCTTTTTTGTTACCCTCTTCTGGAGATGGTGAGCTACACCATAACTAGCCCGCGACCCGGGGTGTCGGTGTTATGAAGAATGGCAGAACGTACTAGTACAAATAATCTCCGGGTGGGTCCCGGCAGCAATGCTGGGGAATCCCACACTCCTGCTTCGGCGGGGGTCAGGCCCGTGTATACGGAGGGGCCAACTTCTACGTTGAGGGAAGAGGTGGTCGCTGTGGCGACGGTAAGAGAGGAAGGCGCGTTGGCGCAAGCAAGGGCGCAGCCGGCGCACCTAACCGCACCGGTAGCGGACTTGCTCACGGACGAGGACGTCGACTTCAGCGTGTCGCAGCCCAATGGGTTTGAGCGCATGCTGAAGTTAATGAAGAAGAAGAAGGCTCGAGGCGATGCTGACTTGCCGCGCGTTTTGTTAACGCGCGATGTGCGCATATCGTCCTTGAGCCCAAGACCTGGAAAAGACGCAAGTGAGGACTGTCTCTCGGACTCCAGCGATGTGTCGTACGCATCGATGGACTCCGAGAGCCTGCCCACAACCCCACCGGATTTTCTTCGCATGCGAAAGCGGCGTAACACGGACTCAGACGACATGGCGCCGCCTTCTACTGGTGCGGTGCCAAAGACCAAGAAAGGACGTGGCCGGCCACCAACAACCGGCCAATACGTGGGCCTTGCGAAGGCGCAGGCGGAATTGAACGCCGAAAAGGAAAAGGCCATTCGGCTTCAAGCGGAGGCTGAATTGGCCACTAGTCTTATTCGGGCGGCAAGGGAGGATCGGGAGGCTCGGGTGTGTGGCCCGGCTCCCCCTACCCCACATTCTGGAGAAGATACGAACGCGGCACTCAGTGCTCGCGTTGAGAGGGCTTTGGAGTCGATATCATTAGTCGCTTTGAAGTCTTCAAATTTGAAGGGGACCTTCCAGCGGTTTCTCAAGGAGGCGGTCGTCAACATCCGTACGGCCGTCGCCGAGATGAGGGGCCGTTGCGAATCAGACGAGCTGCGGGCTTTGGAGAGCCAGAACGCGCGGCTCCAACAACAGGTTGACGACCTACGCGGCCAGTTGGAGGAGTTGCGGCGCCAGGCGGCCAAGCCCGCCGCCCCACAGGAAGACATCAAGCTGCTGTTGTCGGAGGTCTCTCGTTCCAATATCGAGACCTTCGGCAACATGCTGAATGCGCGGCTCGCAGGCCTTGAAGATAGGCTCCTGCCTGAGCCCCGAAGGAGACCTCCGCTGGCGTCGGACAGTGTCAATGTCATCGTAGACACACCGGCGCCGGCGCCAGCACAGAAGACGAAAAAGGCGCCGAAGCCCAACAAGACAGCGGTGCCTACATACGCCAAAGTAGCGACACCGATTGCGCCGGCCTTAGAGGCTCCAGCTGCACCGGTGCCGCCGAAGGCCAGAAGAAAGAAGCGGCCAACAATGGCCGCAAGAGAAGCGGCGCAAGGAGGTGCGAACTCAACGCCCTCATCCGCCGAGGTCCCGCGAGAGAAACCGCGCAAGGCCGACCGGAGAAGACATGGGGCGGCTACAACGTCTAAAGTCGCCCCCAAGAAGAAGAAAGCGAGGCTCCGCCCTCCGTCTACTGCGGCCGTCGCCCTCACCTTGGAGGCGGAGGCTGTAAAGCAGGGGGCGACCTACGCCAACTTATTGCGGGAGGCACGGCTGAGGGTCGACCTGGGGGAATTCCAAATCCCCAGGTTGACGATATCCAAGAGCCAAACAGGAGGTCGCATCCTCACGATTGCTGGTGAGGGTGCTCACGAAAAGGCGGACGCATTTGCGGCGCGCCTACGAGAGGTGATTGGCCCGGAAGTGGCGAAGGTCGGTCGCCCGGTGAAGTGTGTGGAGTTGAGAGTCACCGGGCTGGACGACGCGACCGAGGCAGCTGAGGTTGTCGAGGCGGTCGCCAAAGAAGGAAATTGCCCGACCACCAATATCCGGTCGGGCAAAGTCGTAGTGGGACCCAGAGGTGACAGATCCCTCTGGCTCTATGTCCCCATGGCGGCCGCCAAGAAGCTTGTGGGCTCTGGGCGGTTGCAGGTCGGCTGGGTCGGGGCGAAGGTGGCGCTGCTGGCCGCGAGGCCTAAGCGGTGCTACAAGTGCCTCGACACCGGCCACGTGGCGGCGCAATGTAAGTGCGCGGTGGACCTTAGCCGGAATTGTTTCCGCTGTGGGAAGCCGGGGCACAAGGCGCCTGCCTGCGAGGCGGCACCCAACTGCCCGGTCTGCGAGGCCGCGGGCAAGGAAAAGGGGCACGTGCTGGGTAGTGGCGGCTGTATTACAGCGAAGCCGCCCCCCAGCACGAAATCGAAGCGTAAGGCTCCGTCCAAAAAGGCCCGGCATAAAAAGCCGAAGGCCACGGTCGCGGGGGCGGTTCAGCCAGCCCCAGCCATGGACGTTGAGGCCTAGACCCGTGGGCGGCGATCGGGGGATCGACCGCTCACAAGTGAGGGCCCCGAGTGTGAAGCTCCCTGGGTGCCCGGGGAGTCTCGGTGAAGGCAGGCGGCGGCATTGTATCTGGCCGCCGCATTGAAGAGAGCCGGACGCGGCAGCGCTTGTGGGTCGCGGAAGAATGCGTTTAGTTCCCGTGGCCCGCAGTACGGCGCAGAAGGTGGCATGGAGGGGTTTTAGTCGGTAAACCTCGGCGCACTCTACACGCGCCGAGGGAGTCCGACATACCCCGCCGCCTTCCCCCGGAGTCGGTGGGGATACGTAATGTATTTCCCCTCCTAAAAAAAAAAAAAAAAAAAAAAAAAAAAGGTTAGGTTAGGTTAGGTTAGGTTAGGTTAGGTTAGGTTAGGTTAGGTTAGGTTAGGTTAGGTTAGTTAGGTTAGGTTAGGTTAGGTTAGGTTAGGTTAGTTAGGTTAGGTTAGGTTAGGTTAGGTTAGGTTAGGTTAGGTTAGGTTAGGTTAGGTTAGGTTAGGTTAGGTAGTTAGGTTAGGTTAGGTTAGGTTAGGTTAGGTTAGGTTAGGTTAGGTTAGGTTAGGTTAGGTTAGGTTAGGTTAGGTTAGGTTAGGTTAGGTTAGGTTAGGTTAGGTTAGGTTAGGTTAGGTTAGTTAGGTTAGGTTAGGTTAGGTTAGGTTAGGTTAGGTTAGGTTAGGTTAGGTTAGGTTAGGTTAGGTTAGGTTAGGTTAGGTTAGGTTAGTTAGGTTAGG
>LR994597.1:16515284-16517200 GCA_905187575.2 Celastrina argiolus
TAGGTTAGGTTAGGTTAGGTTAGGTTAGGTTAGGTTAGGTTAGGTTAGGTTAGGTTAGGTTAGGTTAGGTTAGGTTAGGTTAGGTTAGGTTAGGTTAGGTTAGGTTAGGTTAGGTTAGTTAGGTTAGGTTAAGTTAGGTTAGGTTAGGTTAGGTTAGGTTAGGTTAGGTTAGGTTAGGTTAGGTTAGGTTAGGTTAGGTTAGGTTAGGTTAGGTTAGGTTAGGTTAGGTTAGGTTAGGTTAGGTTAGGTTAGGTTAGGTTAGGTTAGGTTAGGTTAGGTTAGGTTAGGTTAGGTTAGGTTAGGTTAGGTTAGGTTAGGTTAGGTTAGGTAGGTTAGGTTAGGTTAGGTTAGGTTAGGTTAGGTTAGGTTAGGTTAGGTTAGGTTAGGTTAGGTTAGGTTAGGTTAGGTTAGGTTAGGTTAGGTTAGGTTAGGTTAGGTTAGGTTAGGTTAGGTTAGGTTAGGTTAGGTTAGGTTAGGTTAGGTTAGGTTAGGTTAGGTTAGGTTAGGTTAGTTAGGTTAGGTTAGGTTAGGTTAGGTTAGGTTAGGTTAGGTTAGGTTAGGTTAGGTTAGGTAGGTTAGGTTAGGTTAGGTTAGGTTAGGTTAGGTTAGGTTAGGTTAGGTTAGGTTAGGTTAGGTTAGGTTAGGTTAGGTTAGGTTAGGTTAGGTTAGGTTAGGTTAGGTTAGGTTAGGTTAGTTAGGTTAGGTTAGGTTAGGTTAGGTTAGGTTAGGTTAGGTTAGGTTAGGTTAGGTTAGGTTAGGTTAGGTTAGGTTAGGTTAGGTTAGGTTAGGTTAGGTTAGGTTAGGTTAGGTTAGGTTAGGTTAGGTTAGGTTAGGTTAGGTTAGGTTAGGTTAGGTTAGGTTAGGTTAGGTTAGGTTAGGTTAGGTTAGGTTAGGTTAGGTTAGGTTAGGTTAGGTTAGGTTAGGTTAGGTTAGGTTAGGTTAGGTTAGGTTAGGTTAGGTTAGGTTAGGTTAGGTTAGGTTAGGTTAGGTTAGGTTAGGTTAGGTTAGGTTAGGTTAGGTTAGGTTGGTTAGGTTAGGTTAGGTAGGTTAGGTTAGGTTAGTTAGGTTAGGTTAGGTTAGGTTAGGTTAGGTTAGGTTAGGTTAGGTTAGGTTAGGTTAGGTTAGGTTAGGTTAGGTTAGGTTAGGTTAGGTTAGGTTAGGTTAGGTTAGGTTAGGTTAGGTTAGGTTAGGTTAGGTTAGGTTAGTTAGGTTAGGTTAGGTTAGGTTAGGTTAGGTTAGGTTAGGTTAGGTTAGGTTAGGTTAGGTTAGGTTAGGTTAGGTTAGGTTAGGTTAGGTTAGGTTAGGTTAGGTTAGGTTAGGTTAGGTTAGGTTAGGTTAGGTTAGGTTAGGTTAGGTTAGGTTAGGTTAGGTTAGGTTAGGTTAGGTTAGGTTAGGTTAGTTAGGTTAGGTTAGGTTAGGTTAGGTTAGGTTAGGTTAGGTTAGGTTAGGTTAGGTTAGGTTAGGTTAGGTTAGGTTAGGTTAGGTTAGGTTAGGTTAGGTTAGGTTAGGTTAGGTTAGGTTAGGTTAGGTTAGGTTAGGTTAGGTTAGGTTAGGTTAGGTTAGGTTAGGTTAGGTTAGGTTAGGTTAGGTTAGGTTAGGTTAGGTTAGGTTAGGTTAGGTTAGGTTAGGTTAGGTTAGGTTAGGTTAGGTTAGGTTAGGTTAGGTTAGGTTAGGTTAGGTTAGGTTAGGTTAGGTTAGGTTAGGTTAGGTTAGGTTAGGTTAGGTTAGGTCAGGTTAGGTTAGGTTAGGTTAGGTTAGGTTAGGTTAGGTTAGGTTAGGTTAGGTTAGGTTAGGTTAGGTTAGGTTAGGTTAGGTTAGGTTAGGTTAGGTTAGGTTAGGTTAGGTTAGGTTAGGTTAGGTTAGGTTAGGTTAGGTTAGGTTAGGTTAGGTTAGGTTAGGTTAACCTAACCTAGAAC